>JAXQQM020083097.1:0-20584 GCA_034641835.2 Pinus albicaulis
CTAATGGTGGGGGCTTTAGACACTAGCTAGCAATGTAGGAGATTTTGTCCACATGTTGTGGCTAGGAGGGGCAAGCCTGGGAAACATCTTAGAGGCTCGGGTCAAACCTCCATGCATCAGGGCATGCTATTCAAGAAGGACTCACACAACCACACTTGTATGCCAAAACCTGAAAACATCGATATAGTAGAATCAGAATGCATACTTACGTTTAATGTAGATCCCGCGAAGTCCAAACCTAAGTAGAACCCTTTCTTCCTCCTTAACCTGAAAACCAAGAAGAAACGTGCACGGAAATCTAGTTGTACAACATATAATTACCCTAAATGTCAGTGAAAACCATGTGAAACATCATGTAAACAATAATAAATGCTTAAATAATAATCTTTTCACATATACAAGTAGATTTTAACACGTGACTTCAGGAACAAGATGGTTCTTCTTCATTACGAACAGCATGTACAGTAATAAAAAGTGGAGAGATCACCTGAATCCTTCCACGATCTTCAAACAGACCATCGTCCAAATCCGTCCCGCCCTTGCCTCACTAAGATACTTTCAAGACTTTTGCACTCGAGATGGCATATAAACTGATGAACATCTCCAGGAAACAAGGGTTTCCTATAAAAATATGGGAAAGTGCAGGAGGCACGGGAATTCAGACTTGAATTGGGATTCCAACAGAGTATAATATCTATAAAATTTCTCTCTCCCTTAGGCCATACACATGAGGGGATTTTATACTCCCTCAAAGTAGTTTCAATCAGTTGGAAACAGTTGGCCACGTGCTGGGGTGGTTGAACTACTGGAGTAACCATCAACCCAGCCCGAAAATAGGGAATTTTAATATATTTTTTAATGATTTTAATGGCATATGCGGAAAATTACAGGTGGACTCGCATATACACGCAGAAAATTCTGGGCATACCCGCGTATGGGAATTTTAACGCTGTTTTTTAGTGAATTTTGTTCAAGTCTGTAGGAATGGGTGCCCAAAGCCATAAAGACAATCATGAATCACATGAGGGTGAAAAATGATGTTACATTGAGGGTTTGAAATCATTAAGTTATAGCAGCAAGGTGTCAATGCCTTAGCTTCCTGTTTCATTTAGATTAGTTAGAGTCCATAGAAGTCGAATAGGTTTGGATTCGATCCATCTGTCATGTTTCAGTTATTTGAATAATTGTAATTAGGCTTTTGATTTACTAAACAGTCCTCGCAGAGGAACTGAAGAGACAAATGTTTATGTATATAGGTAACCCCCGGATCTCATTGAGTGGAGGAGATTTCTGCAATAAAATTTGTGTTAAGAAATTGCTTCCAGTTGAAAAAATTTCAGTTCCCGTTGATTATCAAACTGTGTTGAATTGATATTTGTGAGGAAATTTGTTTAATTGGGAGGCGATTGAACTCTGTGCGAGTATAATTATTGAATTGAACTGTTGTACAGTCTCTGCATCCCTCTGTCTACTGTTTCTCTTGAATAGTTCAACAAGCTCTGTTGAATTAAATCCCAATCGTAGACGAGGTCTGTGTAAAATCGTGGTCGTTGAAATCTGTTTAATGATAGTGGAAATTGCGCCTAATAAAGAGATAAATTTGTTTTGTTTTTAATTGGAATCCTGCCCCGAGGCTAGACCTGAGTTAGTGAATATAGAGGATAGTGTAACCCGACTTAAACCAAGGTCAACCACTGCTCCAAAACCGTGAGTGGGTTAGTGAAACCATACTGCCCATATCGCACCACTTTTGCGGGGTGAGCAGTATTTTCCAATTGGGAAAGATTCCATAGAACAGTTGAAAATTAGCCTAAGGCGGGACCCCTAAAATTGCCTTTTCGCGTGCCATCGCGCATTAACGTTCGACTAAAGAAGCAGTGCGATATCGTTGAGCGCCATCGATCTGGAGGGAAGCCATTGGACGGTGGTCGTATTCGGAAGATGCTTGAAGGTTAACCTAATGTATGGCATGCATAATAAATTAAAATCCATGTCGTGTGGGCCCAGGGACCAAAGTCATTTATTTAAAAAAGTATCGGGTTATCAATATGAGATATTGAAAGGTGACAACCTTATTATAAGGTGGCTAGAGAATTAAATCTCGGGATCATTTAATTTTCAAAGTTTGTTGATTATGTTTATTTTCCAAATTCCTCGAATTTGATAAATAAAACCAAAGAAGTTGTGGAAGACCACATGGAGGTGAACGAAGTTAAGCAGGAGCAAATACTGACAGAGCGACAATAGCAAACCAGCTCTCCTTAGGGGCCGACTTTCAGTTTTGCTGCTGTCATTTGTGGTATTAGAGTGTTTTTTTGAGTTGTTTTTGCAGAGAATTAGCATGGCAATACGAGTTGGTAGAGGTGCTGGCAGAAGGAGAGGCGGACCCGTTGCCAATGCAGAAGTGTTGGGAATTTTGCAGAGGTTCGAGGCCAGAATGGATGCCATGGAGCGAAGATAGCCCAAAGATCCTGAAGACATAAGTGAACCTAAATTAGAAGAAGCAGAAGAAAATGTTGAGATTCCTCCTGACATGAGGCTTCTCAGAACTGTTTTGGGGTCTGCAATTAAGCCCTGGATTGAAGTGTCAAGTTTTACAGGAGGACTGAATCCAGAAGAGCTGCTGGACTGGATTAATGAAATGAACAAGTGCTTCGACTATGAAGAAATGAGTGAAGATAAGAAGGTCAAGTTTGTAGTAACAAAGCTGAAGGGACATGCTGCACTCTGGTGGGATGGAGTGCAGGCAGAAAGAAGGAGAGTTGGCAAGCAGCCTATCAAGAGCTGGACCAGAATGATAGCTAAGTTAAAAGGTAAATTCTTGCCTAGTGATTATCAGCTGACATTATTTAGGCAAATGCAGAACCTGAGACAGAGTTTGCTGACAGTAAAGGAATACACAGAAGAATTCTATAGAGTAAGCATAAGAGCTGGGAAATTTCAGGACACGCCAGAGAAGACTGTCAGATATGTGAATGGTCTCAAGCTGGAGATCCAAGATGAGATTGGTCTTCTGTCTCCTAAGACAGTTGAAGGGGCCTATCAGCTGGCCTTAAAAGCAGAGGAGAAACTCCTGAGAAAGCAGTCTGCCAAAGGGAGAGTTACTTTTCATGGAAAGGGAAGCCAGGGTGGTAGAGGAAAGTCTACCACACCCAGGGATGGAGCTAACAGTAGCTCACCTCATAATGCATCTATAGAGGGTGATGGAAGAGGCAGAAGGGCTTATTATAGAGGAAGAGGAGGCAGAGACAGAGGCAGAGGTAGAGAATTGAGGTGTTATAGATGTCAGCAAGTGGGACACAAGCACTATGAGTGCCCAGAGAATGTGGGTGTTGGTCCAAGAAATGTTGTTTTTGCCCAGGCTAAAGAAAAGGCAACCATTGAAGAAGAAATTCTAACAGAGAGGGGAGAGCCCTTGGTGGTTAATAAGGTCCTGTTGAAACAAACCGAAGAGGTCACTCAACTTGGACAAAGGAAGACTTTTTTTAGGAGCATATGCAAAGTCCAAGGGAAACGCTGCTAGCTAGTTATTGATAGTGGTAGCACAGACAATCTGGTTTCCACTGAGGTGATAGAGAAGTTGAAACTGAATACAAGGGAGCATCCAACTCCCTATAGAGTGTCTTGGCTGCATAAAGGGCACCAGTTGATTGTAAAAGAACAGTGTGAGATAGAGCTGCAAATGGGAAAATACAAAGATAAGGTCCTGTGTGATGTAATGCCCATGGATGTGTGTCACATACTGTTAGGTAGACCTTGGCAGTTTGACAGAGCAGTGGTGCATGATGGCAAGAAGAACACTTACAAGTTCTTCAAGGATGGGGTACATCATACATTGATACCCATGGAAGAAGGAGAGCCATCAAGTAGAGTGGTTGATCCAAAGACCTTGTTGCTAAGCGGGAAGGAATATATGCAACAGATGGAAGAAGAAGAGGTAAGTTTTGCTTTAGTTTGCAAACCTAAGGTAGTTCTTACTTCTACAAAGATTTTTGATTTGCCAATAGAAATCCAAGAGATGTTAGACAATTATTGTGACATTGTTGTGGATGATTTACCTGATGAGCTGCCACCTATGAGAAATATCAACCATCAAATAGATTTTATCCCTGGTTCAAATATGCCAAATAAGGCAGCCTAAGAATGACTCCCACAGAAAATGAGGAAATCAGGAGACAAGTACAGGAATTGGTGGACAAGGGACTGATCAGAGAAAGTTTGAGTCCATGTGCAATACTAGCAGTATTGAGCCCAAAGAAAGATGGAGGTTGGAGGATGTGTACTGATTCCAGAGTAATGAATAAGATAACAATCAGGTACAGATTCCCTTTGCCCAGAGTTGAGGATTTAATGGATTGTTTGAGTGGTGCTAAATATTTTTCAAAGATAGATTTAAAAAGTGGATATCATCAGATTAGAATAAGAGAGGGTGATGAGTGGAAAAATTCCTTTAAAACAAATGAAGGACTGTATGAATGGATGGTAATGCATTTTGGGTTGTCAAATGCACCTAGCACTTTCGTGAGACTTATGAATGAAGTATTGAAATAATTCATTGGTAAATTTGTGATAGTGTATCTGGATGATATATTATGTTTCAGCAAAACTAAAGAAGAACATTTGAGGCATCTTAATTATGTCTTGAAGAAGTTGCACCAAGAGAAACTACTAATAAACTTAAAGAAATTCCCATTCATGCAGGAAGAGTTGGTGTAATTGGGCTTTGTTATTTCTACAGAAGGATTGAAGATGGACCCAGAGAAGGTTAAGGCAATTGTCGAGTGGCCTTCACCCAGAAATGTTTTTGAGGTAAGGAGTTTCCATGGGCTTGCAAGTTTTTACAAAAAGTTTATAAGAAAATTCAGTAAGATTAATGCACCCATCATTGAGACAATAAAGAAGAGCAAACAACCATTTAAATGGACTACTAAAGAAGAAAGAAACTTTAAACTTTTGAAGAAAAAGATAACTGAAATGCTTGTTTTGATTCTGCCTGATTTTACTAAACCATTTCAAGTGAAGTGTGATGCTAGTGGAGAGGCCATTGGAGCTGTGTTGAGTCAGGATGATAGGCCTGTAGCCTATTTTAGTGAGAAGCTAAATGACACCAGAAGAAAGTATTCCTCTTATGAGAAGGAATTATATGCAATTGTTCAGGCATTGAAAAAGTGGAGACATTATTTGATGTCCAAAGAATTTGTACTATATTCTGATAATCATGCTTTGCAGTACATTGTACAGCAACCCAAATTAAATCGTAAGCATGCCAAATGGATTGAGTATCTCCAAGGTTTCAACTTTGTTTTGAAACACATTAGTGGCCAAGAAAATAAAGTAGTTGATGCTTTGAGTAGAAGGCACATGCTTGTTCAAGAAACCAATTTTGAAGTTGAAGGATTTGATTTTCTCAAAGAATTGTATAAGACAGATTCAGATTTTAAGGAAGCATTTGAGGCATGTTGTAATCTTTTTCTAACAGATAGAAGCCAGTGGCTGTATTATTTCTTGCAGGAGGACTTACTATTCAGGAGAAACCAACTGTGTGTACCAAAATGTTCCATGAGAGAAAACTGGATTAAGGAGAAGCATAGTGGTGGACTTCCTGGACACTTTGGTACTGATAAAACTTATGAGAAGCTGAGTCACTTCTATTATTGGCCTAAGATGAGAACAGAAGTGGAAAATTTTGTGAAGAATTTCAAAATATGTCAATATGCCAAAGGAAGGAGCCAAAATGCAGGATTGTACACTCCCTTGCCTATTCCAGACAGGCCTTGGGACATGGTGAGTACCGATTTTGTTCTAGGACTGCCCAAGACTCAGAGAGGGAATGATGCAGTCTTTGTTGTGGTGGAAATATTTTCCAAAATGGCACATTTTATTCCATGTTATAAAACTAGTGATGCCACCCATGTTGCTAACTTGTTTTTCAAGGAAGTGGTTAGGTTGCATGGGTTTCCCAAGAGTATTGTTTCAGACAGAGACACCAAATTTGTGGACCATTTTTGGAGGACACTTTGGAAGAAACTTGGTACCAAATTGAGTTTCAGCTCAACTTATCATCCTCAGACTGATGGAAAAACTGAGGTAGTGAATAGGAGTCTGGGAAATTTGTTGAGAAGTATTGCAGGAGAGCATCCCAAGCAGTGGGATCATATATTTCCCCAGGAAGAATATGCATATAATGACTCACCAAACAGGAGCAGAGGGCAGATCCCATTCCATATTGTCTATGGAATGCACCCCAGAGGAATATCAGAGTTAAGAAACCTGGGAAGGGCAGAGCTAAAGAGCGCAGATGGTGAAGAATTTGCTTCAGAGATCCAGGCCATACATGAACAAGTGAAACAACAACTATAAGGCAGTAGCATCAAATATAAAGGTAGAGTAGACTTGAGCAGAAAAGAAGTCCATATTGAAGTAGGAGATCTGGTTTTGGCACAGTTAAGAAAGGAGAGATTCCCAAAGAAGTAGTAGAATAAACTGAAGTTCAAAAAGATTGGGCCATGCAAGATACTTAGAAAGTTTTCTGCAAATGCTTATCAGATTGAATTTCCACCTGATGTTGGAATATCTCCCATTTTTAATGTTGTAGATTTGTACAAGTATGAAGATGATGGTGTAGAAGAAAGATCAGCAGACAAGGAACAGATTGAATGGGTAAAGCAGCTACCTCCATCACAACCATTACAACCAGAGAAGATATTGGACAAAATATTGTTCAGGAAGACCAGAGGACAAGAGTACTTTCATTACTTAATCAAATGGAAGGAAAAGCTAGAGGAAGATACCACTTGGATGAATGAAGGGAGGTTGCAAAAGATAGGCAGATCAGTGGAAGAGCTCATGGACAGGAGCCCATGAAGGAAATCGCCCTCGGGAGTCTAATGCAGGGGCATTAGACACTAGCCAGCAATGTAGGAGGTTTTTTCCACATGTTGTGGCTAGGAGGGTTCAAAATCATTGAATTGTAACAGCAAGGTGTCAATGCCTTAGCTGCCTATTTCATTTAGATTAGTTAGAGTCCATAGAAGTCGAATAGGTTTGGATTCGATCCATCTATCATGTTTCAGTTATTTGAATAATTGTAATTAGGCTTTTGATTTACTAAACGGTCCTCGCATAGGAACCGAAGAGACAAATGTTTATGTATATAGGTAACCCCCGAATCTCATTGAGTAGAGGAGATTTCTGCAATAAAATTTGTGTGTTAAGCAATCGCTTCCGGTTGAATAAATTTCAGTTCCTGTTGATTATCAAACTGTCTTGAATTGATATTTGTGAGGAAATTTGTTTAATTGGGAGGCAATTGAACTCTGTGCAAGTATAATTATTGAATTGAAATGTTGTACAGTCTCTGCATCCCTCTGTCTATTGTTTCTATTGAACAGTTCAACAAGCTCTGTTGAATTAAATCCCAACCGCAGACGAGGTCTGTGTAAAATCGTGGTCGTTAAACTCTATTTAATGATAGTGGAAATCCCGCCTAATAAAGAGATAAATTTGTTTTGCTGTTAATTGGAATCTTGCCCCGAGGCTAGACCTGAGTTAGTGAATACAGAGGATAGCGTAACCCGACTTAAACCGGGGTCAACCACTGCTCCAAAACTGTGAGAGGGTTAGCAAAACCAGATTGCCCATATCGCACCACTTTTGCGGGGTGAGTGGTATTTTCCAATTGGGAGCGATTCCATAGAACATTTGACACATGGCCTAAGGCGGGACCCCTAAAACCGCCTTTTCACGTGCCATCGCGCATTAACGTTCGAATAAGGAGGCAGTGCGATATCGTTGAGCGTCGTCAATCTGGAGGGAAGCCATTGGATGGTGGTCGTATTCGGAAGATGATCGAAGGTTAACCTAAGGTATGGCATGCATAATTAATTAAAATCCACATCGTGTGGGCCCAGGGACCAAAGTCATTTATTTAAAAAAGTATCGGGTTATCAATATGAGATATTGAAGGGTGACAACCTTATTATAAGGTGGCGAGAGAATTAAAGATCGGGTACATTTAATTTTCAAAGTTTGTTGATTATGTTTATTTTTCAAATTCCTCGAATTTGATAAATAAAACCAAAGAATTTGTGGAATAGCATGTGGAGGTGAACGGAGTTAAGCATGAGAAAATGATAACAGAGCGACAATAGCAAACCAGCTCTCCTTAGGGGTCGACTTTCAGTTTTGTTGCTGTCAAAATACAAGCAGATTAAGACAAATAATGAAGAAATAAAGAATGATATTTATTCTCAATATTTGAAGCAAACACCAAGCATTCAAAACAGACTTTTATCAGCGTTTGACTACTCAAAAAAAAAATTGATTACCTAAAGTTGATTACTCAAGTTTCTCAACAGTAAAAACAAGAAGGAGTTGGAAGAAATAGAAATTATTGATAGGACAATAACAATCCTTGAAATAAGGAAATTCATTTCAAAGAAGAATCTGAGGAAACAACTTGAAGAGAAATGTGAAAATATGAACATAACATAACCAATTTCATGGTTAAATTTGAAAATTTGAGGCAAAGAAGTTTTCCTAATATTTTTGTCATTGGTGATAAACTCATGCCACAGGAGGACTCCAATAAGAAAATAAGAGATTATGCAAAAGAGCAGGTGGAAAAGACAGAAGGACAAGGTATTCCTACAGGGAAGGTCTTACACAAAAATTTTGAAGACTTGTTTTATCTTCAGCATGAGATAAAACACCTTTTTGTTAAATCAAACCAACATTTTCCAAATACATTGAGGCAGATGAGAATTATAGGAAGCTGAAAAGGATACAAATTCCTAATGATGAAGCTTGGAAATCACTCACTGAGTTGTTGTGAAATTCAAATTGGAGAAAAAAGGATAAAATAGTTGGCTGAAATTTTCACAGTCAGAACAGAATTTATTACAGCAGTAAGGCAGTTTTTACAAAGGTTAAAGAGAATCATAGGTTAAAGAATATAAGATAAAGAAGATAATATTTCAAAACAAATTTGAAATATATGTTCCAACAAAGAGGACACCAAGGCAGCTAGTTGCACCTAATCCACAAACAGTTTTCTATTTTATTTGGATAAAGAAGACAACTTGCTAATTTGTTAAGCAACTGTCACTATTTTGTTGTAAAGATATTTTATTTTCCTTAGATAATTCCAAGAAGCATTCTAAGATATTTTGTAAACATTTCTGAATAAATACTTCACTCTTTGAAGTATTATTGTGGAATAAATTGCTGAAGATTTCTATAGTCATTTTTGTTGTACTTGAAAGCTTTTTGTTGCAAGTTCTAGCAGACTGGATCAAATCAACTAGCATCATATTTCAAGATTCATGTGATGAGCCATTGAAGTGAAGTACTTTCTACTTTTCATTGTTTGTCTTCTCATGTTTTCATGCATCCATTATGTATTCTAAATTTGAATGATAAAACAGGAGTATTATTTCAGGATTTGTTAAAAGAACCATGTCTTTACTGTTTATAGAAGGATGTACACTAAGTTGGAAAGAAGGAAAAATATCACAATTATATGTTAATTTGCATGTGTTTTACATTAAATATTTTTCATTTGAAACAATAACTATATACTTGGTTAAAACCTATGTTTTGTATCAAATCACTTTTGGTTTCAATGGGAAACTTTTATGGCTAATGTGTTTTTCTCGAAATGTGATAGACCCCATTAAAATGGGAGATATATCGAAATGATTCCTATGGTGTAATAAAATAGTTGATTAGTTTCAAGGTATATATGCATAAATTCAATGAGAACAATTTTCAAATATATAAGTCCAAAATGGAATAGTTGTTGGTGAACAAATATCAGTGGATCACTATGGATATATCTGCTTCATTAAAAGGGATTTTTCTAGAAGGATGGACTGAGTTAGAAAGAAGGGAAAATATCACAATCATATGTTAATGTGCATGTGTTTTACATTGAATATTTTCATTTTATTAAGAATCTATTTGAAATAATTAACTATATAAGGTTTAAACCTATGTTTTGTATCAAATTACTTTTGGTTTCAATGGGAAACTTTTATGGCTAATGTGTTTTTCTAGAAATGTGATAGAGCCCATTAAAATGGGAGATATATCGAAATGATTCCTATGGTGTAATAAAATAGTTTCAAGTAGATTAAAGATATAGATGTATAAATTCAATGAGCATAGTTTTGAGATATAAAATCCAAAACGGAATACTTGTTTATGAAAAAATATCAGTGGATCACTATGGATATATCTACTTCATTAAAAGGGATTTTTCTAGAAGGATGTCCACCAAGTTGGAAAGAAGGGAAAATATCACAATTATATGTCAATGCATGTGTCTTACATTGAATCTTTTTCATTTTATTAAGAAACTATTTGGAACAATTAGCTATATAAGGTTAAAACCTATGTTTTGTATCAAATCACATTTGGTTTCAATGGGAAAATTTTATGGCTAATGTGTTTTTCTCGAAATGTGATAGACCCCATTAAAATGGGAGATATGTCGAAATGATTCCTATGCTGTAATAAAATAGTTTCAAGTAGTTTAAAGATATAGATGCATAAATTCAATGAGCATAGTTTTGAGATATATAAGTCCAAAATGGAATAGTTGTTGGTGAAAAAAAATCAGTGGATCACTCTGGATATATATGCTTCATTAAAATGGTTTTTCTAGAAGGATGTCCACTAAGTTGGAAAGAAGAGAAAATATCACAATTATATGTTAATGTGCATGTGTTTTACGTTGAATATTTTTCATTTTATTAAGAATCTATTTGAAACAATTAACTATATACTTGGTTAAAACCTATGTTTTCTATCAAATCACTTCTAGTTTCAATGGGAAAATTTTATGGCTAATGTTTTTTTCTCGAAATGTGATAGATCCCATTAAAATGGGAGATATATCAAAATGATTCCTATGGTGTAATAAAATAGTTTAGTAGTTTAAAGATATAGATGCATAAATGCAATGAGCATAGTTTTCAGATATATAAGTGCAAAATGGAATAGTTGTTGGTGAAAAAATATCAGTGGATCACTATGGACATATCTTCTTCATTAAAAGGGATTTTTCTAGAGGGATGGAATAAGTTAGAAAGAAGGGAAAATATCACAATTATCTATTAATGTGCATGTGTTTTACATTGAATATTTTTCATTTTATTAAGAATCTATTTGAAACAATTAACTATATAAGGTTAAAACCTATGTTTTGTATCAAATTACTTTTTCTTTCAATGTGAAACATTTATGGCTAATGTGTTTTTCTCGAAATGTTGTAGACCCCATTAAAATGGGAGATATATCGAAATGATTGCTATGGTGTAATAAAATAGTTTCAAGTAGTTTAAAGATATAGATGCATAAATTCAATGAGCATAGTTTTGAGATATATAAGTCCAAAATGGAATAGTTGTTGGTGAACAAATATTAGTGGATCACTATGGATATATCTGTTTCATTAAAAGGGATTTTTTAATGAATCACTAATTTGGAAAGAAGGGAAAATATCACAATTATATGTTAATGCATGTGTTTTAAATTGAATATAAAAGGTTTGTTCTCTCTCTCATTGTTTGAGTCCTTATCTTATAAAAGGTTTCCACTAAATCCATTCCCTATTACTTTTCATGTGAACCACATTCCCAAACCCAACCATCTATGTACTTAAGAGCCAAGCCAATCGTAAAGAGGGCTTATTTCATATTCTACATTAACACATATGTGATTAATTATCGTTAAAATTTATATGGTAGAAATATGGATAAATATTAATCCTTACTATAGATCTATTTTGACTTTAACGAATAAAGGGAGGTTTTTTAGAAATTTTATCTTATGAGGTAGAACTAAACCATCTATAACCCACAAAAGAAACCATGGCCCGTGAGCATCACATGCAAACACAAGTTACTCCCATGTTTGAAACACCACCTCACATCATCATAAGGTTTGGAAACCACTAAGAAACCCATACTAAGTTCCCTAGAAGGGATGAATATCATATTTAATGATTGGGTTTATCTCTAAGGTCAAAAGGAAAATCAAAGTTAGGAAAGGGAATTACAATAGAAATTAAGGTAAGACCATGACCTTTTACCCAATATTGAACGAAGGTGAGAAACCATAGATATCATGAAGGAAATTCAAGAAATATTATCTTTTTTGAAGGAAGTTCTGATATGATAAGAAATATTATCTTTTTTGTAGATGCGTAAATTCATGAACAGATCATGAAAAGGTGGAATATTTATTCTGTGCAAAATAGTCGGAGATCATGACAGCCACTCTATCTTTTCTAGGGATGATCAACTCATGAAATTCTGATATGATAAGAAATATTATATTTTTTGAAGGAAGCTATGATATGATAAGAAATATTATCTTTTTTGCGGAGGGTTAAATTCAAGAAAAGATCATGAAAAGATGGAATATTTATTCTGTGCAAAACAGTTAGAGATCATGACAGTCACTCTATCTATGCATGATCAACTCATGAAATTATGATATTATAAGAAATATTATATTTTTTGAAGGAAGTTATGATATGATAATAAATATTATCTTTTTTCTAGTGGCTTAAATTAATGAAAATATCGTGAAAAGGTGGAATATTTATTCTGTGCAAAATAGTCAGAGATCATGACAGCCGCTCAGTATTTTCTAGGGATGATCAACTCATGAAATTATAATATGACAAGAAATATTATCCTTTTTGAAGGAAATTCTGATATGATAAGAAATATTATCTTTTTTAAAGAGGCTTAAATTCATGAAAAGATCATGAAAATGTTGAATATTTATTCTGTGCAAAACAGTCGGAGATCATGACAGCCACTCTGTCTTTTCTAGGGATGATAAACTCACAAAATTTTGATATGATAAGAAATACTATCTTTTCTGAAGGATTTTCTGATATGATAAGAAATATTATCTTTTTTGTAGAGGCTTAAATTCATGAAAAGATCATGAAAAGGTGGAATATTTATTCTGTGCAAAAAATTTAGAGATCATGATAGCCACTCTGTCTTTTCTAGGGATGATAAACTCATGAAGATCACATGATCTTGTTGATGAATCATGAAGCATGATCTCTATCATAATTTTTCAATTCCCTGTTCTCTTATTTTCCATTGATTTCTCAGCCTTTTAGAGTGGGTGGTCTTCTTTCTCATATAGTTATCTCGAGAACCATATGAAATTCTTGGAAAGGAGTTTCGCATGGTTGCCAAACATATATGCAGATAGATGCTATTGTTGTGAACAGGTCCATACAACTACTAATGGCCCAAATCCATTGTGAGTTTGTGGGTTAGTGGCCCATGTTCATGGTTTTTCTTGTGTCTTTAGTTACATAAATTAATTTTGTTCTTTTTTTTCTAATATGTTGGAAAAAATAATTCCAATCACTTGTTGGGTGTCATAAAAATGAATCCAAATGTCATATTTAGATTTAGTTTAGATGATAATTTCACTCTAGTCATTAATTATTATTGTCCCCTATATAATCTTATTTAACAACTAATGTTTAACAGAGGATTTAAATGATAGGATTTAAGAGGATTTCATACCTGGAAATTCGCAGAAATTCTCAATGAGGACGAAGCCGGGAGATCCTTGAAGACATTGTGGAAGATGTAGACCAAATTCCCTGCAAACAAAAAAAATTAAATTAAATTCAAACGAAAAAATTTCAACAAAAAAAAATTACGAAAATAAAAGAGCAACTACAACTGCAAAATAAACAAAAATCACCTTGTCGTCGCGATGTAACTGCAAATAAAAAAAAACCACCTCGTCACAGAGTGAAATAGAGAAACAATAACACCTAGACAGAGATATGTGCGAGACATGTGAATAAGAAACCGATAAAAGTTTGTGGGCAAATATATTTATAAAAATACAAGTTCAGCAGAACTAATTTAAAAGTTCGGCCGAACATTTGTTGTCGGTTTTCCCATCTCCGGCCAAAACTCTGTTTGCACACACTGTCAGTACGTTGTGAATGTAAATGACAGAATGAGTTCGGCCAAACTAATTTCAAAAGTTTAGCCGAACTCTTGAATGGTTCGACTGAACTTTTATAAAATTTCGGCCAAATTATTGACAACAAAAAAAATTCTGCCCCCGATTCTCACAAAAGCGTAATCCAACTTCATGAGTTTACCCTTCTAGCACTTCAGGTAGGAAACTAGTGGAGGATTTATCCTTTCACCTTGTTCTTCATGTTCAGTCTTCTAGGAGAATCATATCTATATCCAGCATTCTGGCCATTGTATTTTACCTCCATGTAGTAGAAATCCCCTCAAGGATTACGTAGTTTAGTCCTACAGATCTATTGGAGGAAGGAATTTTCCAGTATTTCAACTGGAAATCCTATGAGGGACCATCTCCTCACTTTGTATTCATTGTTTCCACCATCATTGAGCTTATTTGACATATTTAACAATAGGCTAGAGGGCCTCCCTCCTTGGCAGTGCATTTTTTGTCATGTAGTTGTGTAGCAGCAACTGTATTCAATGGAGAAGATTGGAGGAGCTAGATCTTGAGCTTTTAGCCCAAGGATCTAGTGAAGGGATCAGCCCTTGAAGCATAGATCTGATTTTACATCATATTGCAGCTATCCTTCATCAGATTATGCTTCAGATCTGCATACCCAGCAATTTATATGTGCAAGCCCTAAGAGGGTGATTTTTCTCGATTGCTAGATCTGGAAATCCCTTTTTGGATTATCTTGGGTATCCATCATAGAGCTCATATCTCTATTTTCAGCATCATCAGAGCTCCAGAACTGCCTAGATATAACTTTACATTTTTCCAGAAGTTGAAGTCCCAGTAGTTGCAACAGGGACAACGCAGTTTTCCTTCCAGCAGTCCAACAGTTATGCAGTCCCTCTTGTGGGATCATTTCAGGGTCATTCTAGGTCATCTCTTTGGCTTTAGTGTCACATATTTTGAGCACGGTTGTACTGATTTATCCACCTCCATATTAATAAAATGGCTCAGCTATTTTGTACACTCTGATGTTGTATTTAGATTAATTGTTTAATTTGCTATTGTTCATCTAATGTGTTTTTTTATTACTGCATTCTCCCTTTTGGGATATTAATTCTTGGCTTGCAAAAGAGATGATGAATGGGAATGGAAAAGGGATTAGGAAAATTGTTGTCAAGGTAGATATTATTGAAAAATAAAAACAATTAATATTAATAATGTAATTAACTGAGTAAATCCATTTTATCGTTCAGTCAATTTTGTAACTATAGGAAGTTACGTAATCAAATAACCCATATTAAAATGGTTATTTCCTAAGAGGCTTGATGTAACTTGGAGAGTCAATTTTTGACCGATAAGAATTACAATCCCTTTCCCCATGGAGGTTTCCTTAACACATTGTCAGGGTTTTACCATGTAATTCTTGTGTTAATTTATGTGATTTGATTTCCTAATTTTATGCATTTGTTTCTTGATCGAATGTTAATGACTCCAAAATTCCAAAAACCATGGGCATCATGGTCCATCTATAGGTCACCTAAAATGAACCATTTCGAACTATATTGAATGGTAGTGGATGGCCATGGTTGAACACAGAGGCATATAATAGATGGATATGGTTAACCATAGCCAAACCATGACTAACCATCAACTACTACCATTGAAATGGTAATCACAATCAAATCATGGTTAACAATCGATAAGCCACTATGAAAATATAGCCAACCATAGTCAAATCATATTCAAATCTTGGTCATCTATAATCAATCATATTCAACACTAGTTGAACATATTCAAACAATGGTCAAATGATGGTCATTCATAGTCAAACTGTGTTCAACCATATTCAATCATTACCAACCATAGTCATACAACCATTAAACATAGCCATTCATAGTCAAAACATAGTCAACGATGTTTAAACAATGTGAACATGGAAAACCATATTTAATTGTGGTCAACGTTAGTCAAACAATTTTTAAACATAGCTATTCATAATAAAAACATAGTGAGTGATGTTTTAATAGGATGAACATAGAAAACCATAATCAACCATGGTCAACCATAGTCAAAAAATCATTAATGATAGTAAAAAAATAGATAGTGATGTTTAACAATAGTCACAGATGGTCAACCATAGTCTAACTATGACCAACCATAATTCATTATCATCACCATGGTTGACTATGGTTAACTATGATTAACCATGGTTAACTATGGTCACCATGGTCAACCATTTTCAACCATAGTTGACTCTAACCAACATGGTTGACTATCATCAACCATTGTTACTCAAGTTCAACCATGGGAAACCTAGGTCAACCATGGTCAATCATGATCATTTTTGGTTAACCATAGTTACCATACTGAACCTTTGAAAACCATGGTTGACCCATGCTAAACATGGCCAACAATGATAAATATGGTTAAACATGGTCAAACTAGATCTCCATGGTAGAACATGGTGAACCATATGCATTCATTTTCAATATATACAACCATAATATATCATAAAAAAAATTGCATCACCATGGTCAAATCATTCATGCCATGTTCACCCATGGTGAACTTAGTCAAACCATGTTCACCCATGATTAAACCATGCTCACCATACTCAATGTTTAAAAATGTTTATTATTAATATAAATATGATTTAAAGCACATTAGTTTACTAATGTGGTTGACTATGTTTAACTAGTTTGACAATCAACACTCTTGAACTTTAGTCAAACACAATCATCTGTTATTATTATTGATTATTATTATTAGTCAAACATAGTAAATAACATTTTTCAAACATTTTCAAACAAATTCAAATTTTATACTCAATGTTTAAATAGTTAGCCATGATAAAACTTCGTTAACCCTTTGTTAACCATATTTAACAATAGTCAAACTTGTTCACTCATAGTCTTCGTGATTCAACGTAGCTCAACCATATACAATTATAGTCAATCATGGTTGACTAGAGTAAAACATTATGAAATTTTGAGGTCTAAAATGAGCCTCCTAAGGAAATTATAAAATAATAGTGGAAACAATAAAATAAGATTTGATTACATCATCAAATTTTAGAGGGAAAGAAAATCTACTTTTTCAACTCATATTTTGAACTTATCTCCTTAAGGTTTTACTCAAATTTCGAGCAAGAATACTCATTGGATGAAAAATTTAATTCCCCATCCAATGAGTACCCATGTTGCATACTTTGATGGACTCTTCCATACAAAAAATGAGAAATACATGAAAAACGTGATTGCAATCACGTTTTTTCATTTATTTCTCATTTCTCGTGTAGCAGGGTTCATCAAAAGTATGCAACATGGGTACTCCTAAGATGAGGAATTAAATTTTGTATCCAATGAGTACTCTCGCTCAAAATTTGAGCAAACGCTTAGGAAGATAAGTTGAAAATACGAGTTAAAAAAGTAGTTTTATTATTTTATTATTTATTATTATTTTTACTTTTTTAGTCTAAAAATGGTGAATCATCTCCCATCGTTGACATCATCATCTTAAATCCTATTGGTTCTCATAAATTTTATTTTGGTTGTACATTTTTCTTAGGAGGCCCATTTTAGACCTCAAAATTCCTTTAACGATTTTGATGTTGAAATGGTACGAAAATCTATCCAACATCGCAATGTGAAAAACACTGTCACAATGTTACATGACATTGCAATTTATCCAAAGTTGCAATACGACATTAAAAACTTAGTTACCCACATTTACTAATGTGGTTGACTATGTTCAACTATGTTTGACAATCAACACTCTTCAAATTTTATCAAACATGATCAACTATTAATATTGATTAATAATAATAAAAAATAATCAACCACATTAGTCAAACATTGTTAAACAAAGTCAAAATTTATAGTCAATGTCTAAATAGTTGATCATATTCAATTATTGTCAACCATTGTTGACCAAAGTAAAAAAATGTCAACCTTAGTCAAATAAGTTTCTCATTGGTCGGTCACAATCAAGATTTTTTTTTTAATAATAATAATATTAGTATTAATAAATTTGACTAATAATAATAATAATAAGGTTGAATATATTATTATTATATGATTGAATATAATAGTAATAGTTGAACATGATCAAAGTCGGTCAACACTATAACATTATTGTTAATATTTATAAATTTGAATAATGATGATGATGATGATGTTAACTTTGACTATATTAACCATATTCAATTATAGTCAACCTAGTTGTCTAATGTCAAGCATTATCAACTATAGTCAACCAAGGTCAAGTTTGATTAGTCACAATCAAGATTAAAAATGTTTAATGATAATAATATTAATATCAATAAAGTTGACTAATAGTAATACGATATTATCAGGTTTGTCTATATTATTATTATTATTATTATTATATGATTGATCATATTATTAGTATTGACCGTAATCAAACTTGTTCAACCCTATGACAATATTATTGATATTAATAAAGTTGATGACGATGATGACTACTACTCCTACTACTATTACTAATAATAATAATAATAATAATAAGATTGAAGTTAACTATATTATTATATTATTATTATATGATTGAATATATTATTAATAGTTGAATATGATCAAACTCAGTCAACCTTATGTTTAGCATTGTTAACAATACTCAACCTTATTCACTCATAGTCACCCTTAATCATTATAACTAAACCATCATGAATTATAGCAAACCATGATTCACCAAAGTTATTCAAGGTCAACCTTATTCAACCTTTGTTAGTCACATTCAAAGTTTAAGAATATTAAATAATAATAATAACAATAAAAATGTTGACATTGTTATTATTATTAGATGTTTGAATATATTATTAATAGTTGACCATGATCAAACTTGATCAACTCTATAATACACATGTTATAGGTTTGATCAAACTTATAGATAATCCTTTATAATAATATTATTAGGTCTTGTAATTAAGGTTTAATATTTAATAATGTTTAATAATAACAATATTAATAAAACTGACACTCCCATGGGGGTGCTCAATGGTGATCTAAATAATGTAAGTCTTGTGAAAAATAGGATATTCAAGGTCAAATCCCCCTAGTTTTGACCTAATATACAGAAAGGAGGACAGGTTGTAGACCCCTAAAGGTTTACTGGAGGCTACATATCAAAGAGGCGCGAACTCATGAGTTCCTCTAGGATACAAAAAACAAAAAATAATAAAACTTACCACTAATTTTAATATTAAGGTTGACTATTATTATTATTATTATTATTATTATTATTATTATATGAGTAAACAAAATTAATAAAATTGACGACTAATATTAATATTAAGGTTGACTATATTACTATTATTATTATATTATTATATGAATGAGTATATTAATATTTTTTTTTCATTATTTAACATGGTCAATCCTATGTTTACATTAGTCAACCAAAGTCAACCTTGGTTACTCATAGTCCAGATTTAAAAATGTTTAATACTAATATTATTAATATTAATAAAGTTGACTATTAATAATAACAATATTATTGTTATTAGTAATAATAATATTATTATTACTATTAAATGATGACTATTAAAATTAATAATATTAATATTAATAGTATTAATATTAGTAATGTTTATCAATAATATTAAGTTTAGTATTTAATAATAATATTAGGGTATTTGTATAATTTTTAATAAAGTTGATGACTAATACTACTAATAGTAAGTGCTACATAGTATCTAGTACCTACCACTTAGTTTAAATATAGCTAAATTAAAGTTAAAATATTGAATTCAACTTAGTGTTCAAGTTGAGAATCCACTCAATTTAGGTTTTATCTGATTGGTAAATTAAGATATTTTTTTTAATTGTAATTATGCATTGTGGCCGTAGAGACTTCAAGTCTAACTATAATAATGCCTTTTTGTAGTCATAAGGTTATTGCTCGGAAAGTTGTTCAGAAAATTTTACTTTCTCTATGTAAAATATAAATAGATATATTTGAAATAGTAGTTTCTCTTATTTGAAACAATATATTGAATATATTACTTAAATAATATATAAATACTAAAAATAAAATTTATTTATTTATTTAATTATTATTGATTTAATTCCTAACCACATCACTCAGTAATTTTCCCTCTCCTTTACCTTTTCTCTCTTTTCCTCCTTTGTGTTGGTGCCTTCCCCTTCTTTTCATTCCTATACTTCTTCATTATACTCAATTTCCCTTTCTTTTTCTCTTTTTTACTTTTAAATTTTTAATTATTATATTAAATCTATAGTATTTAACTTAAAGTAAAAATATTTAAATTAACTTTATTCCTTATTTTTACCCAAATTACTTTGTTGATTTTTTATCTCTCCTATATTCTTTTTCTTATTTATTTGCTCATTCATATATCATTTTAATTAAATTCTGACCTCCTTAATCCCCTTAAATTTCCTTTCACCCCCTACTTCGCTTCTCATTATATAATTTATTTTAAATATTTTTATGCTTAATTAATTTAATTCAAAATTTCATTTTTAATTAATTTAATCCTTTTTAATAACTTTTATTAATCTCTTTATTTTGGTGACTAGGTTATTTAATTACTTTTAGTAATTATTTCCCTTTA
>JAXQQM020063212.1:0-530421 GCA_034641835.2 Pinus albicaulis
TGTCCACTTTTAGATTGTTCTTCATGTCTTCTATGTTGGCTTTCATTTTTTCCTCTATACCATCAATCTTAGCTTCCATGCCATCCGTCTTATATTACACACCTTTCTTCAAACCATCCATCTTAACTTCCACACTTTTCTTCAAAAGTTCCATTTCATTTTTTGTTGCTCTTTGCGAGAGCAAACTTTGGTGCACATGCTCTTGTAATTTTGATATATCATGTTGCACTTCTTCATATTCATGAGTCATAGAATAGTATTTTGAGGGATTCATGGGTGTTGAATTATTTTTAGGGGGCATTTTAGAACCCAATATTGATATCTATGCTTCAATATTCCCTTGGAATCACTTCAAACTGATTTTTCAAACAAGGTTTATGCAATTTGAAAAACAAATAACACATCTTTTTCTTGCTTTTGAGGAGCTTGATATTGAAATTGAATCATCTCTGTGATTTTCAATCTTCAATATCTAAAATTTGGTCTTGTAGTAGCCCTCTGAATCTTCTTTCCAATGCCACAAGTTTGACCTACTTTGGAAGCTTCAAGAACAAGTTATGCCCAATCTCCCACAATGACCTAATTATTGACTTGTTCAGTAGATCTAACTTGTACGGCATGCAACATGTCACTATTTCCTCCTTCAACTCTGAAATTGATACATAGGAAACTACAATCTGTGCACTTTTGGCCACTTTTTACAGAATCCCAATCTGATATTCAGAGAGAGAGTTATGACGATTTTCCCACGGTCACCTCCTTGAGATGAAATTCAGGAGCCTGAAACAACCCTAAGATCCACAGGTCACATCTCCGAAAATATTGTGAACCAAGATCTAAAATTTGTACACAATGTTCCTCAGGATTTTGGCTATGTGTGATAAAATTTCCACTTCTGAACCTTCGTAAAATAAACGTTATAGATAAAATTCCACGATGACTAGTTTGGAGTAGAGAAACCCTAGAATGCAAAGCTTTGATAGCAATTGTTATGAAACCAACTCCAAAAATAGAACAAAGAGAGATTAACACCTTAGAAATAAGCTAATTCGAGGGGGAAACCTCATTTACATTACATAAATGAACAATTCTTGGATGATACAAATGAAAAAACCTCCTTCTACATATAGGTGTCCATGGGGTCACAGTATAATCCTAGGCGACCTAACAATAATAATGTAAGGGCACAATAATAAAAATATGGGGGTTATAGTGGTACAAAAATAACAATAAAGGGTCTATACTAACCACAATAAGGGACTACACTAGTAATATACAGACCTAACACTGTGAAGGCAGGAATAACAATTAATGCCAAAGTACTAAAATTCTAAGTAAAGAATTAAACATAATTTACAACAAAACATATAAGTTGACTTGAAATTATATTTGTGCGAAAGGACTTATTAGTTGAACCATTAATAGTAAATAAAGGGAATTTCCAAGCCTAAACTAACATTTCAAACTCAGAACTAGGAGGAATCTCTAGAACGCAACCGAAGATCATTTTCATGCATAGAGAAACTTATGAATAATGAAAAATTATATATATTAAGCCATCTTTAAGACTATATAATATTATTTACACCGAGTTTGAACAAAAATATGAAAACAAAGCCTTAAAGCTTAAATGAAAAGTGTATAATATCTTAGGGATTAATTCCCAGAAACCATAAGGATTTCATTTCAATTTAAAATGATTCAGAGACCCGCAGTACTTGTTGACCAACAAAGTGAGGAATTAGCCCACTAAAAATAGAATGGCATGAAGAACAACATCACGCAAGTAAAAGGGTGTGAGGTCACAAATTTCTTGTAAAGATAGCAGTGGCATGTTTTAGTGATAGGGGTTACAATATCAAACCCTCGGTAATAACCAAGGAAGTTTAACTATTGACCCAAGAGAAATTTCAAAGACTCACCTTGGTATGGGAGCCGCGAAACTTAGTGCCGTAGACTTTAAAAAATAAGGAGAATCAAGAATAGTCAAAACCCTTATTCGAGTAATTTCCAAAACTGTAAATGAAAAACAACATCAGCAATAGTATGGACTCACCTATGTGAGTGTGTGGGAGAAGTAAGCTTGAATCCTCAACAATGGGAGGATTTAAACCTTTTCCATGTATCTGCACTATGATGAACCACAAGTTCATCAACCAAACAGAGCAAAACCATTATTTGAAGCTCATACAAATATCAATACAAGCAAGTAGTATCCAGAGGTCTATGTGCACAGTTAAACCCGAGATAGTTAAGAGAAAATATTGCAGAATGAATGAGAGACCATAACTATAAATTACATAAGCTAATCGAAGAAAATCCATCGTTCAAATGTTACTTGCATCGGTTGGGATGCCGAGATAGTGGAAAATTAGTTACATCCACGAAGAAAATTCGAGGCATCTTGGTACAGAATGATGGCAGCATTTAGAGCTACAGAGCGGCAGAGCTCGAGACATAATTTCACAAAGTGAAAATGAGGAAAAAGGTTAGGGTTGAGGGGAGGTAAAATAACTTAACCAAAAACCAAATCATCTCTCCATCGTCGATCTTAGTACAATATATCTAACAGTGCTAGACATTGCAATGTCAAACCACTCATTGCATAGTGGCACGAAAGATCAGGATATAGATAAGCTTCGTACCTTAGGATTTAATCACATGTATAATCATATAAGAAAGGTAGAGGAATGATAATAAACCCAGATTTTCCATCAAAGGAAAACGAAAATGAATTTATTATTTTGTGGTTGACAAATCATAACTGTCATATTAGATGTGATTCGAATCTATATTGAATAATAGAAAATAATTACATGGTAAGTATAATAAATGAAACCATTATTTTATATGTGAACTCCAATATTTATTAAGATCTGGGTGAGTATGGTTAAGGGTTATCATGTGGTGATAATATTAGTTAGTTATTTATGTTGTTTATATAGCTCATTGCCACAAAAGAAATTTACTTCATAGTGGTTTTTTTTAATTGAATGTGAAACAATGAATAGTTCTGACCCAAGCTAGTTAGAATAGATAGTAAATAGGGATCCTTTTTTATTTTTATTTTTTATAAATGTCACAAGTGGTATCGGAGAAACATTCATATGTTGGGACCCAAATGGGTCACCTGAATAAAAAATGTTGTGTCTAAATTGTGCATAAAAACTAGAAAGGATACAATGAGAAGGGGATCAACGCACCAAGTACCCAAAATTACTGGGGAACCTCATCCCCAATCCAATCCTGAAATGAAACCATAAATGTGGGTACAACTCAGTGAAATCAACATCAACAAACCAACATATTACTTGAAGAACAACAGTATCAGATGAGTATACTGCAGAGTACAGTGAAAAATTTACACAAAGTAATGGTCCAGGTGAGAAGCGAAAATGAAATATTGATGCAAGAGTAGAAGAGGATTCTCAAAAGCTTCTCAGATAGGCAGAATCAAGGGATAGTTCCACCAAGCCATGAAAGAGACACCTGGGAAGAAAGAGAACAACGATGGTAGACTAATGACAAGATGGAAGGAGGACATACACAATGGAGCAATAAAAAAAAAATTATAATGAAGCAGAATCTGGAAATGTGTTATATCAGTAAGAGATGAAAAAACAGAAAGTGGAACTTCAGGGTGAGTTCTAGAAAATCAAACCTCCTACTTTCAATGGAGAGGTCGAAGAGGTGGATGAAGCATGGCAAATTAACATGAATAATTATTTTCAATTTTATGTATATAGCAGCAACCCCAAAGCTCACTTGGCTATTTATAAACTTAGTGAGAAAGCTACCTTACGGTGGGAGGAAGTAAATGTTGAGATTGCAACAAGATGATGAGCTTAGTGGAAAGAAGTCTCCTTCACTAAGTGGGCCCGCGGGCTATTTTTGGCGCAAAGTCTCTTTTTAGACTAAGTATATTTTTAGACATATGGATCATGTTCTATGAGTTGCAAAATGCTATTTGTGGATAGTTGGTCAAGTCGGAAAAAATAGATGGAATTCTATTTTTAGACATACTGGGCGGAATCTATTTTTAGATTGCCAGTCTAAAAATATATATGTCAAATATTATTAGCTCTTAATAATATTTAGAATCTAAACATTATCTTATTCTCTTGGAGCACTTCAGTTAAGTGCACAGATGTGGCACAAGAGCTCACAGAAGGAATTATGCTATTCCTGAGGGTTATGTGGAGCTATTGCATGTATACATCAGTTAGAACTCATGTGACAAAGTTTGGTGGAGTTGATTGAGGAAGTTAATGGAGTTGTGTTCAGTTTAACTAATATAAACATAATTGAGCTATTTGTATCCAGTTTAACTAATTGATACAATTAGTGAGAGTAGTGTGAATTAATTATTAATTAATTCACTAATTATAAACTCATTAATCAACTAAAGAATGCATCAGTTAACTTCAGTGCATGGACATTTTCAGTGGAGACCAGTGCAGAAATAGGTGAAAGAGCAGGTTAACTATCAGTTGTGACTATACTGTTGCTATTTGCAACACACAGATAATTGGATAAGCCCATGAGGATTTCGCAGTACAAGTCAGGTGGTTTATGTTATTTAATGAGCCATCCCATAGCATTGATTACACAATAGAGTAATGATATCATGGCAAAGATTGGAGCATGTGATTTGCTAGATCGGGGCTTGATTAGTGTGTAGCAATTGGAGATTATACTGAGAGCTTGTGAGGAGCTTTGTATAATGATTGTTACATGATCTCTATGACATATAATATACAGATAGTTGGCGGTTTTCAGCTTTAAGCTTTCCCATAAATATTGTGTTCATATGTGTGATTGCTTATGGTTTTAATGTGCATGTAATTGATTTTATTTCCGCAATTAATGATCAATGGTAGAAGAGATTCTGTATTATGCATGAAGCTAAAATAGTGTGTGATCAGGAGAATCTCGGTGAATAATATATCAGTTATTCAAATTTCTACAGTAAAAAATGTTCGAAGTATTGAAGACCGGAACGCGGCCTAGGACGAGTTCCAGCAATACTTCAAGGATAAGTATCCAACAAAGCATTTCTATGATGAAAAATCTCGAGACTTCCATGATTTGAGATTGGGAAAATTGACAATGGACGAATTAATAACTAAGTTCACATCATTGTTAAGATACATACCTTACCTAAGAGATGAGAAGGATAAAGTTCAACGATTTTTGAGCAGTCTACCTGCCAACATGAAGGAAAGAATTGAATTCATAAACCCGAAGACCATGGACGAAGTGATTCGAAAAGCCGCCAAAGAAAGGACAGAAAATTAATTCAAATTTTAAGAATACCAAGTCTCGTAATTTTAAAAATACTCCAAGAAATTTAGAAAGTAGGCAGTATGGGAAAAATCAACATAAAACAAAATGGTCAACAGAGGAGTGACCCATAGAAGTCTCCAACAAACCAGAGCATCGACAAACTCATAAACCCCCTAAAAAATGTTGGGGATGCAGTGAGGCACATTATTACAAGAATTTTCCTCATTGTGGGAGAAGTGAAATGACAGCCAACCTGCAAGAGGCTTCTATAGTGGGGGATGTGGCTCGAAATATACCAAGAATTAATTAAGCTCTTAAAGACTGATAAGAAGACTACCAACTGACCATGATAGAACTTGAAGGTAAGTTGCTTTCAAAAAATGTTTTTATTTTGGTTGACCCTAGTTCTAGTTTAAGCTATGTAAAGCCCCAGATAGTATAAAAGTGTATCTTGGAAAGCCAAAAATTTAAGAACTCCTGGTTGGTACAGCTAGCCACTGGGGAAAAGAGAAGGGTTAGTGTTAAAGTTTTGAACCGTTCTTTGGAAATTGGAAATCAACAGTTAAAGGTAGAATTAAATATTTTACGCTTGGGTTCCTATGACATACTACTCGGTATGGACTCACTAGAAGGACACTGGTCTCTAATAGACTGTAAAGATAAGATCATTTACTTAAGAGCTAAAGATGGGACACGCCAGGAGTTGTAAGGAATTAAAAAAAAATTGCAATTATGTCTTATCACAGCATCTCAGTTGGGTAAATTCATTAGAAAATGATGCCATATTTATGCCATCCAAGTGGGCTTCACTAATTCTAAGGATAAGACTCCTATGCTGAAAAATATACCAGTGGTACATGACTTTGTGGATGTATTTACAAAAATAATACCATGATTACCTCCAAAGAGAGATATTGATTTCACTATCAAATCAATGCCCAGTATTGCACTGGTGTCACAAGAACCATATCGGATGAGTGTACCCGAGTTAATAGAATTAAAAATGAGATTACAAGAATTGCTCGATAAGGGATATATTCGACCAAGTGTATCCCCTTGGGGAGCACCAATGTTGTTCATGAAGAAAAAGGATGGAACCATGTGAATGTGCATGTATTATAAACATCTCAATAAATTGACAGTTAAGAATAAATACCCGTTGCCATGTATAAATGATATTTTTGATCAAGTGAAGGAAGTGACTGTATTTTCAAAGATAGATTTAAGGTCTAGTTACCACCATATTTGAATTAAAGATGAAGACATCTACAAAACAATGTTCTGAACTCGATACGAGCACTATGATTTCGTGGTTTTTCCATTTGGATTAGCCAATGCACCAACAACGTTCATGAGCCTAATACATGGCACATGTCATCCCTTTTTGGACAAGTTTGATCTGATATTTATTGATGACATATTAATTTATTCAAGAACCATGGAAAAGCATAAGGAACACTTACAACATGTGCTATAAATTTTGAGGAAACATCAGCTGTATCCCAATTTCAACAAATGTTATTTATTCAAAGATAAAATACAATATTTAGGTCATGTCATTTCCACTGAAGGCACATCAGTAGATTCTAAGAAAATAATGACTATCATGGAATGGAGGGTGCCCAAAAACGTAGCAGATATAGGTTATTTTATGGGATTGGTTGGATATTATAGGTGCTTCATCGAAGGATTATAAAAATTTTCCTTTCTTATTACATATATGCAGCGAAAGGGGAGGATGTTTAAATGGACGATCGAATGGCAAACTAGTTTTGAACTATTAAAGTAGTTGCTAAATACTGCCCCTATTTTGAGAGTAGCTGACGCAAACAAGGAATTTGAGGTATGCAATGATGCGTGCAAAGAAGGAGTAGGAGCAATATCATCTCAAGATGGAAGGGTAATTGCATATGAGTCAAGAAAGCTAAAATATCATGAACAATGTTATTCCAGCTATGATCTAGAGTAGACCGCAGTAGTGCACGCACTCAAGGTATGGAGACACTACTTATTGGGAAAAAGGTTTGTGCTAAAAATAGATCACAACAACCTGACTAGCTACATTAAACAATTTGATTTGAATGCTCACCAGGCAAGGTGGAATACATTCCTATGCGAATTTTATTTTGATATTCAACATGTTTAGGGCAAAGAAAATCGTGTTGCCAATGCTTTGAGCAGAAAACTGCATTGCGTGTATGAAATCTACTTTAATCAAGTGGAATTCAAATTTCAGGATCAAATAAAAGAAGCAGCCGAGAAGGATCCTGAATATCAATTCTTATGGTAGCAAGCAAATGAAGTAGAAAAACAGGAAAATATATCAGAATATGAGATTAACAGAGATTTGCTTTTAACTTTTAAAGGAAATACATCCATCCTGAATCAGATGAGTTTGAAAGAGTTAATATTGGATGAATATCATCACAATACTTATTCTAGACACCCACGTTACGAGAAAATGATGAAAACAATCATGAAAGTTTATTTTTGGCCTATTATGCAGAAAAATATTGTTGAATACATAACCAAGTGTCTGGAATGCCAACAGGTTAAGGTGGAACATCAACATCCAGCAAGATTGTTGCAGCCCATACCTATATCAGAATGGAAATGGGAGGTTATATCATTGGATTTTATTACTCGTCTACCGAGATCGAAGAGACATAATGATTCTATAATGGAGTTTGTAGAGACTGCACAAGACAACTCACTTTAATGTAGTACAGTCTAATTACAAAACGGTGCAAATTGCAGATATTTTCATGAGGGAAATATTTAGGTTGAACGGTATTCCTAAAACAGTATCTCAGATCGAGATGTAAAGTTCACTTCAACCTTTAGGAAGGCACTGTTTACCAGATTGGACACATAGATCAACTTTAGCACTGCATATCATCCACAGACGGATGGACAAACAGAGCGAGTGAATCAAATCCTATAATACATGTTGCGCATGTATGTAATGCAACAACCCACAAAGTGGGAAGATTATCTACATCTAGTGGAATTTGCATACAATAATGGATATCAAGAGTCTCTAAAAATGAGTCCCTTTGAAGCCTTATATGAGAGAGAAAGTGTCGAACTCCCATTAACTGGAGTAGTCTAGAAAAAAAATTGATGCTTGGCCTGGAGATGTTGGTGGAGATGGAACAAGAAGTAAAGAAGATTCAACAGAATCTAAGAGCTACCCAAGTTCGGCAGAAGGTTTATGCAGAAAAAAAGAGAACCTATCGAGAGTTTTCATTGGGTGATCATGTGTATGTGAGAATCATGACCAAGAAAAACACGTTAAGGTGGACTTCGTGTGCCATATTGGCTCCCAAGTTCTGTGGACCTTTCCAAATCTTGGAAAGAGTAGGACCAATGGCCTATCGATCAGCATTACCCAGTCACATACAAGTGTACAATGTGTTTCATGTATCAATACTGAAATGATATGTACATGATACGAGGCATGTAATACATTGGAAAAAAATTTAGGTAAGAATAATATTGAGTACAAAATCTTCAAAAGAGATGAATTTTATGGTAATTAATTTAAGCCTTTGCTGATTAATAAGGTAAATCATAATTGTGTTGGTTTAGAAGGTCTAAAAAAGTAAATAGAACAAATATATGTAAAAATTAGAATAGAATTGTAGAGGAGACCATTAGTCTGTCTAGAGTTGGGACCCCAGACTGAACATGTTGTTTCCTCTCTGGTTCGATCTCTATACTCGAACTAGGGATACTCAAAGTAAGCCTGAATTAAGATGCTCCAAACATCAACCGTACACAATAAACTA
Source organism: Pinus albicaulis (assembly GCA_034641835.2). Lineage (NCBI taxonomy): Eukaryota > Viridiplantae > Streptophyta > Pinopsida > Pinales > Pinaceae > Pinus > Pinus albicaulis. The sequence continues at coordinate 9,078 of JAXQQM020063212.1, forward strand.
AAACAATATTTTTACCAAGAAAGTGACATATTCAATAAAACTATGTACTTTAAATAAATATTAACCCCCTCATAGTCTTGTTAACAAATTATAAATGTATTTAAATGAAAGAGGAGTTCTGTGGAAATAAAGATAACTACAATACATTCAGATTTCCAAATTAAAAGAAAACACGAGTAGTTATTAACCTAAAAAAAAACAGAAGGACTGCATATAGGGAACAAAACTGGGACAATTCAGAGTAGATAAACCCCAGTATGAATGTAGTCGTCGAACATGTAGAAAAAAATAAATATACTTAGTTGATGCACTATGAAGTCAAGAATAACAAATATTTCCAAATTACTAAAATTGTGAGTAAAACGTAAACATAATTTACAATAAAACATATAAGCTGACTTGACATTATCTCTGTGCCGAAGGACTTCTTAGCTGAACCATTAAGACGAAATAAAGGGAATTTCCAAGCCAAAACTAACATTTCAAACTCAGAACTAGGAGGAATCTCCAGAACACAACCGAAGATAATTTGCATGCATACAAAATTTTATGAATAACGAAAACACATATATACTAAGACATCTTTAAGACTGTATAATATTCTTTACATCAAGTTTGAACAAAAAGATGAAAATACACACTTAAGGCTTCAACGAAAAGTCTATAATAACCTAGGGCTTAATTCCCATAAACAAGAAGTGTTTCATTTTAATTTAAAATGATTCAGAGACCCGCAGTACATGTTCACCAACAAAGTGGGGAAGTCACCGACTAAGGACAAAATGGCATGAAGAGCAACGCCACACAAGTAAAATGGCACGAGGTCACAAATTATGTGTAAAGAAAATAGTGGAATGTTTTAGTGAACCTTGGTATGGGAACGGGGAAACTCGGTGCCTTAGACCTGAAACAACAAGGAGAACCGAGATTAGTCAAAACCCTTATCCAAGTAATTGCCAATACTATAAATGAAAAAGGATATCAACAAGAATATGGACTCACCTATGTGACCACGCCGGAGAAGTAAGATTGAACCTCCAGTGATGGGAGGATTTAAACCTTCCCGATGTATCTCCACTGTGATGAATCACAAGGTCATCAAACACACAGAGCAAAACCATTAGTTGAATCTCGTACAAACAACAATACAATCAAGTAGTAGCCGAAGGTATGTGTGAAAATTTAAACCCTACATAATTAACAGAAAAGCTTGTAGAATAAATGAGAGACCATTACTATACATTCTATAAGCTAATCAAAGAAAATTCACCATTCATATGTTACCTGCAGTAGTTAGGATGTCGAGAGAGTGGAGAGTTAGTTACATCCATGAAGATATCCAAAAATACTAATAATAATAGTAACATAATAATACTAGAAATCTCTTAATATTTTAAATTAATATGAAACAATATTAGAAAATATGTTATAATTTAGATAAAAGAACTTTCAGATTAATCACATCATTAGGATTAGGTCGACGTTTCGAACCAGCTAATATGGTTCATCCTCAGGACAAGGTGGAGAGACTAATCGATCCCAATGAATAAATAGTGGAGATGCATCATTGCCCGGAAATAGCCGTTGAGAACTAGCTGTTAAGAACTAGATGTTAAGACTAGATGTTAAGAACTAGCCATTAGGAAGTTGCTGAAAATGTGGAAAAATCCTACCACCATGTTTGTATTGAAGACTCTGAATTGGTTGCTAGGGTAGATCACTTCCACCATAGGAAATTGAGAGAGGCGATCGAAATTGAGCGACCTGCTAAGAATCTCTACCTTGATGATGGTTGGAAATTAAGTAAGAGTTGGACCTCGGCTGTCACCAGGTAATATCTGTTTATTTTTCTTATATTCCATATTTTATATTTTATTAATTTATTGATTTTTTTTTATTTTTCTAATATTTCTATTTAAATAATTAATTATTTTATATTTTTAATTTACTTTATTAATTTATTTTATTTATTAATTCTTTCTTAGGTATCTTTATTTAGTTATATATCATTTAATTAATTTATTGATTTATTTTTTCTAGTTAATTAATTAATTCTTTAATTTTATTTTATTGATTAAATTAAGTCACCTCTAGTACCTATTATATTGTTATTGAATATTTAATTTATTTAATTTAATTCATTTTAATTTACTTTATTTTACTTTATTTATTCAGTTATTTATTTATTTTATTTATTAAATTGTATTGTCCTAATTTACTTTTATCTTTATTATTTAATTATTTTATTGATTTATTTTTTATTGCAGAATGCGGATTATCCACAATATCATAAAACGATTGTCGATGTTTCGAATCCCAACAGGGATCCATCTTCAGGACGAGAAATGAATGAAGACTGAAAGAAGGTCGCAAAGGGTATAAATAGTGAAGGTTTGAGATGACGAGAAGATGAGAAGTGCCGACAGAATCTATAATTTGTTTAAAAAATTTTAATTTTAATTTTAATTTTAATTTTTTTAAATTTTTTCTAAGGTTTTATATAAATTAATTCTAATTTTAATAATTAATATTTACAATTTTTATTAAATTAATACTAAATATTTTTTAAATAATAGATATTTTTTAAAAAAAAATTAATAATAAATATTTTTTAAATTTTTTAAGAATTTTGAAATTTTATCATTTTTAATAAATATTTATATTTAATATTTAATTAATTATCAAACTCTAAATTACTACAATATTTTATTTTATTTTAATTGTTACTTAAAATTTTAATGTCTAAATTAATTTTATAATCTATATAATCTCAATGTTAATAAATATAATGAATCTATATTAAGAATATTAAATATATTTTATTAATTTAATAAAATCCTAATAAATTTTAATTTTGATTTTTATTAATAAATTTGATTTAGAATTGTTATCCTTACTTACTTCCAATCACTGATAATAATTATAAATTAATTAATTTTTATTAATAAAAATTAATTAATACTGATAATTATAATGAGTAAGTGAAGTAATAAGTGTTATGAAATGGCATGACCTTAAATTGCTTACTAAACAGGAGAAGAAGCAAACCTGGGAGATCATACCTGAGATGAGGATGAACCTAAGGAGAAAATTTGTCTAACTAGAGGTCGCCAATTGTCACTAATCTTGTAACCTTTGTCCCTATTTATGTTATCCGGGTGTTTCATAATTTCCAACGCTTCTCTAATCTTCTGTCTTTGATAGTGCTCCTCCCTCACAATTATTTTAGCATCCTGAAGATGTATGTGATGTTTTGTTTTGGAGGAGTGATCAGCAAGGGAAAAGGTTCTAGCTCGCTCATGTTTAATATTGGCAACATGTTCTTTCAGACGCTTTTGAAGAGAGCGCCCGGTTTCACCAATATAACTCTTGCCACATGAGCATTCAATCTTGTAAACACCTTTAAGCTGCCCCTGAATAATGCTATCTTTGACTGAGCACATATTTTGCCTAATGGTTCCTGCTGCTGACAATTATGCAAAAATGTCATTCCTTCCCAAAACCTTGGCAATCTTATCTGTCACACCTTAAATGTATGGCAGAAAAACCCTACCAATATTCTCTTGGGGATCTTGGTGCTTCTTGGATACGACAGTACTTTTTTCTCTGTTTATAGCTTTCCTGATTTCTCCTTCCTTATACCCTATACCCAAGAAGATAGATGTCAGGTGTGAGATTTCATCCTCCAGATGTTCCTCATCGGAAATTCTCACGGCTCTTACAACAAGAGTGTTAAGGACATCAAATTTTTGAGCAGGATGATGGTAGGACTCAACATGGAAGTAGCTGTTTGTATGAGTCTTCTTCCTAAAAACCTGATGCCCTAATGTTCCATCCTCTTTTATGGTAACCAGGACATCCAAGAAAGGAGTGCTCATGTTTTCTTCAATTTCCATGGTGAACTTAATTTCCGAGGAAATTGAGTTGAGGTGGTTGAAGAATTTCTCGAGATTATCCCTACCATGCGACCACTTTATGTTAGTGTTGTCTAGAAATATTTTCCACCAAGTTGGCCTTAAGGGGAAGGAGGCAAGGGTTTTCTTCTCGAAGTTTTCCATAAATAAGTTGGCCACAATAGGTGAGAGAGGCGATCCCATTGCAACACTAGATACCTACTCATAGAACTCTCCTTGGAAGCTGAAGAAGGTGGATCGTAAACAAACCTCAGCAAGTTTGGCTATTTCAGGATCCATGAACTCATTGAATACCTTCACTACCTCATCTAAAGGGATTTTGGTAAACAGTGAAACCACATCAAAGCTTACTAGAAGGTCACTTTCTTCCACCCTCTCTTCTTTAATAAGCCTAACAAAGTCACTTGAGTCCTTAATGAAGGACTCAGTGTTCCCAACGAGAGGTTTGAGAATTTTTGCGACATATTTTGCCAGTTCATAGGTGGGGGATCCAATGGTATTGACAATTGGTCTAAGGGGAACCCCTTCTTGATGAATCTTAGGAAGCCCATAAATCCTCGGAATGACTTCACAGTAGGGATTCAATTTCTTCTTCAATTTATCATCGAGATGGGAGTTCAAGATTGCCTTCTAACTTCTATTAAGACCTTTGGGAAGGGGTTGGACTTCAACTTGTTATAGCTGCTGTAATCAAGATGCTCATTCATTTTTCTAATATAATCCACATTATCTAAAATGACAGCTGCCCCTCGTTTGTCTGTCTTAAGGACCACAATATCGTTGTTGTTGTGAAGGGATTTAATAGCACCTATCTCCTCCTTGCTGAGGTTACTTTTGGTTTAGATTTTCTTAGGATCATGGAGCATTCCTGTCTAAGGTCCTCTTTGTCATCCACTGGAAAACCTAGAATACCCTCCTCAATGCTACACAAAATGCTCTCATTTGGAATACATTTAGGAGCAACAACAAATCCCAGACCTTTGCTAAGAATCATACGGGAATCATGACCTAATTCCACCAAGGAAATATTAACAACCTTTTTATTCATGGAATCATCAAGTAAGGTTCTCCTATTAATATTTCTCTCTAAACCATCTATGGGTTCTTTATTAGTATTTATTTCATCATATAAGGGCTTCTCATTATTACTCAAAATATTAGTATTTATTTCATCATATAAGGGCATTGAAATTTGTTTTTTATTTTTCTTTTCTATATAGTTTAATGGGATGGAAAATTTAAAATGAGCTAAAAATTTATAATTCAATATTTGTTTTTAACAAATTTGGCCAGGATTTACCGCACTGGGCGCGGATATGTACCCAATATGATCCCAATGTGTAAGATTGTCACGTCCTAAAAAATTAATAATTTTTTTTTTACTAATGTTGGCGAAAACATTAACTTGAATCTTAAATCATATATGACTTGATTCTTTATATTATATATAACTTTTTAACCTTTTTAATAGGGTAAGATTAATTATTAAAATATAACTTTTATCTCTACAACCTAGTATGTGGTCTAGATCTCACCTAAAAAGGTAAACATGTTAAAGTAAAGATAATGTTTAAAATTTTACATTTTTGATACAATGTTTGTCATATTTAAAAATAAACTTAATTATTTTTATGTATAAATATAATATAAATTTAAAATGTAAAGAGGTTTAGGTATGGTAAATAAACAAAAATATAAATAAACTAGAGGTATGGTAAATAAATAAAACCTCTTTTTATATTTACTCCATAAACATATTTATATTTAGAAAAATTGGAAAAAGAGGTTTTATTTAGGTGAAGCCTATTGGCCAAATACCACACCACAAATTATTATCAATACGATGGGCCAAATACCATATTTATAAAATAGGTATGGTAAATAAATAAATAAATATAAAATAGGTATAAAAATGCATGATAAATATATAAAAACATATATAATATTATTATAAATCAACATCTAATTATATCCCAAGCCTATATGCCAAATACCATGGTAAATAAAAGAGGTATGGTAAATAAATAAAATATCTTTTGATATTTGCTCCATAAACCTCTTTATATTTAGGAACACTCCAAAAACAAGTTTTATTTAGGTGAAGCCTATGGGTCAAATTATTCTTAATACCATGACAAAAAAAAAAAAACATTATTAGCCTTAATATTAATATTAAAAGATTATTATTATTATTATTAAATCTAATATTCATATTAATATTATTAAATTTAATAACTTTGGATTAATACAATAGTAAATTTTCTATATTGTAATATACATTAATATGTCATGATATATGTTCACTCTAAATATATATGGGAGGGGAAAACAAATACATATAATGATAGAGGTGAAGAGATATGGGGTGTGACAAGGGAGAGATGAGGATAAACTCAATGAGAGGGGAGAGGAGGAATGAAGAGAGAGAGAGGGAGAGGAGTGAGAGAGGTAGAGAAGGGTAAGAGAGGGAGAAGGAGACATAAATATGGCCGGGCAAGATAGGAGGAGAGATGGGGGGATATAGTGAGAGGATTGGAGGGCAGAGAGAGAGAGAGAGAGAGAGAGGAGGAGGAGAGAGAGGACTTGAGAGAGAGGAGGAGAGAGGGAGGGATAGATAGATGGATTTGGAGGGGGATAGAGGTAGGGAATAAGAAAAACATAGAGAGTTAGAAGTGGAGAGGGAGAGGGAGTGAAAAGGGAGATATGGACAAAGAGTTTGTATATTTGGGGGTGAGATAAAGAGACAAAGAAGCATAGATGGAGAGAATGGGGAAAATAAGGAGAGAGAAGGAGAAAGGGAGGGATATAGTAGCATAGTTTGAGAGAGAGAGAGAAAGAGTGATGGGGGAAGAGAGAGGATTGTAGGGAAAAGAGAGAGGGAGAGAGAGAGACGGGGGAAGAGAGAGGGAGTTAGGAGAGGAAGAGAGAGAGAGGAAGGAAGAGAGAGAAGAGGAGAGATAGAGGGATATAGGAAGATAGAGGGAGGGATAGAGCGATGGAGTTGGAGGGGGAGATGAGGGATGGAAGAATAAATACATAGAGAGTGAGAAGTGGGGAGAGAGAGGGAGTGACAAGGGAGAAATATAGAGAGTGTGTGTATGTTTGGGGGTGAGATAAAGAGAAAAATAAGGAGATATGGAGGGAGTGAAAAGGAGAAATGGAGAGAGAGTTTGTATATTTGGGGGTGAGATAAAGATACAAAGAAGCACAGATGGAGAGAATGGGGAAAAGAAGGAGAGAGAAGGAGAAAGGGAGGGATATAGTAACATAGTTTGAGATAGAGAGAGAAAGAGTGATGGGGGAAGAGAGAGGACTAGAGAGAGAGAGAGAGAGAGTGATGGGGGAAGAGAGAGGATTTTAAGGAAAAGAGAGAGGGAGATAGAGAGAAAGGGGGGAAGAGAGAGGGCGGTAGGAGAGGAAGGTAGAGAGAGGAAGGAAGAGAGAGAGGAGGAGAGATGGAGGGATATATGAGGAGAGAGGGAGGGATAGAGCGATGGAGTTGGAGTGGGAAGATGAGGGATGGAAGAATAAATACATAGAGAGTGAGAAGTGGAGAGAGAGAGGGAGTTACAAGGGAGAAATATAGAGAGTGTGTGTATGTTTAGGGGTGAGATAAAGAGAAAAATAAAGAGGTATGGAGGGAATGGGGGGAGAAGGAGAGATGGAGGGATATAGAAATAGAGTTGGAGAGAGAGAGATAGAGGGGAAGGAAGAGAGAGAGGATGTGAGAGACTGGAGAGAAGGAGGGAAAGAGAGATGGAGTTGGGGCGAGCGGGGGGGCGCGGAGAAGATTGGTTTCAGTGTGGATGGTGATATATAATCCTATTTTATTTTTTGTACTATATGCATTGGTTTTAGTGTAGATGTTGAGAAAGAGAGAGAGAGAGGAGAAAATTTAGAGGAAGGTAGGAGAGAAATGGAGAGAGAGGAAGGGCAAGAGAGAGGACTTGAGAGAAAGGAAGAGAGTGATGGGGGAAGAGAGAAAATTGGAGGGCAAAGAGAGAGAGAGAGATGGAGAGAGAGGGAGAGAGAGGAGGAGAGAGTGAGGGATAGAGAGATGGAGTTGGAGGAGGAGAGAGGGACGGAAGAAGAAATACATAGAGAGTGAGAAGTGGAGAGAGAGATGGAGTGACAAGGGAGAGATGAAGACAGAGTGTGTATGTTTTGGAGTGAGATAAAGAGATAAAGGAGATATGGAGAGAAGGGAGGAGAGAAGGAGAGAGGGAGGGATATAGTAATAGAGTTGGAGGGTGAAGAGAGAGAGAGATAGAGAGGTGGGAGAGAAATGGAGAGAGAGGAAGGAAGAGGGAGGATGTGAGAGAGTGGAGAGACGGAGGGAAATAGAAATGTGGTTGGAGGGGGGAGAGAGGAAAGAAGTTTTCTTGCACTAGAGACATTGATTTCCGTGTAGATGGTGATTTCTAATACTATTTCATTTCTTGCACTAGATGCATTAATTTTAGTGTAGATATTTATTTCTAATTATATTTAATTGCTTGCGCTAGATGCATTGATTTCAATGTAGATGATTTCTAATCCTATATGATTTCTTGCACTAAATGCATTGATTTCAGTGTAGATGGTGATTTCTTATCCTATTTGATTTCTTTGACTAGATGCATTGATTTCAGTATAGATGTTGATTTCTAATTATATTTGACTCCTTGCACTAAATGCATTGATTTCAGTGTAGATGTTGGTTTCTAGTCTTATTTTCTTACTTGCACTAGATGCATTGATTTCAGTCTAGATGTTGATTTCTAATGCTATTTGATTACCTGCATTAGATGCATTGATTTTAGTGTAGATGTTGTTTTCTAATCTTATTTGATTGTTTGCATTAAATGCATTTATTTTAGTGTAGACGTTGATTTTTGATTTGATGTAATTGGATGTATGATGGTACATTTTAATGCTATTGGATTAACATTGTGCATTGAATTCAGTGTAGCCATACAAAATTATTGACAATTTACATTGATTTTTGTGTTATAATAACTCAAAATATTAATATTGGAGAGCAAGAGAGACAATGTATGATGTTTAGTGCAATAGTTCGAGCTAAATATTTAAATGGTTTATGATTTCAACTATCTTTTTCATATAATCGATATGAAAAGATGACAAAAATAACAAGGGTGACAATAAGAATAGTAGAAGGAAATAATTTGATATTGATCACAATGAATACTATTTGTAATTTATTGCATTCTTATTATTTACATTTTCTATCATTGACTATTGAAATTAAAATTGTCCAATAGCTAGATTAGACTAAACTGATACAAAGTTCAAATTGTGTTAGACTCTAATGTTCTATAAGTTAAAATAAATTATATGAATATAACCTAAAGTCGATATTTATACCTAAAGGCAGCAAGTGCATGCCACGCTACGGCATCACTTATGCATATCATCGCACAAATCACCCTTCAGACAAATTATGTGGGCGATTCGAATCGGCAGACTGGACATGAATTGCGATAACCCAACCACGTTGAAATGCATTGGTGATGGTAGACGTGGCCGCACTGGAGTTGAAATTGGACAGGAAGAGTCCTCCGAAATGGTTACTGAAGCCAATGGTTCCCAAATGGTTACTGAAGCCAATGGTTCCCAAATGGGGCGTCCGTTATCCATCTCAAGTCGACGAGTAGTTTCATCGAAGCGTATCCTACTAATTATCTCGTCCCATTCTCTGTCTGTTAGCGTCCGATTATCAAACTCATTAGACAATCGTATCGTTTCTCGAAGAACAGCCGATAGCCTTTCCTGTAACGCCTCGTGACGACGTGACAATCGTATCGTTTCTCGAAGAACAGCCGATAGCCTTTCCTGTAACGCCTCGTGACGACGTAATATTTCTTCTCTAGATTCTGCAATCTGCAATGACCATTTTCCACAGAGAATTCTCAATCTCAATAAATTCTTCTTCCATGTGATTATCAAAAGCATCATGCTCGTCTGAGCCTATTAGTCAGGCCATCCTCTACTCTCTCGTCACGAAATTCTTCCATGTGATTATCAAAAGCATCATGCTCGTCTGAGCCTCCTCCTGCCTCTTGCCTTTCCGTGTCGATACCCCTTGCCTTTCCATGTCGATACCCCAAATGTTACAGAAAATCTGACTAGATTGGCGATGCACACGTGATTAACCTGAGATCTTTCAACGACGATCAGTAAGTACAAACGCAAACCCAAAGATGACTCCACCTCTGCAGTCTGCACAAACGCAAACCCTGAACACAGATGTCTTTAGCTTTATAATAACATTAATAAAATGTCATTATCGTCATCTCTATTCCCAACAGCCGACGTTGGTCAAAATTTGTCTATTTCCATAACCAAGAAAATTTGAAAGTGTTGAATTTAATTATAAATAATTGGTAAAAGGGCTCATGGTAGTTAAGATAAATATACCAATATTTTATCACTATACAAATAAATCATATGCATCTATACCATGGATTTACTCTAAATGTTCATCTCACTATGTGATATCTCGAATTTATATATTGTTTTTCCGAACTTCCTAGATTTCAAGTATTTAATTTATATAAATAATATGAAAGAAAAAAAATATATGTTTAACTTTATTTCTTCTAAAATCATGAGAAGGCTCCATCTAGTTATTCTAATAAGCTTAGGGATATTTTTATTCATCTAGGAAAATTATCCCATTTCATTCTTAAAACATTCTCAAATTAATAATTTTATAGATATTTAATAGTCTTTTTGAAATAGATATAGTTGTGATAATTATTTTAAAATTGTTTTTTTTAATAAGAGTTTTTAATAAAAATGGTGGTTTAATCATTGGAAAATCATTTTCTTTAACATTGAATGATTAAATTAATATAGAATACCTAAAGAATTTATTAAAATACATTTTAAGCAGTGATTAGCTTACCATGATTATATTTCTAAATCTTTCATTCCTTACAACCTAAAAATCATCCATGAGTGTGTAGCTTTGTACTAGATAATTTAGAATCTACCACAATATGAAGTGGCCCATGAAAATTGTTGTTAGCAATGATTAGCTTACCTGGATTATATTTATAAATCTTTCATTCCTTACAACCTAAAAACCATCCATGACTATGTTACTTTCTACTAGAATAACTAATTAGGTATCTACCACAATATGAAGTGGCCCATGAAAATTGTTATTATCATCAACTTTGAGTTTAGAACTCCACAAGTCAACTTCAAATAGGGTAGTTCTAAATTGAGAGGGATATACTATTTATTTACAAAATGTATTTATATGGAGGTTAAGGTTCATTTGGTTTTTGTGAGAAGATCTAAAAAATCCTTCACACTTAGATGAATTACATTCCAGTATGTAAATTAATTAATTCTTTATTTTATTAAAAATAATTTAGACTATAGTTAAAAAATGTCATTCAATATTCAATAAAACATTTGTGTTAATGTATTATCTATGGATTTATCTATGCCTATTAAGCCATAACCCACTCAAAGGAGCCATGCTTATGGATATCATGTTGAATTTTTTATTGTTATGATAATTTAATTACATTGCCACCATTATATGTTTCATTTGTTATTCTCCTTTGGAATTATTCTACTCTCAATTAATTTTCCCATTTTGTTATTTTAATATTTTATTTTCTTGTTTTAAAATTATATTATTAATATAATCTTTTCATTTAATAGTCTGCTAGTGTAATGAATATTTATGTTGGTTCTTAGCATTAGTAAGAACTACTATATTACAAATTATTATTCTTTTATTTAATATTTTTTAGTGAGGGTATATCTTGTATTATTGGTAGAGAGTTGTTTTGAAAAGATGTGATAATACTTAAATATTGAGAAAATAATACCTTTAAGTACAAGAAATAATACCATGGTGACTTTGTCTCTTAATTCTCTCATGTTTCAAGCACTAATTTCATTGACCATAGTTTCTAATAGCATATTCATTCCTTTTTCTCTAAAGGAAAAATGCAAATGTTGTGGTGATGCATTGTTCAAAGTCATTGATTTTACATTTCTTTATAAGGAAATGTTTTTTTTCAACCCTATAGTATTCATATTTCCTCCTTTATATTATAAATATAATCATTTCCATATCTTTGTTATAGCCTCGTCAAGGAAATAATGTTAAAGTTCTAGTAAATATTGAAACTTGTAAGACTAATTAGCCATCTTATTAGTTGCATTGTCATTCTTATCATTATTTACTGAGTCATTAGTATTATTTTTTAGCTATCACTAAACACCTATATTGATCCTATTAATTAGATTAATGTATATCTCATTTTCTCAAGCAATGAAGTTTTTTTTCCTTCGTTCTTCATCTTATGATCTCTTAGTAGAAATATTTTTTTAGCTTTGGAATCTTATCCTCGAGTATTTTGATACTCGGTATGAGAGGGCTCCACTGTGAGTTCCCATTTTTTTAGATGTATATTAAATATTTTAAGATCCATTTCTAGATCTAGATATGTTTGGGGTTTTTTAATTGCTAATGAAGTACAGTAAATGAGGATAGTTCATTTTCTAATATCGCATTTTACCACACCTTTTCTAGCCACTCAATTACAGTGAAATTCCAAAATTTTCACCTATTCGTAATTGTGGTGTTCAGAGCTGGTGGAGGAAGTGTTGTAATTGTCCAGAACTGAAACTAAAAGTTTATATTGAATATTGAAGCAGTTCATTTGCAATGCATGCGATTCATTCATGAATCAACCATAACAAAAAGTATTAAAAAAATATATGAAAAGCGTCTAAGACAAAAAGGAAAATTGACAATGTTTTTCTTTTGTTTAGCATTTAAATTTTCCCTCTTTTGATAATAAGAATTATAGTTAAAAAATTATTTACCACTCAAGTTATTTTCGTGGATTAAAATAAGAAGTGAGCACCTTTTTTTTGTAAGCTTAGTAGTTCCTTACCATTTTCTATTAATATAAAAAGCTAGCATAATAGATACAAAAATTAGACCTCAACCTACCAGAAGAAAACCAGGTCTATTGGGCATCTAAGTGCATTGTACGCCATCCAAAACATGAACTTCCTTAATCTTATAAATTGTGTCTTAAGATAACTCATATCAAAGTTTGCTAATATTAACATTTACAAAAAAGATAAGTAAAATTTAATGTAAACATAAGTAAAGCTATCCGCTAAAAAACTAGAACTATTAGCTCTAGTCATCATGTGACTCCACCAGGGCCGGATGTTTGACACTGGAACCAGGTATTTCAACATGTTGGATGGATTTTATATATTTCTCCATTTTTCCAAGACGAGCATACTGATGCAATTGACATAGGTTGATTTCCTGAATGTTTCTATTAATCTCTGTCAAGGTGGAGACTAAATTTGGCTCCCATGTTTCCTGAATTGACATTATGGCTTTTACCAACATGCATTTTACCAACCAATATGTTCTGATTGAGTGCTGAAACAATGAGATTCTCCCACGAGTATGCCCCGGATAATCAATCATATGCTGCAATTCTTCTACTGTCAATTCATCCTCTTCTTCCATTTTATTTGTGGCTTCAGTTTCCCATCAAAATATAGAGTATTTTAAAGAACATGGTGTGTCTTTCGCAAAGGTCTGAATTAAGGGCTCCATGAAATCTTTTCTAGATTTCCGACCTCTCTTGGTTGGCGGGGATGAAATAGATTCTTTGCCTTTGTCCACTTTGGGCTTTCTTCCTCTTATTTTCTTGACCATATTGACTAGAAAGAAAATGAACACTCCTAGAGCAACAATACGATAGAAAATTACAAGATAGTTAACAAGATAGTTAATTTTCAGGTAATTGAAATTACAGTAGTTGGGTGAATCAATAGATGGATAGGAGTTGTAGGCACCTTGCCCCTTCAACAATGTAAAAACAATCTGGCCTTGCCCTTTAGCCTTCCCACCTACGACACCAACTACCCCAACCCATATAAAAGGCATAAAATCCAAACAAAGTAACCAATGCCCATAGCAAAACAAAAAAATTCCAACCCTACCCAAAACCGAAATTCTGCAAACCCACCATATTGTTAAACCCCATAAGTCAAAATTACTGACTGACCTATTCAACAACAGATGAAAATACTCAGAACCCTCACCTGAGATCACAAATCTACCCTCCCAGATGCTATCCTACCAAACATTCACATCATTGACCTTCATGCAGACAATTTCCCAGGCAGACCCACATACATTTTTGTCTTACCTTCTAATTTCACAAGGATGAAGAGAAGCATTTGTTAAATTTGCTAACCTTACAATACTATGACGACTTCTACCACTGGCTTTACTAACCCTACCAAACCTACAGAATTCACAAATCTTGGCATAACCATTATACAAAAAATCTAAAAACAATAAAATTTTTTCCTACATGCTGCGAAATTCCAATACCAACTTCATTTGCACAGCAAGGAGGATTTCGAATGCATATCGAGCCATCCACGCATTCCACCAGCTTCGTCGATGATGGCTTCCGGACGGCACACAGGAGCAGCCGACTTCTCCACAATAGAACAAAATTATGAGAAAGGTTACAATGTTGTTGTTCTTAACTTGTCTCGAGACATTCCTTTAGCCCTTATCCCAATGAAATTCTAACATCCTCACTAACTTTTCCAGCTACTTGACATACAAATTAATTACCATAATTATGTTCTCTCTTGGGAAGTGTCCTCTCCATAACCCCATCGGCCATTATCTGCCACTCTTTGCATGAGATGGCCACGTTGTTGTCCGACCTCTCGATGTGGTGTTCCCATTTCACCACTGTGTCCTCTCGGCCCACTCCTTGCCACTAGCCACTCTGATCGAGGGTTTTTTTGTTCCCGACCTATATTGTTACCATCATGTTGCACTTAATGCCAGAGCTCCCTCACGTATGGTTCCAACCCCCACCTCCATGATTGATCTAGGAGAATGCCTCTATTGAGGAGCATCTTTCTCAATTCAGGTCACAAATATAGCCACTTCCATATCCTTGTTATAGACTTTCTCAAGGAAATAATGTAAGAGTTCTAATCAATATTGAAACTTATAATCTTACTTACCGATATTATGAGTTTCATTGTAATTTTTATCCTTATCTATTGAGTCATCACTATTATCTTCTAAATATCACTAAAAGGCTATATTGTTCCTATAAATCAGGTTCATGTATAGCTCATTTTAGGAAGCAATGAAGTTTGTTTTCCCTTCTTTCTTCATCTTGTGATCTCTTGGTAGAATGATTTTTTAGCTTTGTAGTCTTATTCTTGGGTATTTTGACACTCTTTCATGGTATCAAAGCTTAATTCAAAGATTTTTAAATATTTTAATATATTTTTTGGATCTACCTTCTGGTTTTTCTAGTTCTATTTTAAATATTTTAATAACTTTTCTTGGATCTAGATCTATTTGGGGTTTTGTTAATTTCCAAGGTAGTGTGTAAGTGAGGCTAGTTCATTTTCTAATATCACATTTTCACAAAACTTTTCTAGCCAATAGATTAAAGTGATATTCCATTTTTGTTCGTAATTGTGGTGTTTCAAGTTGGTGGTTCAAGTGTTGTAATTGTCGAGAGCTAAAACTCGATTAAAGTGAAATTTCAGTTTTATTCGTGATTGTGGTGTTTAAATTTGGTGATGGAAGTGTTGTAATTTTCCAAAGCTAAAACGACAAAGATATATTGGAGATTGGAGCAGTGCATTTAGAGTTCATGCATATTTGTTCAAGAGAGAGCTATAAATTATTTTCAATTTTTTTTTTTTGAATGTTTCGCACATAAATTTTTAAAAAGGGAGAAAGTATGTTTATAATATTCCGACATTGTATGTTTTTAATGGAAAAAGACATTTTTTTGAGAATGCATAATAAAAAATGATTTTTTTTAGAAGGCATAACAAAAAACGAATGTGCGACAAATATTATTCGTGATTATGGTGTTTGGAGTTGGTGGTGGAAGTGTTGTAATTTTCCAAAGCTAAAACAACAATGATATATTGGAGATTGGAGCAGTGCATTTAGAGTGCATGCATATTCGTTCAAGAGTGAGCCATAAATGATTTTCTTTTTTCTTATGTTTCCTACATAAAATTTTCGAAAGGGAGAAAGTATCTCTATAATTTGTTAACATTTTTTTTAAAATACAGAAATGCATTTTTTTTGGTCCACATAAAAAAGGAGAATATATAATAAAAAGGAATGTGTATTTGAAAAAAGGTAGAGAAAAACACCTTCAACAAAAAGGAAAATTGACAATGTTTTCTTTTTGTTTCAAACTTTGATTTCCCCTCTTTCAATAAGAAAAATTATAGTTAAAAAATTATTTAAGGCTGAAGTTTTTTTCCCATATTAAAACAAGAAGTGAGAACTTTTTTTTTTGAGTTAAAACCAAAATTGGGAAAAAATTATCACCTAGGGTAAAAGGGAGAATGTGGGAAAATAGTATTGGCATTTTTGTAGTAAAAATTCCTAGAAATTTTTTCACTTAGTAAAAAACAAGTTGGGTAAGTCTTTTTTAGGCATTATCTTCTAGTAAAATTGGGGTTTTGAAATTATGGTAGAGTTAAGGATAATAGAGTTACGTACTTTGAACAATTATCATACTTGGAAAAGAAAAATGCAAGAATTGCTGCAATATAAGGAGTTGTCACAAACATTAAGTTTAAATTGTAAAATTTCCACAAGGAAATATAACTTCATTATTCATCAATTATGATATTACACATATACAAGAAGTCTTGTCTCAATATAGAAAAATATATTGGACACACAATCTGTTGGTTGAGAGAATATCTCAACCACACACCAAACTAGGAAGAAACTCTTTAAATAATAGGAACAAACTCCTTTACATAACAAGAATCATAACTGAGACAAGTAGGAATTACATTTTCCAACACACCCCCTTAATGACTAGTTGTCTCGATATCCATCTGCAAATTCTACATCTAGACCATTCTCGTATTTATTCCTTGTACCTTGTTCATGCAATTGTCGATGTCAATATAAAGGAACAACCGTGTACCGAAATGCATGGGTCCCCAACCACTACAACCGCGAGTCTTCTAGGAATTCCTTCAAATACATGGCTCATCCAACCTCTCTATGAACTCCCCCTAGATATAAAATTTCACCTCATAGAGTCTATAACCAATACGCCCCACCCAAGTGTATCAATCCTGCATGAAAGACTCTTCTAGGGTGTTAACACTCTCTAATAGAGGGAACACATAACAAAGGGGTATGTATGCCTCTCTAAGTTTTACAACATGTAAATAAAAAAATTTCAAGGACCAAAAATAACAATTACAAACAATAAATGACATGTATATTTGCTCTAATTACAATATTGACTCATAATTTACCATAGTCACGAGTCTATTATAAAAACATAAAAAAAATTTGACCACACCATTCATATGATGGAACACACCACTACTTTGGCTTTGTACATCTTAGTATTTGGCATCTTCATTTTTGACTTTGGTATGATAGTATTGTTCTCCATGGTTTACATGTCATGAGTTAGAGTTGTGAATTCTAAAAAAATGACTTCAAACTGAGGTCGTAAATCTCAATATGTATACAAATTTCCGAGACTTATTCACCTTTACCCATACCAAACAAAAACAATACCAAATGAGAATATAAGAAAAAGTGATAACCATGACAGTAATGCAATATCCATGAAGAACAACTGGCCTACAAGCGTTCAACATAGGGCCACACCATTCACTATTGTGGATATAGCACCCCAAAATTTAGTTCACCAAAAAACATCCTACACTGCTACTGTGGACAGATCCAAGATGATACACTGTGGTGAGCCTGGTATTGCACCAAGAATGCTGCAACTCCCAGAGGATGCCCTAATTTAATTTATCAACACAGGGTTCGTACAAACTTGGAGGTCACAGTGCTATATACACAACACATGCATTCTACTCATGTCATCCTCTTCTGAGATTTATGAAAGGATGATACTTCTAGGGTTTTTGAATGAATTCCATGCCACTTATAACTTTAGGCCTCAGTCTACAAATGATTCAAAGCAATGGCGCTATCAGCAAGTACTGAAATACACTACAAGAAGCAAGTACATCTAACTACGCTACAATGAAATAAATCCACACATTAAGCTATGATAAGAAATGAAAGCAAACTAGTCATATTGCATGAAGTAAATTACTGAATTGAAATTGCACAAAGTAAAATAACCTAATCACACTTTTCTGGGCGAAATGGCTAAACACACTCTACTCAATCTATGCTCTATTTGTCATGCTTTTAATCATGCAAATAATCATGACCTAACTATGCATGTAAATGTGTTCTTTTGCAACTAGGAGAATAAAGTGCTAAGGTGGCTTATGGAAGGCTTGAACACATGGGTGCAAGGCTGAACGTGTGTCGGTGGTTTTGCTAGGTATAAAGGATGTGGTTGGTATTTTCTGGGCTTAAGGAGGGGCTCATTGGTGCTGCTTCAAGTACTACTACATGTTTCTTATAGTGCTATAGGAAAATCCTGAATTTCTACACGAAACAGTCTGAGGGAAATTTGAGGCCAAAAATGGGTGTCAAAAGGGTACGTAAGGTGTAACGAAGGTGGCTTTAGATGAGTGGAAAGTGGCCCACCCATTGGCCAAGTTCAGAACCTTTTGGGAGGCTTTTATTGCACCCCTGGGTTGTGCTCATGGTGTAGGGATGAAATTTTTGAAAACAGGGCTGATGGAGATTTTGGTGAAGAGAGGGATGATAAATGGTGAGAGATGAAGCTAAATGTGGTGGTGAATTTGTCCTTGGATTTATTACATGAACCTGCAATAAAAAATTCATGATAAAGACAATGGAAAATATGAATTTAATTTGAAAATAAAATCACTAGTACATTTCGAGTAAATTCCGACACTTTTGACCAAATGTCGAAAATTTCCCCAAATTTTTTCAATCCCGCCCAAAACCGTCACTATACCGACGTTTAGAGAAAAGTGTCGCAATACTGACACTTAGAAAAAGTGTCACAATTGAGATGTTTGGAGGAAGATGTCGCAATTGCGACACTATGCCCCAAAGCGTCACTGTTGCGACGACTGCCTCCAAACGTCGCAAGTGCGGCACAATGTCTAAGTGTCGGAATTGCGACGTTTGGAGCCATCCGTCGCAATAGCGACGCTTTGGCCGTCGTCGGTATAATGACACTTATATGCCTTTACAAAATCCGTGTCACTTATGGTTTATTTTTTATTTTCTTTTTCTTGAACTAAGTCTTATTTCCATGTGGATTGTGTAATTTCACTTTTATTGCATATTATAGAATGTGTTTGTTTATAAGATTATATGATAGATGTGAGATAAAGGATTATTATTTATCATATGTAGATAAATTTTATCAGTATTGTACATTTACACTTTTATGAGGTGATGTTATAAGTAAATTCATAAATATCTCTTTTTAATCCTCATTTTACTCCATGAATATGTTTGGAGATGAAATTTCAATAGATTAATTTTCTCCTAACCTATGTATCATCAATATTGTACATTTACATTCTTAATTATGAGGTGATGTTATAGGTAAATCCATGAATATGTCCTTTTAATCTTCATTTTACTCCATGAATATGTTTGGAAATGAAATTTCAATAGATTAATTTTCTTGCTATTATATGTTTTACGAAGATATGGTAAGGAATTCTCTCTTGTTCTTCGTAGAAATAATTATATATATATATTTTTTTCAAAATAGATTAAAAAAATTATATGAGAAAAATTATTAATTCATCAATATGTGTGTGTGTGTGTGTTGTGATGAATAATTTCATAGTTCAACTTAATGGTTCATTATATAATCATGTGACCATCACCAATGATATATCTTAAAAAGAAACTGAAAAGCCATGTGTACAAAATCGACGTATACTCTAGAGAGCGGTTCTCATATCACTAGGTAAATTGTTGTATGCTAATTCAACAAAATTATAAGATAAATTGTAATACACATCATATATGCACCATAACAATTGCCATACAACTAATTTGTTTTAGCATACATGTGGCATTCTATGGGTAAATTAAATATGATGTGTATATCAATATATTAAGTGTTGGTAAGTTGTGAGTATCTAAGAAATGATAAGGAATATCCATACATCACGATCTTGTAATGTGATTATAAATTGTGTCTATAATTTCCATAAAATGTATAAATGATTTGCTTGAAAAAAATCATCACAATTAACCCTAAACAATGCTCATGATGTGGAATGTCATTGGCGAAACCAAAATGATGGTCACATGTCCCATTTCTATGCTAATGGTGATCATATATATGCTATAGCGACACTTGATGAGTAATTAAATAAATCTCAGAGTGTGACTCATTGTGCCATATTTTTTTAAGGCATGATTTGTTTTCCTAGTTTTTACTATTTTGTTAACATATTTTATTCATTTGGAAAGCTAATTAATGATTCTTTAATTAATTAGGACCTAATGAGAGATCATCTTCACATCTTCACTGAAATATATTTGGTAATTGTAGTCACTAAATGAACCGCACATGCATGCTACTTAATAAAAATTGAAATATAAACTATAATACACATCTTATATCTACCATAACAATTGTCATACAACTTATTTACTTCTAGATACATATGAAATACTTCAGGTAAATGCCATATTATGTGTATACCAATATAGTAGGTGTTGGTAAGTTATGAGGATCTAAGAAATGATAGAGTATCCACACATTAGTGCCCTGGTGAATTTTTTGCATAATTTTCTATTTGTTGTAATTTTGTTGCCTGGATTTGTTATAGATTTCAAATAATACAATTATCTACCAATTGTTATTTATAAAGAAGAAGTAAAATAAGTAGTCACCTAAAAGTGAGCCATGTGAAAATATTGGTAACATGAGTAACCTGGTAAGCTGTAAATGAAAAGTGAATAACCTCCACTCACCAACAGGTGGCAGACAGGGTTGGAATTTGGATTTCTCTTTACCCGTCACACAATTTTTTTTGATGTTTTGGTCATTATTTTTCTAGTCAATAAATGTTACGTTTAAAATTTTTCACTTCATTAATGACGTTCTCGTAATAAATTAACCCTTCACCAATAAAATTTTGATTAAAAAAATTGAACGCTCTTCCATTTTCTTTGGATTTTGGAGTGTGATATATTTGTGTCATGGAATTTTAATACCTAAAGTTTCAAGAGAAATAATTGATTCTTGTCAAACTAATATTTCCTCAATATATGCTATGATCTACTAAAAATTACTTCAAAAAGAAAGTAACCTTCCAATATAAAGAAAAAAACATGAACAAGCTTTCCCTAAATTGCAATAAATTTATGTTTATTATTAATATTGCATAATCTGTCTTAAAAATTGCATAATCGGACTAAGAATAGATCCTCAGTTCATTTTTTTATTGTTGTTGTGATTAAAATAATGAGCCAAAAAACGCTAAGGCACTCAGAGAAATCAATCTATGTATTATTTCTAACAAAATCATGTTGAGTAGTAGAGACTAAGCGCCAGATTTTTTTTTGTCCTCGATCTCTCTATTAATTATGTCTATGTAGTTATAAGAATAACAAGCCAAATAAATCTTAGGCTTCCAGAGAAATTAGTCTCTATGTGCAGAAATTAATGATGTACCATTTGTTAGTATCTATTTTCTCATGTATGAAAGTTCATTAATGATTAATAATAATTAAATTAAAATTCTTAAAAGATAAAATAAAGGCCTAATAATCACGAACTATTATGATAATTTAAAAATATAGAACTCAAGCTGAACATAGTTACAAAGATACCAAGAAAATAAGAGTGCATGTGCATGATAACCTCTTTCTTGACAACCTATGAATGCCATTCTCAATGAAGACTCAAGACTCAAATGGATTGGATTGTGTATCAAAACAGTAGGAATGAATCAAAGTTCAATGAATGAATAACTTGATCGAGAAAATTTATAGGGAAAGGTAACTTGACTATCAATCTACTAAACCTCACTTCTATGATTAAAGAAACACCCCACATTCTTAGTGGTCCCATGATGGTCCACCTATTGAAAAGAAAACCAACAAATATTATTTTTTATATATTTTTGCATGGCCATTGGACAATGATTTACTATGGTTTTCCTACTAAATTCCAATGGATGATTATTCAAAAATATTGAGAATTAGTTTAGTCTCAAGGCATAGCCAAGAGTCTTACTAGATAATTATAGATTAACTCTCCATTGGATGATTGTACATTTTTCATCTACTTTTTCACATGAGTTTTAGTTGATGCTAGATTTTTGCCTTCTATTTCTTTAGTGAATCTAAGAGTTAACTTTGATCTTACATTAATAACTATACTTGCATGAATATCCATGCTTTTATACTTCCCCACTATGGTCAATGTTGATGTATGGCCTTGGCCCATTGATCTTACAATTAAATCACTATTCATATTCAATTTTCTCCAGTTCAGCCCAATAAAATAAGGAAAACAGAAAATGAAGTCTTGATTTTTCTTTCCAGTGCTCCTACATAATACAAATACTCTTAAAAACCAATTAATATATAAATTTTCATCATTCATGCTAAAATCAGTTTCAATTTTTTTAATGAATCTGCTTACAATTAATAGATTACATTGCTCACAGAATAAGAGATAATTTATAACTATGATTTCACAATAATAAATTACCCTAGTAGTTCAAACTTCGAACATATCTTATCAAATTAAAATATGGCAGGTTAATGAGCCAATATGTTTCCTCAGAGCCAATCTTGAGCTTGGCCTAAGTCTGAATGCCTTGAGAGTGTGAGTGTAAGGAACTAGATGCCTAAAGCTTTTATTTTGTGCTTCTGTAATTCAATGTTTGACCATCAAGCCAAGCCACCAGCTATATTAACACTACTTCATGTTGGGGAAGATTGGCATTCTAATTTTTTAGTTCTATAGCCGTACTTTTTCACTGCTTCACTAATCACAACCTTGGAAGCTTGCAGGGCAACGACCTTTATTCTTTCTTTGGTGTTTTATGTAAAAGAAAGGATTTGTGAACTTTTTGTAATAGGAAGGGGAAAACTAAAGTGATTCTATTTTAAAATATCAATAATGATAAGTGGTAGTTCCTTTATTAAATTTTTAATTTTGAGTGAGCCAAAAAAGTAAATTTCCTTACTTTTTGAGTACAGCCTTGCAATTGCGAAGAGGACTAGTGTTGCAAAATTATTGGTAAGTGGAAATTAAAGGGCGTAGGAACGTTTTTGAAAAAATTTCAAACGTCAAAATTAAGTCTTCTATCCTTCCTAACACGTCACGGAAAACAGGAATCCACAAATTCTAGTCGTCAAATACATGAAAAATGCCTTATGGCGGGAAAAATGGAGGACTGGTCCTATGCTGCTACATGAGTTGGGGTTTCATGTGGTAGCAGGGAACCTTGTATATTTTTTCAAGGATAGGAAAGGAGAATATTGGGAGTTAATCATCACATGAAACTTCATCACCATTTGAAAATTGTGTCTTAATTTGAAACAATAAGACTACCCAAATATTTCATTATTTAATTTAGATTGTGTAATACAAAAAAATATATTAGATAACTTAAATAATGTAAGAACTTTTGCAAAAATTTAGTGGGGAGAACCTTCAATTACATTTATTTTGAAGATCCACTTGTATTTTAAGCCATTTTAATTAGTCTTTCATGGCTATTCTACTAAAAATTTCAACCTCTTGTAAAAATTTGTTTGTCACTTGTATTAGAAATGCAAAAATCAAATGTATATAAAAATGATTTGAAATGAAAAAAATCAAATGCGCGCTACATAAAAATTATTTTATTAAAAAATACGTTAACGTCTAATATCACATGCACATTCACCCTCTGCTCTTCCAGAACAACATTCGTCCTCAGCATTCGCCCTTAGCTCTTGCAGAACAGCATTCGCCCTCAGCATTCGCCCTTAGCTCTTGCAGAACAACATTCGCCCTCAGCTCTTGCAGAACAGCATTCACCCTCAGCATTCGCCTTTAGCTCTTGCAAAACAGCATTCGCCATCAGCATTCGTCCTGAGCTCTTGTAGAACAACAGTCGCCCTCATCATTTTCCCTCAGCTCTTGCAGAACAACATTCGCTCTCATCATTTGCGCTCAGCTCTTGCAGAACAACATTCACCCTGCATTCTGCTTAGGCTATTTGCAGTCTCCAGCTGTTTAGCTGAGTTGAAGTGCTGTTTAGCATGAGGGATTCCTATTTACACTAGTACATTTGGGAAAAATTATGACACTTGGTTCCGACGCTTTTGACCAAATGTCAGAAATTTCCCCAACTTTTTTGAATCCCGCCCGAAATTGTCTCTATACCAACGTTTAGAGAAAAGTGTCGCAATACTGACACTATGCCCCAAAGCGTCGCTATTGTGACGACTGCCTCCAAACGTCGCAAGTGCGACACAATGTCGAAATGTCGCAATTGCGACGTTTGGAGGCATCCGTCGCAATACCGACACTTTGTCCCCCGTCGGTACAACGACACTTATATGCGCGATACATAAAAATATGACACTTATATGCGTGCTACATAAAAATATGACACTTATATGCGCGCTACCTAAAAATACGACACTTATATGCACGCTACATAAAAATGATTTTATTAAAAAATACATTAACGGCTGATATCACGCACGCATTCACCCTCAGCTCTTGTAGAACAGCATTCGCCCTCAGCATTCACCCTCAGCTCTTGCAGAACAACATTCGCCCTCAGCATTCGCCCTCAGCTCTTGCAGAACAACATTCACCCTCAGCTCTTGCAAAACAACATTCGCCCTCAGCATTCGCCCTTAGCTCTTGCAGAACAGCATTCACCCTCAGCTCTTGCAAAACAGCATTCACCCTCAGCTCTTGCAGAACAAAATTCGTCCTCAGCTCTTGCAGAATAGCATTCGCCCTCAGCTCTTGTAGAACAACATTCGCCCTCAGCTCTTGCAGAAAAAATTTGCCCTTAGCATTCGCCCTCAACTCTTTCAGAACAAAATTCACCCTCATCATTCTCCCTCAGCTCTTGCAGAACAACTTTCTCCCTCAGCTCTTGCAGAATAGCATTCTCCCTCAGCTAATGCAGAATAGCATTCGCCCTCAGCTCTTGCAGAACAGAATTCACCCTCAGCTCTTGCAAAATGGTAAG
This sequence comes from Pinus albicaulis, assembly GCA_034641835.2. Taxonomy (NCBI): domain Eukaryota; kingdom Viridiplantae; phylum Streptophyta; class Pinopsida; order Pinales; family Pinaceae; genus Pinus; species Pinus albicaulis. Next base: position 34,193 of record JAXQQM020063212.1, read on the forward strand.
TTCTTACTGCAAGCCCTTCCTCCTATAGTAGGGTTGACTCTATTTGGGTTTTTTTGGTCAATTCCATTGGATTATATTATGCTATAGGGTTCTCTCTATATTTCTTCCAATGTTCTTTCGGATGAGTTTCAAAGAGGATGTGTAAGATGTGTTTGTGCTTGCACGAATTTGACTCCAACAGTTTCATGAAGTTTAAGCTATGGATTTTAGTTCGACAAACTCATCCATCTAAACACCCAATAACAAATTTCCCTTGGTCTGATCTATATTGAAGGTGAAGTGCAAAGTGGTAGAGAATTGGAGATCGAATGTCATCAACTTTATCACAAGGGTAGTACTCGAGATCGAAAGTGATGAGCTTTAGTTCTCCAGATTTGGGGATTTTCTGATATTTGGGGATTTTCTGATGACATACCAAAGGTCACATCTATACAACCATATCAAGGTCAATGTTGAGATCATTCTCATATAGATATAGGTCACTGATATATAGGGTTAATATCATCATCACTATCCATGGAAACCGAATGGTTACAAAATCTCTGATTGTGGTTGGCTCATTTATAATTATTACCCATTTACAGTAGAGCACAGAAACACTAAATATGGCCCAAGCAAAGCCTTTACAACAGGAAATGGAATTGCAGCTGCTTCATCAATAAGCAATAGCTCCACTTGAGAAAAAAATTCATAATATTGGGGCTGGATATACTGTAGAGCAAACAATTGTAGTTATCATTCATGCTCCAATATATTAATATACTTTTTACATTGAATTGAAGAAAGGGAAACAAGAAAATGCTAGCCATCATACAATGCTTTGACATAAGAGTTTTGAGTGACATACTTGAAAAAGAACTCATCCACTGATATTTATAATAATTTGAGTTATTCAAGTTAAACACAATGTCAAGAATCAAGATTCAATACCCTCTATTATCTTCATCACCCAATACAAGATTTAAATTTTTCCCAAAGAAACGCTTATTAAATTGGTAGCCATTATTTCTCCCTGCTTTAAAAACCCTACATTTAAATGAAAAAAAGCATTGCATTTCAACTACAAAAATCTATTAGTGTTCAAGTGTACATGTGTGCATCACTTGTGTAGGGTATTCCTTTTCCACTTTCACATTATCCAAGAATGTGTGTAGTATAGTTCATATTTTTTGTGATTTAGATTATGAAAAAGGAAAGGTAAATTATTTCCCATGGAAAAAGAAGGTTTTCCCTTTTTACTACTAGAAATGGTACAACAAAGTTCCATTTCTACCCGAAACTCCTATGAAACACGAACCAAATAAAGGCCATGTCCTCAATGGACATCATTTGGCTTTGAAAATGGCCATTGCACCATGTTGTTTCTTATATTACATCATGATAGTTTCTTAGGTCATTTCTTGTTTCTGGAGATGAAAAACGACCAAAGAAATCGTGAAGATCTTTTCAAGAAATAAATGACCATTTATCAATCATATCTCAACTATTTTTTATTTTATTCAGTGGTTTCTTACTTTGAGAGAAATTTGACACTTCTAGAAGGAATATAAAATAAAAACACAAAATGGGAAGGAATTGATGAGGTAGATGACCTTTAGTTGTTGTCAATTAAGAATTGATAATACACGATGCATGTTTTGTACTACAAACTAGATTCCTTCCTCGAGTTAGGACACAAAGTATTGAATCAAAGTTGTAGTTTCTAACTTCTTGTATTGGTTCATCAATCTTGAAATTCAGACATTGCATGTCTTCATTGCTTCATGTTTGAATAATTTGCATTATATCGTACAATAGGAAATTAGGAATTATTATTATTATTACTTTATGGATTTTTTAATTTACTTTTAAGTTACAACGATGGTAGACTAATGACAAGCTGGAAGGAGGTCATACACAATGGAGCAATAAAAAAAAAAATTATAATGAAGCAGAATCTGGAAATGTGTTAGATCAGTAAGAGATGAAAAAACAGAAAGTGGAACTTCAGGGTGAGTTCTAGAAAATCAAACCTCCTACTTTCAATGGAGAGGTCGAAGAGGTGGATGAAGCATGGAAAATTAACATGAATAATTATTTTCAATTTTATGAATATAGCAGCAACCTCAAAGCTCACTTGGCTATCTATCAACTTAGTGAGAAAGCTACCTTACGGTGGGAGGAAGTAAATGTTGAGATTGCAACAAGATTATGAGCTTAGTGGAAAGAAGTCGCCTTCACTAAGTGGGCCCGCACGCTATTTTTGGCGCAAAGTCTATTTTTAGACTAAGTATATTTTTAGACATATGGATCATGTTCTATGAGTTGCAGGATGCTATTTGTGGATGGTTGGTCAAGTCGGAAAAAATAGATGGAATTCTATTTTTAGACATATTGGGCGGAATCTATTTTTAGATTGCGAGTCTAAAAATATATATGTCAAATATTATTAGCTCTTAATAATATTTAGAATCTAAACATTATCTTATTCTCTTGGAGCACTTCAGTTAAGTGCACATATGTGGCACAAGAGCTGACAGAAGGAATTACGCTATTCCTGAGGGTTATGTGGAGCTATTGCATGGATACTTCAGTTAGAACTCATGTGACAGAGTTTGGTGGAGTTGATTGAGGAAGTTAGTGGAGTTGTATTCAGTTTAACTAATATAAACATAGTTGAGCTATTTGTATCTAGTTTAACTGATTGATACAATTAGTGAGAGTGGTGTGAATTAATTATTAATTAATTCAATAATTATAAACTCATTAATCAACTAAAGAATGCATCAGTTAACTTCAGTGCATGGACAGTTTCAGTGGAGACCAGTGCAGAAATAGGTGAAAGAGCAGGTTAACTATCAGTTGTGAATATACTGTTTCTATTTGCAACACACAGTGATTGGAGAAGCCCATGAGGATTGCGCAGTACAAGCCAGGTGGTTTATGTTATTTAATGAGCCATACCATAACATTGATTACACAATAGAGGCTGGCTATCAAGTGGCAAAAGATTGGAGCATGTGTTTTGCTAGATCTAGCTTGATAGTGTGTAGCAATTCGAGGTTGTGCTGAGAGCTTGTGAGGAGATTTGTACTATGATTGTTACATGATCTCCATGACATATAATATACAGATAGTTGGGGTTTTCAGCTTTAAGCTTTCCCATTAAATACTGTGTTCATATGTGTGATTGTTTGTGGTTTTAATGTGTGCATGCAATTGATTTTATTTCCACAATTAATGATCAATGGTAGAAGAGATTCTGTATTATGCATGAAGCTAAAATAATGTGTGATCAGGAGAATCTCGGTGAATAATATATCAGTTATTCAAATTTCTACAGTAAAAAATGTTCGAAGTATTGAAGACCGGAACGCGGCCTGGGACGAGTTCCAACAATACTTCAAGGATAAGTATCCAACAAAGCATTTCTATGATGAAAAATCTCGAGAATTCCATGATTTTAGATTGGGAAAATTGACAATGGACGAATTAATAACTAAGTTCACATCATTGTTAAGATACATACCTTACCTAAGAGATGAGAAGGATAAAGTTCAACGATTTTTGAGCATTCTACCTACCAACATGAAGGAAAGAATTGAATTCATAAACCCGAAGACCATGGACGAAGTGATTCGAAAAGTCGCCAAAGAAAGGACAGAAAATTAATTCAAATTTTAAGAATACCAAGTCTCGTAATTTTAAAAATACTACAAGAAATTTAGAAAGTAGGCGCTATGAGAAAAATCAGCATAAAACAAAAGGGCCAACAGAGTAGCGACCCATAGAAGCCTCCAGCAAACCAGAGCATCGAAAAACTCATAAACCCCCTCAAAAATGTTGGGGATGCAGTGAGGCACATTATTACAAGAATTTTCTTCATTGTGGGAGAAGTGAAATGACAGCCAACCTGCAAGAGGCTTCTATAGTGGGGGATGTGGCTCGAAATATACCAAGAATTAATTAAGCTCTTAAAGACTGATAAGAAGACTACCAACTGACCATGATAGAACTTGAAGGTAAGTTGTTTTCACAAAATATTTTTATTTTGGTTGACCCTAGTTCTAGTTTAAGCTATGTAAACCCCCAGATAGTATAAAAGTGTATCTTGCAAAGCCAAAAATTTAAGAACTCCTAGTTGGTACAGCTAGCCACTGGGGCAAAGAGAAGGGTTAGTGTTAAAGTTTTGAACCGTTCTTTGGAAATTGGAAATCAACAGTTAAAGGTAGAATTAAATATTTTACGCTTGGGTTCCTATGACATACTACTCGGAATGGACTCACTAGAAGGACACTGGTCTCTAATAGACTGTAAAGACAAGATCATTTACTTAAGAGCTAAATATGGGACACGCTAGGAGTTGTAAGGAATTAAAAAAACGTTGCAATTATGTCTTATCACAGCATCTCAGTTGGGTAAATTCATTAGAAAATGATGCCATATTTATGCCATCCAAGTGGGCTTCACTAATTCTAAGGATAAGACTCCTATGCTGAAAAATATACCAGTGGTACATGACTTTGTGGATGTATTTACAGAAATAATACCATGACTACCTCCAAAGAGAGATATTGATTTCACTATCAAATCAATGCCCGGTATTGCACTGGTGTCACAAGAACCATATCGGATGAGTGTACTCGAGTTAATAGAATTAAAAATGAAATTACAAGAATTGCTCGATAAGGGATATATTCGACCAAGTGTATCCCCTTGGGGAGCACCAATGTTTTTCATGAAGAAAAAGGATGGAACCATGTGAACGTGCATGTATTATAAACATCTCAATAAATTGACAGTTAAGAATAAATACCCGTTGCCATGTATAAATGATCTTTTTGATCAAGAGAAGGAAGCGACTGTATTTTCAAAGATAGATTTAAGGTCTAGTTACCACCATATTTGAATTAAAGATGAAGACATCTACAAAACAACGTTCCGAACTCGATACGAGCACTATGATTTCGTGGTTTTTCCATTTGGATTAACCAATGCACCAACAACGTTCATGAGCCTAATACATGGCACATGTCATCCCTTTTTGGACAAGTTTGATCTGATATTTATTGACGACATATTAATTTATTCAAGAACCATGGAAAAGCATAAGGAACACTTACAACATGGGCTATAAATTTTGAGGAAACATCAGCTGTATCCCATGTTCAACACATGTTATTTCTTCAAAGATAAAATACAATATTTAGGCCATGTCATTTCCGCTGAAGGCACATCAGTAGATACAGAGAAAATAATGACTATCATGGAATGGAGGGTGCCCAAAAACGTAGCAGATATAGGTTCTTTTATGGGATTGGCTGGATATTATAGGTGCTTCATCGAAGGATTATAAAAAATTTCCTTTCTTATTACATATATGCAGTGAAAGGGGAGGATGTTTAAATGGACCATCGAATGTCAAACTAGTTTTGAACTATTAAAGCAGTTGCTAAATACTGCCCCTATTTTGAGAGTAGCTGACCCAAACAAGGAATTTGAGGTATGCAATGATGCGTGGAAGGAAGGAGTAGGAGCAATATTATCTCATGATGGAAGGGTAATTGCATATGAGTCAAGAAAGCTAAAATATCATGAACAATGTTATTCCAGCTATGATCTAGAGTAGACCGTAGTAGTGCACGCACTCAAGGTATGGAGACACTACTTATTGGGAAAAAGGTTTGTGCTAAAAATAGATCACAACAACCTGAATAGCTACATTAAACAATTTGATTTGAATGCTCACCAGGCAAGGTGGAATACATTCCTAAGCGAATTTGATTTTGATATTCAACATGTTCAGGGCAAAGAAAATCGTGTTTCCAATGCTTTGAGCAGAAAACTGCATTGCGTGTATGAAATCTACCTTAATCAAGTGGAATTCAAATTTCAGGATCAAATAAAAGAAGCAGCCGAGAAGGATCCTGAATATCAATTCTTATGGTAGCAAGCAAATGAAGCAGAAAAATAGGAAAATCTATCAGAATATGAGATTAACAGAGATTTGCTTTTAAATTTTAAAGGAAATACATCCATCCCGAATCAGATGAGTTTGAAAGAGTTAATATTGGATGAATATCATCACAATACTTATTCTAGACACCCACGTTACGAGAAAATGATGAAAACAATCATGAAAGTTTATTTTTGGCCTACTATGCAGAAAAATATTGTTGAATACATAACCAAGTGTCTGGAATGCCAACAGGTTAAGGTGGAACATCAACATCCAACAAGATTGTTGCAGCCCATACCTGTACCAGAATGGAAATGGGAGGTTATATCATTGGATTCTATTACTCATCTACCAAGATCGAAGAGGCATAATGATTCTATAATGGAGTTTGTAGAGACTGCACAAGGCAACTCACTTTAATGTAGTACAATATAATTACAAAACGGTGCAAATTGCAGATATTTTCAGGAGGGAAATATTTAGGTTGAACTGTATTCCTAAAACAGTATCTCAGATCGAGATGTAAACTTCACTTCAACCTTTTGGAAGGCACTGTTTACTGGATTGGACACATAGATCAACTTTAGCACTGCATATCATCCATAGACGGATGGACAAACAGAGCGAGTGTATCAAATCCTAGAATACATGTTGCGCATGTATGTAATGCAACAACCCACAAAGTGGGAAGATTATCTACATCTAGTGGAATTTGCATACAATAATGGATATCAAGAGTCTCTGAAAATGAGTCCCTTTGAAGCCTTATATGAGAGAAAAAGTGTCGAACTCCCATTAACTGGAGTAGTCGAGAAAAAAAATTGATGCTTGGCCTGGAGATGTTGGTGGAGATGGAACAAGAAGTAAAGAAGATTCAACATAATCTAAGAGCTGCTCAAGTTCGGCAGAAGGTTTATGCAGAAAAAAAGAGAACCTATCGAGAGTTTTCATTGGGTGATCATGTGTATGTGAGAATCATGCCCAAGAAAAACACCTTAAGGTGGACTTCAAGTGCCATATTGGCTCCCAGGTTCTGTGGACCTTTCCAAATCTTAGAAAGAGTAGGACCAATGGCCTATCAATCAGCATTACACAGTCACATACAAGTGCACAATATGTTTCATGTATCAATACTGAAATGATATGTGCATGATACGAGGCATGTAATACATTGGCAAAACATTCAGGTAAGAATAATATTGAGTACAAAATCTTCAAAAGAGATGAATTTTATGGTAATTAATTTAAGCCTTTGCTGATTAATAAGGTAAATCATAATTGTGTTGGTTTAGAAGGTCTAAGAAAGTAAATAGAACAAATATATGTAAAACTCAGAATATAATTGTAGAGGAGACCATTAGTCTGTCTAGAGTTGGGACCCCAGACTAAACATGTTGTTTCCTCTCTGGTTCGATCTCTATACTCGAACTAGGGATACTCAAAGTAAGCCTGAATTAAGATGCTCCAAACATCAACCTTACACAATAAACTAAAACAATATTTTTACCAAGAAAGTGACATATTGAATAAAACTATGTACTTTAAATAAATATTAACCCCCTCATAGTCCTGTTAACAAATTATAAATTTATTTACATGAAAGAGGAGTTCTGTGGAAATAAAGATAAATACAATACATTCAGATTTCCAAATTAAAAGAAAATACGAGTAGTTCTTAACCTAAAAAAAGACAGAAGGACTGCATATAGGGAACAAAACTGGGACAATTCAGAGTAGATAAACCCCAATATGAATGTAGTCATCGAACATGTAGAAAAAAATAAATATACTTAGTTGATGCACTATGAAGTCAAGAATAAAAAATACTGCCAAATTACTAAAATTTTGAGTAAAACGTAAACATAATTTACAATAAAACATATAAGCTGACTTGACATTATCTCTGTGCCGAAGGACTTCTTAGCTGAACCATTAAGATGAAATAAAGGGAATTTCCAAGCCAAAACTAACATTTCAAACTCAGAACTAGGAGGAATATCCAGAACACAACCAAAGATAATTTGCATGCATACAAAATTTTATGAATAACGAAAACACATATATACTAAGACATCTTTAAGACTTTATAATATTCTTTACATCAAGTTTGAACAAAAAGATGAAAATACACACTTAAGGCTTCAACGAAAAGTCTATAATAACCTAGGGCTTGATTCCCATAAACAAGAAGTGTTTCATTTTAATTTAAAATGATTCAGAGACCCGCACTACATGTTCACCAACAAAGTGGGGAAGTCACCGAATAAGGAAAAAATGGCATGAAGAGCAACGAGGTCACAAATTATGTGTAAAGAAAATAGTGGAATGTTTTAGTGAACCTTGGTATGGGAATGGGGAAACTCGGTGCCTTAGACCTGAAACAACAAGGAGAACCGAGAATAGTCAAAACCCTTATCCAAGTAATTGCCAAAACTATAAATGAAAAAGGATATCAACAACAATATGGACTCACCTATGTGACCACGCCGGAGAAGTAAGCTTGAACCTCCAGCGATGGGAGGATTTAAACCTTCCCGATGTATCTCCACTGTGATGAATCGCAAGTTCATCAAACACACAAAGCAAAACTATTAGTTGAAGATCGTACAAACAAAAATACAAGCAAGTAGTAGCCGAAGGTATGTGTGAAAATTTAAACCCTACATAATTAACAGAAAAGCTTGTAGAATAAATGAGAGACCATTACTATACATTCTATAAGCTAATCAAAGAAAATTCACCATTCATGTGTTACCTGCAACAGTTAGGATGTCGAGAGAGTGGAGAGTTAGTTACATCCACGAAGATATCCAAAAATACTAATAATAATAGTAACATAATAATACTAGAAATCTCTTAATATTTTAAATTAATATGAAACAATATTAGAAAATATGTTATAATTTAGATAAAGAACTTTCGGATTAATCACATCATTAGGATTAGGTCGACGTTTCGAACCAGCTAATATGGTTCATCCTCAGGACAAGGTGGAGAGACTAATCGATCCTAATGAATAAATAGTGGAGATGCATCATTGCCCGGAAATAGCCGTTGAGAACTAGCTGTTAAGAACTAGACGTTAAGACTAGCTGTTAAGAACTAGCCATTAGGAAGTTGCTGAAAATGTGGAAAAATCCTACCACCATGTTTGTATTGAAGACTCTAAAGTGGTTGCTAGGGTATATCACTTCCACCATAGGAAATAGAGAGAGGCGATCTAAATTGAGCGACCTGCTAAGAATCTCTATCGTGATGATGGTTGGAAATTAAGTAAGAGTTGGACCTCGGCTCTCACCAGGTAATATCTGTTTATTTTTCTTGTATTCCATATTTTATATTTTATTAATTTATTGATTTATTTTTATTTTTCTAATATTTCTATTTAAATAATTAATTATTTTATATTTTTAATTTCTTTATTAATTTATTTTATTTATTAATTCTTTCCTAGGTATCTTTATTTAGTTATATATTAGTTAATTAATTTATTGATTTATTTTTTCTAGTTAATTAATTAATTCTTTAATTTTATTTTATTGATTAAATTAAGTTACCTTTAGTACCAATTATATTGTTATTGAATATTTAATTTATTTAATTTAATTCATTTTAATTTACTTTATTTTACTTTATTTATTCAGTTATTTATTTATTTTATTTATTAAATTATATTGTCCTAATTTACTTTTATCTTTATTATTTAATTATTTTATTGATTTATTTTTTATTGCACACTCCGGATTATCCACAATATCATAAAACGATTGTCGATGTTTCGAATCCCAACAGGGATCCATCTTCAGGACGAGAAATGAATGAAGACTGAAAGAAGGTTGCAAAGGGTATAAATAGTGAAGGTTTGAGATGACGAGAAGATGAGAAGTGCCGACAAACTCTATAATTTGTTTAAAATTTTTTTATTTTAATTTTAATTTTAATTTTTTTAAATTTTTTCTAAGGTTTTATATAAATTAATTCTAATTTTAATAATTAATATTTACAATTTTTATTAAATTAATACTAAATATTTTTTAAATAATAGATATTTAAAAAAAAAATATAATAATAAATTTGTTTAAAATTTTTTAAGAATTTTCAAATTTTGTCATTTTTAATAAATATTTATATTTAATATTTATTTAATTATCAAACTCTAAATTACTACAATATTTTATTTTATTTTAATTGTTACTTAAAATTTTAATGTCTAAATTAATTTTATAATCTATATAATCTCAATGTTAATAAATATAATGAATTTATATTAAGAATATTAAATATATTTTATTAATTTAATAAAATCCTAATAAATTTTAATTTTGATTTTTATTAATAAATTTGATTTAGAATTGTTATCCTTAATTACTTCCAATCACTCATAATAATTATAAATTAATTAATTTTTATTAATAAAAATTAATTAATACTGATAATTATAATGAGTAAGTGAAGTAATAAGTGATATGAAATGGCATGACCTTAAATTGCTTACTAAACGGGAGAAGAAGCAAACCTGCGAGATCATACCTGGGATGAGGATGAACCTGAGGAGAAAATTTGTCTAACTAGAGGTCCCCAATTGTCACTAATCTCGTAACCTTTGTCCCTATTTATGTTATCCGGGTGTTTCATAATTTCCAACGCTTCTCTAATCTTCTGTCTCTGATAGTGCTCCTCCCTCACAATGATTTTAGCATCCTCAAGATTTATGTGATGTTTTGTTTTCGAGGAGGGATCAGCAAGGGCAAAGGTTCTAGCTCGCTCATGTTTAATATTGGCAGCATGTTCTTTTAGACGCTTTTGAAGAGAGCGCTCGGTTTCACCAATATAACTCTTGCCACATGAGCATTCAATCTTGTAAACACCTTTAAGCTGCCCCTGAATAATGCTATCTTTGACTGAGCACATATTTTTCCTAATGGTTCCTGCTGCTGAGAATTATGAAAAAATGTCATTCCTTCCCAAAACATTGGCAATCTTATTTGTCACACTTTTAATGTATGGCAGAAAAGCCCTACTAATATTCTCTTGGGGATCTTGGCGCTTTTTGGATACGACAGTACTTTTTGCTCTGTTTATAGCTTTCCTGATTTCTCCTTCCTTATACCCTATACCCAAGAAGATAGATGTCAGGTGAGAGATTTCATCCTCCAGATGTTCCTCATCGGAAATTCTCAGGGCTCTTACAACAAGAGTGTTAAGGACACCAAATTTCTGAGCAGGATGATGGTAGGACTCAACATGGAAGTAGCTATTTTTATGAGTCTTCTTCCTGAAAACCTGATGCCCTAATGTTCCATCCTCTTTTATGGTAACCAGGACATCCAAGAAAGGAATGCTCATGTTTTCTTCAATTTCCATGGTGAACTTAATTTCTGAGGAAATTGAGTTGAGGTGGTTGAAGAATTTCTCGAGATTATCCCTACCATGCGACCACTTTATGTTAGTGTCGTCTACAAATATTTTCCACCAAGTTGGACTTAAGGGGAAGGAGGCAAGGGTTTTCTTCTCGAAGTTGTCCATAAATAAGTTGGCCACAATAGGTGAGAGAGGTGATCCCATTGCAGCACTAGATACCTACTCATAGAACTCTCCTTGGAAGCTAAAGAAGGTGGATCGTAAACAAACCTCGACAAGTTTGTCTATTTCAGGATCCATGACCTCATTGAATACCTTCACTGCCTCATCTAAAGGGATTTTGGTAAACAGTGAAACCACATCAAAGCTTACTAGAATGTCACTTTCTTCCACCCTCTCTTCATTAATAAGCCTAACAAAGTCACTTGAGTCCTTAATGAAGGACTCAGTGTTCCCAACGAGAGGTTTGAGAATTTTTGCGACATATTTTTCCAGTTCATAGGTGGGGGATCCAATGGTATTGACAATTGGTCTAAGGGGAACCCCTTCTTTATGAATCTTAGGAAGCCCATAAATCCTCAGAATCAATTCACAGGAGGGATTCAATTTCTTCTTCAATTTATCATCGAGATGGGAGTTCAAGATTTCCTTCTAACTTCTGTTAAGACCTTTGGCAAGGGGTTGGACTTCAACTTGCTATAGCTGCTGTAATCAAGATGCTCATTCATTTTTCTAATATAATCCACCTTATCTAAAATGACAGTTTCCCCTCGTTTGTCTGTCTTAAGGACCACAATATCGTTGTTGTTGCGAAGGGATTTAAGAGGGCCTATCTCCTCCTTTCTGAGGTTACTTTTAGGTGGTTTAGATTTTCTTAGGATCATGGAGCATTCCTGTCTAAGGGCCTCTTTGTCATCCACTGGAAAACCTCGAATACCCTCCTCAATGCTACACAAAATGCTCTCATTTGGAATACATTTAGGAGCAACAGCAAATCCCAGACCTTTGCTAAGAATCATACGGGAATCATGACCTAATTCCACCAAGGAAAGATTAACAACCTTTTTATTCATGGAATCATCAAGTAAGGTTCTCTTATTAATATTTCTCTCTAAACCATCTATGGGTTCTTTATTAGTATTTATTTCATCATATAAGGGCTTCTCATTATTACTCAAAAAGCCACATGGGCCACACTTTCCTTTCTCCTTTATTTGCGAATTAATGCTTCCAATTGAATCATCACCCTTTCCTTTCTCCTTTATTTGCGAATTAATGCTCATAATTGAATCATCACGGTTTATTTCTTTATTAATATTTCTTTCATCATCTAAGTGCTTCTCATTATCACTCAAAGGGCCATATGGGCCACATTTTCTTTTCTCCTTTATATGCGAATTAATGCTCCTAATTGAATCATCATGGTTTCCTTCCTCCTCTAATTGCGAATTGATGTTTTTTAATGATTTAATTTTATCTAAATAATTAATTAATTAATTATTCTGGTTTAAAAATTTTACCCCTCCCTTTTTACCTATTATATAATAATTTATAAACCCCATTTTTAATATTTTATTTTAATTTAAAAAGATTTTATTTAAAAAATTAATTTATTTTTAACTTATTAACTAACTTCCTAATGGCTAGTTCTGAACAACTAGTCTTAACGACTAGTTATTAACATCTAGTTCTCAACGGCTATTTCTAGGCAATGATGCATCTCCATTCTTTATTCATTGGGATTGATTAGTCTCTCCACCTTGTTTGAAACGTCGACCTAATCATAATGAACCACATTAGCTGGTTTGAAACGTCGACCTAATCATAATAATGTGATTAATCCGAAAGTTCTTTTATCTACATTATGGATCACAAAATTCTCAGATCTAATATGTTATAATTATTATTTAATTTAGATTATAATTATTATTATATTTTAATTTTAAATAAAATAAAAATATTATGAGTTGGTATATGATATTGCATTAAAAACTATAAATCACTTATCTTCATGTTCAATCTAGAGATGCGTGAATCAATTAGACTTGCAAATCGTAGGAAGAGGCGAAAGCAGACGATGGATGGTTTGGGGGCTGGTTTGAGCCACTGGTTTGAACTTGGAAACACCAAATGTCTTACTATGACGTTTTTGTAGATTTTACTATACTTTGTGAAACAATTTTTCTTGGATATTTTTTTCCCTTTAATTTGTCTTTTATTTTTCTTTTCTATATAATTTAATGTGATGGAAAATTTAAATTGTTTAAAATTTATAATTCAATATTTTTTTTTTAACAAATTTGACGGGATTATTGCGCCAAGGCGCAATCTACAGCCCAATATGACCCCAATGTGTAAGATTGTCACGTCCTAAAAAATTAATAATTTTTTTTTTACTAATGTTGGCCAAAACATTAACTTGAATCTTAAATCATATATAACTTGATTCTTTATATTATATATAACTTTTTAACCTTTTTAATAGGGTAAGATTAATTATTAAAATATAACTTTTATCTCTACAACCTAGTATGTGGTCTAGATCTCACCTAAAAAGGTAAACATATTAAAGTAAATATAATGTTTAAAATTTTACATTTTTGATACAATGTTTGTCATATTTAAAAATAAACTTAATTATTTTTATGTATAAATATAATATAAATTTAAAATGTAAAGAGGTTTAGGTATGGTAAATAAACAAAAATATAAATAAACTAGAGGTATGGTAAATAAATAAAACCTCGTTTTATATTTACTCCATAAACATATTTATATTTAGAAAAATTGAAAAAAGATGTTTTATTTAGGTGAAGCCTATTGGCCAAATACCACACGACAAATTATTATTAATACCATGGGCCAAATACCATATTTATAAAATAGGTATGGTAAATAAATAAATAAATATAAAATAGGTATAAAAATGCATGATAAATATATAAAAACATATATAATATCATTATAAATCAACATCTAATTATATCCCAAGCCTATGGGCCAAATACCATGGTAAATAAAAGAGGTATGGTAAATAAATAAAATATCTTTTGATATTTGCTCCATAAACCTCTTTATATTTAGGAACGCTCCAAAAACAAGTTTTATTTAGGTGAAGCCTATGGGTCAAATTATTCTTAATACCATGACAAAAAAAAAACATTATTAGCCTTAATATTAATATTAGAAGATTATTATTATTATTATTAAATCTAATATTCATATTAATATTATTAAATTTAATAACTTTGGATTAATACAATAGTAAATTTGCTATATTGTAATATACATTAATATGTCATGATATATGTTCACTCTAAATATATATGGGAGGGAAAAACAAATACATATAATGATAGAGGTGAAGAGATATGGGGTCTGACAATGGAGAGATGAGGATAAACTCAATGAGAGGGGAGAGGAGGAATGAAGAGAGAGAGAGGGAGAGGAGTGAGAGAGGTAGAGAAGGGTAAGAGAGGGAGAAGGAGACATAAATATGGCGGGGCAAGATAGGAGGAGAGATGGAGGGATATAGTGAGAGGATTGGAGGGCAGAGAGAGAGAGAGAGAGAGAGAGAGAGAGAGAGAGATGACTTGAGAGAGAGGAGGAGAGAGGGAGGGATAGATAGATGGATTTGGAGGGGAATAGAGGTAGGGAATAAGAAAAACATAGAGAGTTAGAAGTGGAGAGGGAGAGGGAGTGAAAAGGGAGATATGGAGAGAGAGTTTGTATATTTGGGGGTGAGATAAAGAGACAAAGAAGCATAGATGGAGAGAATGGGGAAAATAAGGAGAGAGAAGGAGAAAGGGAGGGATATAGTAGCATAGTTTGAGAGAGAGAGAGAAAGAGTGATGGGGGAAGAGAGAGGATTGTAGGGAAAAGAGAGAGGGAGAGAGAGAGACGGGGGAAGAGAGAAGGAGTTAGGAGAGGAAAGGAGTTAGAGGAAGGAAGAGAGTGAAGAGGAGAGATAGAGGGATATAGGAAGATAGAGGGAGGGATAGAGGGATGGATTTGGAGGGGGAGATGAGGGATGGAAGAATAAATACATAGAGTGAGAAGTGGAGAGAGAGAGGGAGTGACAAGGGAGAAATATAGAGAGTGTGTGTATGTTTGGGGGTGAGATAAAGAGAAAAATAAGGAGATATGGAGGGAGTGAAAAGGGAGATATGGAGAGAGAGTTTGTATATTTGGGGGTGAGATAAAGATACAAAGAAGCACTGATGGAGAGAATGGGGAAAAGAAGGAGAGAGAAGGAGAAAGGGAGGGATATAGTAACATAGTTTGAGAGAGAGAGATAAAGAGTGATGGGGGAAGAGAGAGGACTAGAGAGAGAGAGAGAGAGAGTGATGGGGGAAGAGAGAGGATTTTAAGGAAAAGAGAGAGGGAGATAGAGAGAGAGGGGGGAAGAGAGAGGGAGGTAGGAGAGGAAGGGAGAGAGAGGAAGGAAGAGAGAGAGGAGGAGAGATGGAGGGATATATGAGGAGAGAGGGAGGGATAGAGCGATGGAGTTGGAGGGGGAGATGAGGGATGGAAGAATAAATACATAGAGAGTGAGAAGTGGAGAGAGAGAGGGAGTTACAAGGGAGAAATATAGAGAGTGTGTGTATGTTTAGGGGTGAGATAAAGAGAAAAATAAAGAGGTATGGAGGGAATGGGGGGAGAAGGAGAGATGGAGGGATATTGTAATAGAGTTGGAGAGAGAGAGATAGAGGGGAAGGAAGAGATAGACGATGTGAGAGACTGGAGAGAGGGAGGGAAAGAGAGATGGAGTTGGGGGGAAGGGTGTGAGGTAGAAGATTGGTTTCAGTGTGGATGGTGATATATAATCCTATTTGATTTTTTGCACTATATGCATTGGTTTTAGTGTAGATGTTGAGAAAGAGAGAGAGAGGAAAATTTAGAGGAAGGTAGGAGAGAAATGGAGGGAGAGGAAGGGCAAGAGAGAGGACTTGAGAGAAAGGAAGAGAGTGATGGGGGAAGAGAGAAAATTGGAGGGCAAAGAGAGAGAGAGAGATGGAGAGATAGGGAGAGTGAGGAGGAGAGAGTGAGGGAGATAGAAGGAGATAGGGAGGGATAGAGAGATGGAGTTGGAGGAGGAGAGAGGGACGGAAGAAGAAATACATAGAGAGTGAGAAGTGGAGAGAGAGATGGAGTGACAAGGGAGAGATGAAGACAGAGTCTGTATGTTTTGGGGTGAGATAAAGAGATAAAGGAGATATGGAGAGAAGGGAGGAGAGAAGGAGAGAGGGAGGGATATAGTAATAGAGTTGGAGGGTGAATAGAGAGAGAGATAGAGAGGTGGGAGAGAAATGGAGAGAGAGGAAGGAAGAGGGAGGATGTGAGAGAGTGGAAAGACGGAGGGAAATAGAAATGTGGTTGGAGGGGGGAGAGAGGAAAGAAGTTTTCTTGCACTAGACACATTGATTTCCGTGTAGATGGTGATTTCTAATACTATTTGATTTCTTGCACTAGATGCATTGATTTTAGTGTAGATATTTATTTCTAATTATATTTAATTGCTTGCGCTAGATGCATTGATTTCAATGTAGATGATTTCTAATCCTATATGATTTCTTGCACTAAATGCATTGATTTCAATGTAGATGGTGATTTCTTATCCTATTTGATTTCTTTGACAAGATGCATTGATTTCAATATAGATGTTGATTTCTAATTATATTTGACTGCTTGCACTAAATGCATTGATTTCAGTGTAGATGTTGGTTTCTAATCTTATTTTCTTACTTGCACTAGATGCATTGATTTCAGTGTAGATGTTGATTTCTAATGCTATTTGATTACCTGCATTAGATGCATTGATTTTAGTGTAGATGTTGTTTTCTAATCTTATTTGATTGTTTGCATTAAATGCATTTATTTTAGTGTAGACCCTGATTTTTGATTTGATGTAATTGGATGTATGATGATACATTTTAAATCTATTGGATTAACATTGTGTATTGAATTCAGTGTAAGCATACAAAATTATTGACAATTTACATTGATTTTTGTGTTATAATAACTCAAAATATTAATATTGGAGAGCAAGAAAGACAATGTATGATGTTTAGTGCAATAGTTCGAGCTAAATATTTAAATGGTTTATGATTTCAACTATCTTTTCGATATGAAAAGATGACAAAAATAACAAAGGTGACAATAAGAATAGTAGAAGGAAATAATTTGAGATTGATCACAATGAATACTATTTGTAATTGATTGCATTCTTATTATTTACATTTTCTATCATTCAACACTATTGAAATTAAAATTGTCCAATAGCTAGATTAGACTAAACTGATACAAAGTTCAAATTGTGTTAGACTCTAATGTTCTATAAGTTAAAATAAATTATATGAATATAACCTAAAGTCGATATTTATACCTAAAGGCAGCAAACTCAAACTCATTATCAAACTCATTAGACAATCGTATCGTTAGCGTCCGATTATCAAACTCATTAGACAATCGTATCGTTTCTCGAAGAACAGCCGATAGCCTTTCCTGTAACGCCTCGTGACGACGTGACAATCGTATCGTTTCTCGAAGAACAGCCGATAGCCTTTCCTGTAACGCCTCGTGACGACGTAATATTTCTTCTCTAGATTCTCCTGGAGAATGAGTAGCTTGAAATTCTGCAATCTGATGACCATTTTCAACAGATTCTGATCCTGGAGAATGAGTAGCTTGAAATTCTGCAATCTGATCACTATTTTCAATCTCAATAAATTCTTCTTCTGTAGCCACATTATTAGTCAGGCCATCCTCTACTCTCTCGTCACGAAATTCTTCCATGTGATTATCAAAAGCATCACGCTCGTCTGAGCCTCCTGCCCCTTGCCTTTCCATGTCGATACCCCAAATGTTACAGAAAATCTGTCTAGATTGGAGATCTTTAAACGACGATCAGTAAGTACAAACGCAAACCCAAAGATGACTCCACCTCTGCAGTCTGCACAAACCCAAAGATGACTCCACCTCTGCAGTCTGCACAGATGTCTTTAGCTTTATAATAACATTAATACACAGATGTCTTTAGCTTTATAATAACATTAATAAGATGTCATTATCGTCATCTCTATTCCCAACAGCCGACGTTGGTCAAAATTTGTCTATTTCCATAACCAAGAAAATTTGAAAGTGTTGAATTTAATTATAAATAATTGGTAAAGGGCTCATGGTAGTTAAGATAAATATACCAATATTTTATCACTATACAAATAAATCATATGCATCTATACCATGGATTTATTTTACTCTAAATGTTCATCTCACTCTGTGATATCTCGAATTTATATATTGTTTTTCTGAACTTCCTAGATTTCAAGTATTTAATTTATATAAACAATATGAAAGAAAAAAATATATTTTTAACTTTATTCTTCTAAAATCATGAGAAGGCTCCATCTAGTTATTCTGATGATAATCTTAGTGATATTTTTATTCATATAGTTTAGGAAAATTATCCCATTTCATTCTTAAAACATTTTCAAATTAATAATTTTATAGATATTTAATAGTTTTTTTGAAATAGATATAGTTGTGATAATTATTTTAAAATTGTTTTTTTTTAATAAGAGTTTTTAATAAAAATGGTGGTTTAATCATTAGAAAATCATTTTCTTTAATATTGAATGATTAAATTAATACATAATACCTAAAGAATTTATTAAAATACATTTTAAGCAGTGATTAGCTTACCATGATTATATTTCTAAATTTTTCATTCCTTACAACTTAAAAATCATCCATCAGTGTGTAGCTTTGTACTAGATAATTTAGAATCTACCACAATATGAAGTGGCCCATGAAAATTGTTGTTAGCAATGATTAGCTTACCAGGATTATATTTATAAATCTTTCATTCCTTACAACCTAAAAGCCATCCATGACTATGTTACTTTCTACTAGAATAACTAATTAGGTATCTACCACAATATGAAGTGGCCCATGAAAATTGTTATTATCATCAACTTTGAGTTTAGAACTACACAAGTGAACTTCAAATAGGGTAGTTCTAAATTGAGAAGGATATACTATTTATTTACAAAATGTACTTATATGGCGAAAGAGACTTTTAGGGTTTGCAGTGCGGCCTCTCTGGTCAGCGCCGGCTCGGCAGCTCTGAGGGCCGGCCGCCTTCTACTCCTGCTCCAGACCGAAGATTGGAACCTCCTCGTTTGCCTGCTAGAGCACAGGAGTATTCTTGAAGATTATGACGCCACCCTTTGGGCGGCTACGTTTCCTGACATTGCTTCAGACGGCTTTGGAGTCGTCGTCTTCACAGAGGCTAGCAATGCCACAACGCTTGCAGCAATGCCAAGGCAAGCCATTCTCATCGTTAAGGTTGCAGATTTGAATCTGCAGGCTTCATTCCGACTCAAACCCTCGCTCAAGGATGGCCCCCTCGACTCTGTTGCCGCAGCCGCCTGGATGGCCATTTTTCTGGCTAATGTTCCAGTTAGCTCTAATGCCGCCGCTTCGATAGCTGCTCACAATGTGGGTAATAGCAACCCTGCAGATCTTATAGATCTCTCCACTGTCAAACGCATGCAGAGGTTATGTTTACCGAGCCCGCTTGATAGGCTTCCAAATCTGGACATGGACCGGTCGGCTGTCTATTGGAAGCAGTCTCATATCCTAATCCAGCCAGAAACGCCTGAAGAATCACAAGCATTCCAGATCCAAGTCAAACTCTCGGGTAAGACAATGATGCTGTGGGCAAGCAGAACAGATCTTGTGCAGGACATCCTTCAAAAACTCGAATACCATCTGGGGATCCCCTCCACTTACCTAAGATTGCTTCATAAGGGTAAGCAACTTATGAATCCCCACCCCCTATCTTTTGACAGTATTCTTAAAGACGCTTCTATTGTGGTTACCTTTCGTTTAAGAGGTGGTTCCAAGGGGTAGACCTCCTCTGCCCCTTCTTTCTCTTATAAAGATGCAGTCCGCAAAGATGCTGCCCAACCGCAGTCTACCAAACCAGCAGAGGCTCCCAAGCCTTTCTTGGTGGATAAAATGGAGGATACTCCCTCCATTGAAATCTCTCATCCATCTCTGGATGATCAATGTCAGACGCTTGCAGAAACAGCCATTATTTGCAGATTTAACGGACTATGGCCTCGTACGGCCGATCTATACCAGTGGCTTCACTCCAACTGGACCAAAAACTGCAAAGTCTTATTCTGCTCGAAAGGCTTCTTCATTGTAGCCTTTCTCTTCAGCAACGACTACAAGATATCCTTAACAGGAGGCCCTTGGTTCTGGGGATCAGCGGGACTTTTCCTCACCCCCTGGTTCCCTGATTTCGACCCCTCTTCGGCTGTTATCACCAAGTTGCCCATTTGGGTCCGTCTACCAAACCTCCCTGCTCATCTATGGAATTTCGCTATCTTCCAAGGAATTGGGGATAAATTAGGCCGCTTCTTGGCAATGGACACCTCTCGAGGAGAGAAAGGATTATATACTTATGGCAGAATATGCGTAGAAATAGACATTAGCAAAGGGCTCCCCGATCAGATCAACCTCAAAGTGGGGGACTTTCATTGGACGCAAAATTTAGACTATGAGAACACTACTTTCAGATGTCAGCACTGCCATCAGACTGTGCATCTTCAGAATACTTGTGTGACGTTTCTCAACAAAAAGAGGAAAATCCCCCGCAAATCCAAATCCAAGAACTGGAAACCTTGTGATAGACCTCCAATGGATGACATAGATTTCTGTAGCTTTGATGAGGAGGATATAGAGGTGTAGGAGGAGAATCAGAACCCCTCGAGGGAAGCGCCACCAGCACGCCCAGCAGATCCCACGGCTCCTCCAACTTTGCAGAAGCGCACTCATGAATCGTCTTCAGATTCAGATAAGGAGACTCCTCCTTCTGCGCAGATTAGTTTGCAGGTGGTTCCCGTCTAGCCAGCTCTCAATGGCTGGGTTACAGTCAGCAAAAAGAAAGGGAAAAAATTTCGACTGGGAGACTCCACCCATTCTGGGTCGACTCCCTAGACTAGTTTCTTTACTTTATGTACTTTCCGTTATCTTTGCTTTTGTCATGGTTGTTCATGGGGACCGAAGTTGATAGTCCATCATTTCCGGCTCCCTTGCTCTCTTGCTTCGCTTCTATGCAAGCCTTGATTGCACTATATTTCTTTACTTAATAGATTTAGTCTTACTCAGAAAAAAAAAAATACCATGGTGACTGTGTCTCTTAATTCTCTCTTGTTTCAAGCACTAATTTCATTGACCATAGTTTCTAAGGGCATATTCATTCCTTTTTCTCTAAAGGAAAAATGCAAATGTTGTGGTGATGCATTGTTCAAAGTCATTGATTTTACATTTCTTTATAAGGAAATGTTTTTTTTCAACCCTATAGTATTCATTTTTCCTCCTTTATATTATAAATATAATCATTTCCATATCTTTGTTATAGCCTCGTCAAGTAAATAATGTTAAAGTTCTAATAAATATTGAAACTTGTAAGATTAATTAGCCATCTTATTAGTTGCATTGTCATTCTTATCATTATTTATTGAGTCATTAGTATTATTTTTTAGCTATCACTAAAAACCTATATTTCTCCTATAAATTAGAGATTAATGTATACCTCATTTTCTCAAGCAATGAAGTTTTTTTTCCTTCGTTCTTCATCTTATGATCTCTTAGTAGAAATATTTTTTTAGCTTTGGAATCTTATCCTTGAGTATTTTGATACTCGGTATGAGAGCTCCACTCTGAGTTCCCATTTTTTTAGATGTATATTAAATATTTTAAGATCCATTTCTCGATCTAGATATGTTTGGGGTTTGTTAATTGGTAATGAAGTATGGTAAATGAGGATAGTTCATTTTCTAATATCACATTTTACCACACCTTTTCTAGCCACTCAATTACAGTGAAATTCCAAAATTGTCACCTATTCGTAATTGTGGTGTTAAGAGCTGGTGGTGGAAGTGTTGTAATTGTCCAGATCTGAAACTAAAAGTTTATATTGAATATTGAAGCAGTTCATTTGCAATGCATGCCATTCATTCATGAATCAACCATAATTTATTTTTCCTTTTTTTTATGTTTTTCAATTTAAAATTTTCATTATTTTCTTCTTTCTTATGTTTGCCTATATAAGCTTTTTAGGAAAGGGAGAAATTTTGTTTATAATTTTCCAAAGAATTTTTTCGGTCCACATAAAATAGGAGAAGGCATAACAAAACAAAAAGTGTATTAAAAAAAAATATGAAAAGCGTCTCAGACAAAAAGGAAAATTGACAATGTTTTTCTTTTGTTTAGCATTTAAATTTTCCCTCTTTTGATAATAAGAATTATAGTTAAAAAATTATTTACCACTCAAGTTATTTTCGTGGATTAAAACAAGAAGTGAGCACCTTTTTTTTTTGTAAGCTTAGTAGTTCCTTACCATTTTCTATTAATATAAAAAGTGAGCATAATAGATACAAAAATTAGACCTCAACCTACCAGAAGAAAACCAGGTCTGTTGGCCATCTAAGTGCATTGTACGCCATCCAAAACATGAACTTCCTTAATCATATAAATTGTGTCTTAAGATAACTGATATCAAAGTTTGCTAATATTAACATTTACAAAAAAGATAAGTAAAATTTAATGTAAACATAAGTAAATCTATCTGCTAAAAAACTAGACCTATTAGCTCTAGTCATCATGTGACTCCACCAGGGCCGGATCTTTGACACTGGAAGCTGGTATTTCAACATGTTGGATGGATTTTATATATTTCTCCATTTTTCAAAGACAAGAATACTGATGCAATTGACGTAGGTTGATTTCCTGAATGTTTCTATTAATCTCTGTCAAGGTGGAGACTAAATTTGGCTCCCATGTTTCCTGAATTGACATTATGGCTTTTACCAATAGGCATTTTACCAACCAATATGTTCTGATTGAGTGCTGAAACAATGAGATTCTCCCACGAGTATGCCCCGGATCATCAATCATATGCTGCAATTCTTCTGCTGTCAATTCATCCTCTTCTTCCATTTTATTTGTGGCTTCAGTTTCCCATCCAAAAATATGAGATTTTAAAGAACATGGTGTGTCTTTTGCAAAGGTATGAATTAAGGGCTCCATGAACTCCTTTCTAGATTTCCGACCTCTCTTGGTTGGCGGGGATGAAATAGATTCTTTTCCTTTGTCCACTTTGGGCTTTCTTCCTCTTGTTTTCTTGACCATATTGACTAGAAAGAAAATGAACACTCCTAGAGCAACAATACGATAGAAAATTACAAGACAGTTAATTTTCAGGTAATTGAAATTGCAGTAGTTGGGTGAATCAATAGATGGATAGGAGTTGTAGGCAGCTTGCCCCTTCAACAATGTAAAAACAATCTGGCCTTGCCCCTTAGCCTTCCTACCTATGACACCAACTACCCCAACCCATAGAAAAGGCATAAAATCGAAACAAAGTAACCAATGCCCATAGCAAAACAAAAAAATTCCAACCCTACCCAGAACCGAAATTCTGCAAACCCACCATATTGTTAAACCCCATAAGTCAAAACCACGAACTGACCTATTCAACAACAGATGAAAATACTGAGAACCCTCACCTGAGATCACAAATCTACCCTCCCAGACGCTATCCTACCAAACATTCACATCATTGACCTTCATGCAGACAATTTCCCAGGCAGACCCACATACATTTTTGTCTTACCTTCTAATTTCACAAGGATGAAGAGAAGCAATTG
The DNA here is from genome assembly GCA_034641835.2 of Pinus albicaulis. Lineage (NCBI taxonomy): Eukaryota > Viridiplantae > Streptophyta > Pinopsida > Pinales > Pinaceae > Pinus > Pinus albicaulis. The sequence goes on from JAXQQM020063212.1 coordinate 58,214, forward strand.
TTAAATTTGCTAACCTTACAAGACTATGACAACTTCTACCACTGGCTTTACTAACCTTTCCAACCCTACAGAATTCACAAATATTGGCATAACCATTATACAAAAAATCTAAAAACAATAAAATTTTTGCCTACATGCTGCGAAATTCCAATACCAACTTCATTTGCACAGCAAGGAGGATTTCGAATGCATATCGAGCCATCCACGCATTCCACCAGCTTCGTAGATGATGGCTTCTGGATGGCACATAGGAGGAGTCGACTTCTCCACAACAGAACAAAATTATGAGAAAGGTTACAATGTTGTTGTTCTTAACTTGTCTCGAGACATTCCTTTAGCCCTTATCCCAATGAAATTCTAACATCCTCGCTAACTTTTCTAGCTGCTTGACATACGAATTAATTACCATAATTATGTTCTTGCTTGGGAAGTGTCCTCTCCATAGCCCCATCGGCCATTATCTGCCACTCTTTGCATGCGATGGCCATGTTGTTGTCCGACCTCTCCATGTGGTGTTCCCATTTTGCCACTGTGTCCTCTCGGCCCACTCCTTGCCGCTAGCCACTCTGATCGAGGGTTTTTTTGTTCCTGACCTATATTGTTACCATCATGTTGCACTATATGCCAGAGCTCCCTCACGTATGGTTCCAACCCCCATCTCCATGATTGATCTAGGAGAATGCCTCTATTGAGGAGCATCTTTCTCAATTCAAGTCACAAATATAGCCACTTCCATATCCTTGTTATAGACTTTCTCAAGGAAATAATGTAAGAGTTCTAATCAATATTGAAACTTATAATCTTACTTAGCAATATTATGAGTTGCATTGTAATTTTTATCCTTATCTATTGAGTCATCACTATTATCTTCAAAATATCACTAAAAGGGTATATTGTTCCTATAAATTAGGTTCATGTATAGCTCATTTTAGGAAGCAATGAAGTTTGTTTTCCCTTCTTTCTTCATCTTGTGATCTCTTGGTAGAATGATTTTTTAGCTTTGTAGTCTTATCCTTGGGTATTTTGACACTCTTTCATGGTATCAAAGCTTAATTCAAAGATTTTTAAATATTTTAATATATTTTTTGGATCTAGTTCTATTTGGGGTTCTATTTTGGGTTTTTCTATTTGGGGTTCTATTTGGGGTTTTTGGATCTAGTTCTATTTGGATCTAGTTCTATTTGGGGTTTTTCTAGTTCTATTTTAAATATTTTAATAACTTTTTTTGGATCTAGATCTATTTGGGGTTTTGTTAATTTCCAAGGTAGTGTGTAAGTGAGGCTAGTTCATTTTCTAATATCACATTTTCACAAAACTTTTCTAGCCACTAGATTAAAGTGATATTCCATTTTTGTTCGTAATTGTGGTGTTTCAAGTTGGTGGTGCAAGTGTTGTAATTGTCGAGAGCTAAAACTCGATTAAAGTGAAATTTCATTTTTATTCGTGATTGTGGTGTTTGGATTTGGTGATGGAAGTGTTGTGATTTTCCAAAGCTAAAACGACAAAGATATATTGGAGATTGGAGCAGTGCATTTAGAGTTCATGCAGATTTTTTCAAGAGTGAGCTATAAATTATTTTCAAATTTTTTTTTTTTGAATGTTTAGCACATAAATTTTTAAAAAGGGAGAAAGTATGTTTATAATTTTCCCACATTGTATGTTTTTAATGGAAAAAGAAATTTTTTTGAGAATGCATAAGAAAAAATGATTTTTTTTGAGAAGGCATAATAAAAAACGAATGTGCGACAAATATTATTCGTGATTGTGGTGTTTGGAGTTGGTGGTGGAAGTGTTGTAATTTTCCAAAGCTAAAACAACAAAGATATATTGGAGATTGGAGCAGTGCATTTAGAGTGCATGCATATTCGTTCAAGAGTGAGCCATAAATGATTTTCTTTTTTCTTATGTTTCCTACATAAAATTTTCGAAAGGGAGAAAGTATGTCTATAATTTGTTAACATTTTTTAAAATACAGAAAATGCATTTTTTTGTCCACATAAAAATAATAATGATATATTGTTATGAATGCATTGAAAAAAGTAGAGGCATTATTCTTCAAATTAAAAGTGAAAATTATGGCTGTTTTCTTTTGAGTTTTACTAATTTTCCCTCTTTCAATAAGAAAAATTATAGTTAAAAAATTATTTAAGGCTGAAGTTTTTTTCCCATATTAAAACAAGAAGTGAGAACCTTTTTTTTGGGGTTAAAACCAAAATTGGGAAAAAATTATCACCTAGGGTAAAAGGGAGAATGTGGGAAAATAGTATTGGCATTTTTGTAGTAAAAATTCCTAGAAATTTTTTCACTTAGTAAAAAGCAATTTGGGTAAGTCTTTTTTAGGCATTATCTTCTAGTAAAATTGGGGTTTTGAAATTATGGTAGAGTTAAGGATAATAGAGTTATGTACTTTGAACAATTATCATACTTGGAAAAGAAAAATGCAAGAATTGCTGCAATATAAGGAGTTGTCACAAACATTAAGTTTAAATTGTCAAATTTCCACAAGGAAATATAACTTCATTATTCATCAATTATGATATTACACATATACAAGAAGTTTTGTCTCAATATAGAAAACTATATTGGACACACAATCTGTTGGTTGAGAGAATATCTCAACCACACACCAAACTAGGAAGAAACTCTTTAAATAATAGGAACAGACTCCTTTACATAACAAGAATCATAACTGAGACAAGTAGGAATTACATTTTCCAACACACCCCCTTAATGACTAGTTGTCTCGATATCCATCTGAAAATTCAACATCTGGACCATTCTCGTATTTATTCCTTGTACCTTGTTCATGCAATTGTCGATGTCAATATAAAGGAACAACCGTGTACCGAAATGCATGGGTCCCCAACCACTGGAACCGCCAGTCTTATAGGAATTCCTTCAAATACATGGCTCATCCAACCTCTCTATGAACTCCCCCTAGATATAAAATTTCACCTCATAGAGTCTATAACCAATACGTCCCACCCAAGTGTATCAATCCTGCATGAAAGACTCTTCTAGGGTGTTAACACTCTATAACAGAGGGAACACATAACAAAGGGGTATGTATGCCTCTCTAAGTCTTACAACATGTAAATAAAAACATTTCAAGGACCACAAATAACAATTACAAACAATAAATGACATGTAGATTTGCTCTAATTACAATATTGACTCATAATTTACCATAGTCACGAGTCTATTATAAAAACATAAAAAAACTTTGACCACACCATTCATATGATGGAACACACCACTACTTTGGATTGTACATCTTAGTATTTGGCATCTTCATTTTTGACTTTGGTATGATAGTATTGTTCTCCATGTTTTACATGTCATGAGTTAGAGTTGTGAATTCTAAAAAAATGACTTCAAACGGAGGTCGTAAATCTCAATATGTATACAAATTTCCGAGACTTATTCACCTTTACCCATACCAAACAAAAATAATACCAAATGAGAATATAAGAAAAAGTGATAACCATCACAGTAATGCAATATCCATGAAGAACAACTGGCCTACAAGCGTTCAACATAGGGCCACACCATTCACTATTGTGGATATAGCACCCCAAAATTTAGTTCACCAAAAAACATCCTACACTGCTACTGTGGATAGATCCAAGATGATACACTATGGTGAGCCTGGTATTGCACCAAGAATGCTGCAACTCCCAGACGATGCCCTAATTTAATTTATCAACACAGGGTTCGTACAAACTTGGAGGTCACAGTGCTATATACACAACAGATGCATTCTACTCATGTCATCCTCTTCTGAGCTTTATGAAAGGATGCTACTTCTAGGGTTTCTGGATGAAGTCCATCACACTTTTAACTTTAGGGCTCAATCTACAAATGATTCAAAGCAATGGCGCTATCAGCAAGTACTGAAATACACTACAATAAGCAAGTACATATAACTACTCTACAATGAAATAAATCCACACATTAAGCTATGATAAGAAATGAAAGCAAACTAGTCATCTTGCATGAAGTAAATTGCTGAATTGAAATTGCACAAAGTAAAATAACCTAATCACACTTTGCTGGGAAAAATGGCTAAACACACTCTAATCACTCTATGCTCTGTCTATCATGCTTTTAATCATGCAAATAATCATGACCTAACTATGCATGTAAATTTGTTTTTTTGCAACTAGGAGAATAAAGCGCTAAGGTGGCTTATGGAAGGCTTGAACACATGGGTGCAAGGATGAACGTGTGTCGGTGGTTTTGGTAGGTATAAAGGATGTGGTTGGTATTTTCTGGGCTTAAGGAGGGGCTCATTGGTGCTGCTTCAAGTACTACTACATGTTTCTTGTAGTGCTATAGGAAAGTCCTGAGTTTCTACACGAAACAGTCTGAGGGAAATTTGAGGCCAAAAATGGGTGTAAAAAGGGTACGTAAGGTGTAACAAAGGTGGCTTTAGATGAGTGGAAGGTGGCCCACCCATTGGCCAAGTTCAGAACCTCTTGGGAGGCTTTTATTGCACCCCTAGGTTGTGCTCATGGTGTAGGGATGAAATTTTTGAAAGCAAGGCTGATGGAGATATTGGTGAAGAGAGGGATGATAAAGGGTGAGAGATGAAGCTAAAGGTGGTGGTGAAGTTTTCCTTGGATTTAATACATGAACCTGCAATAAAAAATTCATGATAAAGACAATGGAAAATATGAATTGAATTTGGAAATAAAATCACTAGTACATTTTGGGGAAATTCCGACACTTTTGACCAAATGTCGGAAATTTCTCCAATTTTTTTCAATCCCACCCGAAACCATCGCTATACCGACGTTTAGAGAAAAGTGTCGCAATACCAACACTTAGACAAAGTGTCGCAATTGCGACGTTTGGAGGAAGACGTCGCAATTGCAACACTATGCCCCAAAGCGTCGCTGTTGCGACGACTGCCTCCAAATGTCGCAAGTGGGCACAATGTCTAAGTGTTACAATTGCGAAGTTTGGAGGCATCCGTCACTATAGCGACGCTTTGGCCGTCATCGGTATAATGACACTTATATGCCTTTACAAAATCCGTGTCACTTATGGTTTATTTTTTATTTTCTTTTGCTTGAAGTAAGTCTTAATTTCCATGTGGATTGTGTAATTTCACTTTTATTGCACATTATAGAATGAGTTTGTTTATAAGTTTATATGATACATGTGAGATAAAGGTTTATTATTTATCATATATAAATAAATTTTATCAATATTGTACATTTACACTTTTATGAGGTGATGTTATAAGTAAATTCACAAATATCTCTTTTTAATCCTCATTTTACTCCATGAATATTTTTGGAAATGAAATTTCAATAGATTAATTTTCTCCTAACCTATGTATCATCAATATTGTACATTTACATTCTTAATTATGAGGTGATGTTATAGGTAAATCCATGAATATCTCCTTTTAATCTTCATTTTACTCCATGAATATGTTTGGAAATGAAATTTCAATAGATTAATTTTCTTGCTATTATATGTTTTACGAAGATATCGTAAGGAATTCTCTCTTGTTCTTCTTAGAAATAATTATATATAATTTTTTTTTTCAAAATAGATTAAAAAAATTATATAAGAAAAATTATTAATTCATCAATATGTGTGTGTGTGTGTGTGTTGTGATGAATAATTTCATAGTTCAACTTAATGGTTCATTATATAATCATGTGACCATCACCAATGATATATCTTAAAAAGAAACGGAAAAGCCATGTGTACAAAATCGATGTATACTCTAGAGAGTGGTTCTCATATCACTATGTAAATTGTTGTATGCTAATTCAACAAAATTATAAGATAAACTGTAATACACATCATATATGCACCATAACAATTGCCATACAACTAATTTGTTTTAGGATACATGTGGAATTCTATGGGTAAATTCCATATGATGTGTATATATATATATTAAGTGTTGGTAAGTTGTGAGTATCTAAGAAATGATAAGGAATATCCATACATCATGATCTTGTAATGTGATTATAAATTGTGTCTATAATTTCCATAAAATGTATAAATGATTTGTTTAAAAAAAATCATCACAATCAACCCTAAACAATGCTCATGATGTGGAATGCCATTGGAGAAACCAAAATGATGGTCACATGTCCCATTTCTATGGTAATGGTGATCATATATATGTTGTAGCGACACTTGATGAGTAATTAAATAAATCTCAGAGTGTGACTCGTTGTGCCATATTTTTTTAAGGCATGCTTTGTTTTCCTAGTTTTTACTATTTTGTTAACATATTTTATTCATTTGGAAAGCTAATTAATGATTCTTTAATTAATTAGGACCTAATGAGAGATCATCTTCACATCTTCACTGAAATATATTTGGTAATTGTAGTCACTAAATGAACCGCACTTGCATGCTACTTAATAAAAATTGAAATATAAACTATAATACACATCTTATATCTACCATAACAATTGTCATACAACTTATTTACTTCTAGATACATATGAAATACTTCAGGTAAATTCCATATTATGTGTATACCAATATAGTAGGTGTTGGTAAGTTATGAGGATCTAAGAAATGATAGGGTATCCACACATTAGTGCCCTGGTGAATTTTTTGCACAATTTTCTATTCGTTGTAATTTTGTTGCCTGGATTTGTTATATATTTCAAATAATATAATTATCTACCAATTTTTATTTATAAATAAGAATTACAATAAGTAGTCACCTAAAAGTGAGCCATGTGAAAAAATTGGTAACATGAGTAACCTGGTAAGCTGTGAATGAAAAGTGAATAACCTCCACTCAGCAATAGGTGGCAGGCAGGGTTGGAATTTGGATTTCTCTTTACCCATCACACAATTTTTTTTGATGTTTTGGTCATTATTTTTCTAGTCAATAAATGTTACATTTAAGATTTTGGACTTCATTAATGACGTTCTCATAATAAATTAGCCCTTCACCAATAAAAGTTTGATTAAAAAAATTGAACGCTCTTCCATTTTCTTTGGATTTTGGAGTGTGATATATTTGTTTCATGGAATTTTAGTACCTAAAGTTTAAAGAGAAATAATTGATTCTTGTCAAACTAATATTTCCTCAATATATGCTATGATCTACTAAAAATTACTTGAAAAAGAAAGTAACCTTCCAAAATGAAGAAAAAAACATGAACGAGCTTTCCCTAAATTGCAATAAATTTATGTTTATTATTAATATTGCATAATCTGTCTTATAAAAATTGCATAATCGGACTAAGAATAGATCCTCAGTGCATTATTTATTGTTTTTGTGATTAAAATAATGAGCCAAAGAACGCTAAGGCACTCAGAGAAATCAATCTATGTATTATTTCTCACAAAATCATGTTGAGTAGTGGAGACTAAGCGCTAGATTTTTTTTTGTCTTCAATCTCTCTATTAATTATGTCTATGTAGTTATAAGAATAACAATCCAAAGAAATCTCAGGCTTCCAAAGAAATTAGTCTCTATGTGAAGAAATTAATGATTACTGTTGACTAAATGTTATACCATTTGAAATTGCTGAGCGAAATTAATCAGGCCATGATGTACCATTTGTTAGTATCTATTTTCTCATGTATGAAAGTTGTTAATGATTAATAATAATTAAATTAAAATTCTTAAAAGACAAAATAAAAGCCTAATAATCACAAACTATTATGATAATTTAAAAATATAGAACTCAGGCTGAACATAGTTACAAGGATACCAAGAAAAGAAGAGTACATGTGCATGATAACCTCTTTCTTGACAACCTATGAATGCCATTCTCAATGAAGACTCAACACTCAACTGGATTGGATTGTGTATCAAAATAATAGGAATGGATCAAAGTTCAATGAATGAATAACTTGATCGAGAAAATTTATAGGGAAAGGTAACTTGACTATCAGTCTACTAAACCTCACTTCTATGATTAAAAAAACACCCCCACCTTCTCAGTGGTCCCATCATGGTCCACCTATTGAAAAACAACCAAAAAATATTATTTTTTATATATTTTTGCATGGCCATTGGACAATGATTTACTATGGTTTTCCTACTAAATGCCAATGGATGATTATTCAAAAATATTGAGAATTAGTTTAGTCTCAAGGCATAGCCAAGAGTCTTACTGGATAATTATAGATTACCTCTCCATTGGATGATTGTACTTTTTTCATCTACTTTTTCACGTGAGTTTTAGTTGATGCTATATCTTTGCCTTCTATTTCTTTAGTGAAGCTAAGAGTTAACTTTGATCTTACATTAATAACTATACTTGCATGAATATCCATGCTTTTATACTTCCCCACCGTGGTCAATGTTGATGTATGGCCTTGGCCCATTGATCTTACAATTAACTCACTATTCATATTCAATTTTCTCCAGTTCAGCCCAATAAAATAAGGAAAACAGAAAATCAAGTCTTGATTTTTCTTTCCAGTGCTCCTACATAATACAAATACTCTTAAAAACCAATTAATATATAAATTTTCATCATTCATGCTAAAATCAGTTTCAATTTTTTTAATGAATCTGCTTACAATTAATAGATTACATTGCTCACAGAATAAGAGATAATTTATAACTATGATTTCACAATAATAAATTACCCTAGCAGTTCAAATTTCGAACATATCTTATGAAATTAAAATATGGCAGGTTAATGAGCCAATATAGTTTCCTCAGAGCCAATCTTGAGCTTGGCCTAAGTCTGAATGCCTTGAGAGTGTGAGTGTAAGGAAGTAGGCGCCTAAAGCTTTTATTTTGTGCTTGTGTAATTCACTGCTTGACCATCAAGCGAAGCCACCAGCTATATTAACACTACTTCATGTTGGGGAAGATTTGCATTCTAATTTTTTAGTTCTATAGCCGTACTTTTTCACTACTTCACTAATCACAACCTTGGAAGTTTGCAGGGCAACGACCTTTATTCTTTCTTTGGTGTTTTATGTAAAATAAAGGATTTGTGAACTTTTTGTAATACGAAGGGGAAAACTAAATTGATTCTAATTTTAAAATATCAGCAATGATAAGTGGTAATTCCTTTATTAAATTTTTAATTTTGAGTGAGCCAAAAAAGTAATTTTCCTTACTTTTTGAGTACAGCCTTGCAATTGCGAAGAGGACTAGTGTTGCAAAATTATTGGTAAGTGGAAATTAAAGGGCGTAGGAACGTTTTTGAAAAAATTTCAAACGTCAAAATTAAGTCTTCTATCCTTCCTAACACGTCACGGAAAACAGGAATCCACAAATTCTAGTCGTCAAATACATGAAAAATGCCTTATGGCGGGAAAAATGGAGGACTGGTCCTATGCTGATACATGAGTTGGGGTTTCATGTGGCAACAGGGAACCTTGTATAGTTTTTCAAGGATAGGAAAGGAGAATATTGGCAGTTAATCATCACATGAAACTTCATCACCATTTGAAAATTGTGTCCTAATTTGAAACAATAAAACTACCCAACTATTTCATTATTTAATTTAGATTGTGTAATACAAAAAAATATCTTAGATAACTTAAATAATGTAAGCACTTTTGCAAAAATTTAGTGGGGAGAACCTTCAATTACATTTATTTTGAAGATCCACTTGCATTTTAAGCCATTTTAATTAGACTTTCATGGCTATTCTAGTAAAACTTTCAACCTCTTGTAGAAATTTGTTTGTCACTTGTATTAGAAATGAAAAAATCAAATGTATATAAAAATGATTTGAAATGAAAAAATCAAATGCGCGCTACATAAAAATTATTTTATTAAAAAATACATTAACGTCTGATATCACGTGCACATTCACGCTCTAGTCTTCCAGAACAACATTCGTCCTCAGCATTCGCCCTTAGCTCTTGCAGAACAGCATTCGCCCTTAGCTCTTGCAGAACAACATTCGCCCTCAGCTCTTGCAGAACAGCATTCACCCTCAGCATTTGCCTTTAGCTCTTGTAGAACATCATTCGCCCTGAGCATTCGCCCTGAGCTCTTGTAGAAAAATATTCGCCCTCATCATTTTCCCTAAGCTCTTGCAGAACAACATTCGCTCTCATCATTTGCGCTCAGCTCTTGCAGAACAACATTCGCCCTGCATTCTGCTTAGGCTATTTGTAGTCTCCAGCTGTTTAGCTGAGTTGTAGTGCTGTTTAGCATGAGGGATTCCTGTTTACACTAGTACATTTGGGGGAAATTATGACACTTGGTTCCGACGCTTTTGACCAAATGTCGGAAATTTCCCCAACTTTTTTGAATCCCGCCCGAAATTGTCGCTATACCGACGTTTAGAGAAAAGTGTCGCAATACCGACACTTAGACAAAGTGTCGCAATTGCGACGTTTGGAGGAAGACGTCGCAATTGCGACACTATGCCCCAAAGCGTCGCTATTGCGACGACTGCCTCCAAACGTCGCAAGTGCGACACAATGTCTAAGTGTCGCAATTGCGACGTTTGGAGGCATCCGTCGCAATAGCGACACTTTGTCCCCCATCGATATAACGACACTTATATGCACAATACATAAAAATACGACACTTATATGCGTGCTACATAAAAATATGACACTTATATGTGCGCTACCTAAAAATATGACACTTATATGCACGCTACATAAAAATTATTTTATTAAAAAATACATTAACGACTGATATCACGCGCGCATTCACCCTCAGCTCTTGTAGAATAGAATTTGCCCTCAGCATTCACCCTCAGCTCTTGCAGAACAACATTCGCCCTCAACATTCGCCCTCAGCTCTTGCAGCACAACATTCACCCTCAGCTCTTGCAAAACAACATTCGCCCTCAGCATTCGCCCTTAGCTCTTGCAGAACAACATTCGCCCTCAGCTCTAGCAGAACAACATTCACCCTGAGCTCTTGCAGAACAACATTCACCCTCAACTCTTGCAGAATAGCATTCGCCCTCAGCTCTTGTAGAACAACATTCACCCTCAACTCTTGCAGAAAAACATTTTCCCTTAGCATTCGCCCTCAACTCTTGTAGAACAAAATTCACCCTCAGCATTCTCCCTCAGCTCTTGCAGAACAACACTCTCCCTCAGCTCTTGCAGAATAGCGTTCGCCCTCATCTCTTGCAGAATAGCATTCGCCCTCAACATTCGCCCTCAGCTCTTATAGAACAGCATTCACCCTCAGCTCTTGCAAAATGGTAAGTTCTTACTGCAAGCCCTTCATCCTATAGTAGGGTTGACTCTATTTGGGTTTTTTTGGTCAATTCCATTGTATTATGTTAGGCTATAGGGTTCTCTCTACATGTCTTCCAATGTTCTTTCAGATGAGTTTCAAAGAGGATGTGTAACATGTGTTTGTGCTTGCATGAATTTGACTCCAACAGTTTCATGAAGTTTAAGCTATGGATTTTAGCTCGACAAACTCATCCATCTAAACACCCAATAAAAAATTTCCCTTGGTCTGATCTATATTTAAGGTGAAGTGAAAAGTGGTAGAGAATTGGAGGTTGAAAGTCATCAACTTTATCACAAGGGTAGTACTCCAGATCGAAAGTGATGAGCTTTAGTTCTCCAGATTTGGGGATTTTACGATATTTGGGGATTTTTTGATGACATACCAAAGGTCACATCTATACAACCATATCAAGGTCAATTTTGAGATAATTCTCATATAGATATACGTCACTGATATATAGGGTTAATATCATCATCACTATCCATGGAAACCGAATGGTTACAAAATCTCTGATTGTGGTTGGCTCATTTATAATTATTACCCATTTACAGTAGAGCACAGAACCACTAAATATGGCCCGAGAAGAGCCTTTACAATAGGAAATGGAATTGCAGTTGCTTCATCAATAAGCAATAGCTCCACTTGAGAAAAATTTTCATAATCTTGGGGCTGGATATACTGTAGAGAAAACAATTGTAGTTATCATTCATGCTCCAATATATTAATATACTTTTTACATTGAACTGAAGAAAGGGAAACAAGAAAATGATAGCCATCATACAATGCTTTGACATAAGAGTTTTGAGTGACATACTTGAAAAAGAACTCATCCACTGATATTTATAATCATTTGAGTTATTCAAGTTAAACACAATGTCAAGAATCGAGATTCAATACCCTCTATTATCTTCATCACCCAATACAAGATTTAAATTTTTCCCAAAGAAATGCTTATTAAATTGGTAGCCATTATTTCTCCCTGCTTTAAAAACCCTACATTTAAATGAAAAAAAGCATTGCATTTCAACTACAAAAATCTATTAGTGTTCAAGTGTACATGTGTGCATCACTTGTGTAGGGTATTCCTTTTCCACTTTCACATTATCCAGGAATGTGTGCAGTATAGTTCATATTTTTTGTGATTTAGATTATCTTGAAAAAGGAAAGGTAAATTATTTCCCATGGAAAAGGAAGGTTTTCCCTTTTTACTACTAGAAATGATACAACAAAGTTCCATTTCTACCCGAAACTCCTATGAAACAGGAACCAAATAAAGGCCATGTCCTCAATGGACATCATTTGGCTTTGAAAATGGCCATTGCACCATGTTGTTTCTTATATTACATCATGATAGTTTATTAGGTCATTTCTTGTTTCTGGAGATGAAAAATGACCAAAGATATCGTGAAGATCTTTCAAGAAATAAATGACCATTTATCAATCATATCTCAACTATTTTTTATTTTATTGAGTGGTTGCTTACTTTGAGAGAAATTTGACACTTCTATAAGGAATATAAAATAAAAAGACAAAATGGGAAGGAATTGATGAGGTAAATGACCTTTAGTTATTGTCAATTAAGAATTGATAATACACGATGCATGTTCTGTACTACAAACTAGATTCCTTCCTCGAGTTAGGACACAAAGTATTGAATCAAAGTTGTAGTTTCTAACTTCTTGTATTGGTTCATCAATCTTGAAATTCAGACATTGCATGTCTTCATTGCTTCATGTTTGAATAATTTGCATTATATCGTACAATAGGAAATTAGGAATTATGATTATTATTACTTTATGGATTTGTTAAGTTACTTTTAAGTTACAACGATGGTAGACTAATGACAAGCTGGAAGGAGGTCATACACAATGGAGCAATAAAAAACAAAAATTATAATGAAGCAGAATCTGGAAATGTGTTAGATCAGTAAGAGATGAAAAAACAGAAAGTGGAACTTCAGGGTGAGTTCTAGAAAATCAAACCTCCTACTTTCAATGGAGAGGTCGAAGATGTGGATGAAGCATGGGAAATTAACATGAATAATTATTTTCAATTTTATGAATATAGCAGCAACCTCAAAGCTCACTTGGCTATCTATCAACTTAGTGAGAAAGCTACCTTACGGTGGGAGGAAGTAAATGTTGAGATTGCAACAAGATGATGAGCTTAGTGGAAAGAAGTCACCTTCACTAAGTGGGCCCGCAGGCTATTTTTGGCGCAAAGTCTATTTTTAGACTAGGTATATTTTTAGACATATGGATCATGTTCTATGAGTTGTAGGATGCTATTTGTGGATGGTTGTTCAAGTCAGAAAAAATAGATGGACTTCTATTTTTAGACATACTGGGCGGAATCTATTTTTAGATTGCCAGTCTAAAAATATATATGTCAAATATTATTAGCTCTTAATAATATTTAGAATCTAAACATTATCTTATTCTCTTGGAGCACTTCAGTTAAGTGCACAGATGTGGCACAAGAGCTGATAGAAGGAATTACGGTATTCCTGAGGGTTATGTGGAGCTATTGCATGGATACTTCAGTTAGAACTCATGTGACAGAGTTTGGTGGAGTTGATTGAGGAAGTTAATGGAGTTGTGTTCAGTTTAACTAATATAAACATAGTTGAGCTATTTGTATTCAGTTTAACTAATTGATACAATTAGTGAGAGTGGTGTGAATTAATTATTAATTAATTCACTAATTATAAACTCATTAATCAACTAAAGAATGCATCAGTTAACTTCAGTGCATGGACAGTTTCAGTGGAGACCAGTGCAGAAATAGGTGAAAGAGCAGGTTAACTATCAGTTGTGAATATACTGTTTCTATTTGCAACACACAGTGATTGGAGAAGCCCATGAGGATTGCGCAGTACAAGCCAAGTGGTTTATTTTATTTAATGAGCCATCCCATAGCGTTGATTACACAATAGAGGCTGGCTATCAAGTGGCAAAAGATTGGAGCATGTGTTTTGCTAGATCTAGCTTGATAGTGTGTAGCAATTTGAGGTTGTGCTGAGAGCTTGTGAGGAGCTTTGTACTATGATTGTTACATGATCTCCATGACATATAATATACAGATAGTTGGGGTTTTCAGATTTAAGCTTTCCCATTAAATACTATGTTCATATGTGTGATTGTTTGTGGTTTTAATGTGTGCATGCAATTGATTTTATTTCCACAATTAATGATCAATGGTAGAAGAGATTCTGTATTATGCATGAAGCTAAAATAGTGTGTGATCAGGAGAATCTCGGTGAATAATATATCAGTTATTCAAATTTCTACAGTAAAAAATGTTCGAAGTATTAAAGACCGGAACGCGGCTTGGGACGAGTTCCAGCAATACTTCAATGATAAGTATCCAACAAAGCATTTCTATGATGAAAAATCTCGAGAATTCCATGATTTAAGATTGGGAAAATTGACAATGGACGAATTAATAACTAAGTTCACATCATTGTTAAGATACATACCTTACCTAAGAGATGAGAAGGATAAAGTTCAACGATTTTTGAGCAGTCTACCTGCCAACATGAGGGAAAGAATTGAATTCATAAACCCGAAGACCATGGACGAAGTGAGTCGAAAGTAGGCAGTATGGGAAAAATCAACATAAAACAAAATGGCCAACAGAGGAACGACCCATAGAAGCCTCCAGCAAACAAGAGCATTGACAAACTCATAAACCCCCTCAAAAATGTTGGGGATGCAGTGGGGCACATTATTACAAGAATTTTCTTCATTGTGGGAGAAGTGAAATGACAGCCAACTTGCAAGAGGCTTCTATAGTGGGGGATGTGGCTCGAAATATACCAATAATTAATTAAGCTCTTAAAGACAGATAATAAGACTACCAACCGACATGATATAACTTGAAGGTAAGTTGTTTTCACAAAATGTTTTTATTTTGGTTGACCCTAGTTCTAGTTTAAGCTATGTAAACCCCCAGATAGTATAAAAGTGTATCTTGCAAAGCCAAAAATTTAAGAACTCCTGGTTGGTACAGCTAGCCACTGGGGCAAAGAGAAGGGTTAGTGTTAAAGTTTTGAACCATTCTTTGGAAATTGGAAATCAACAGTTAAAGGTAGAATTAAATATTTTACGCTTGGGTTCCTATGACATACTAGTCGGTATGGACTCACTAGAAGAACACTAGTCTCTAATAGACTGTAAAGATAAGATCATTTACGTAAGAGCTAAATATGGGACACGCCAGGAGTTGTAAGGAATTAAAAAAACATTGCAATTATGTCTTATCACAGCATCTTAGTTGGGTAAATTCATTAGAAAATGATGCCATATTTATGCCATCCAAGTGGGCTTCACTAATTCTAAGGATAATACTCCTATGCTGAAAAATATACCAGTGGTACATGACTTTGTGGATGTATTTACAGAAATAATACCATGACTACCTCCAAAAAGAGATATTGATTTCACTATCAAATCAATGCCCGACATTTCTCTGGTGTCACAAGAACCATATCGGATGAGTGTACCCGAGTTAATATAATTAAAAATGAAATTAAAAGAATTGATCGATAAGGGATATATTCGACCAACTGTATCCCCTTGGGGAGCACCAATGTTGTTCATGAAGAAAAAGGATGGAACCATGTGAATGTGCATGTATTATAAACATCTAAATAAATTGACAGTTAAGAATAAATACCCATTGCCATGTATAAAATACAATATTTAGGCCATGTCATTTCCGCTGAAGGCACAACAGTAGATATTGAGAAAATAATGACTATCATGGAATGGAGGGTGCCCAAAAACGTACCAGATATAGGTTCTTTTATGGGATTGGCTAGATATTATAGGTGCTTCATCGAAGGATTCTAAAAAATTTCCTTTCTTATTACATATATGCATCGAAAGGGGAGGATGTTTAAATGGACCATCGAATGTCAAACTAGATTTGAACTATTAAAGCAGTTGCTAAATACTGCCCCTATTTTGAGAGTAGCTGACCCAAACAAGGAATTTGAGGTATGCAATGATGCGTGCAAGGAAGGAGCAGGAGAAATATTATCTCAAGATGGAAGGGTAATTGCATATGAGTCAAGAAAGCTAAAATATCATGAACAATGTTATTCCAGCTATGATCTAGAGTAGCCCGCAGTAGTGCACGCACTCAAGGTATGGAGACACTACTTATTGGGAAAAAGGTTTGTGCTAAAAATAGATCACAACAACCTGACTAGCTACATTAAACAATTTGATTTGAATGCTCACCAGGCAAGGTGGAATACATTCCTAAGTGAATTTGATTTTGATATTCAACATGTTCATGGCAAAGAAAATCGTGTTGCCAATGCTTTGAGCAGAAAACTGCATTGCGTGTATGAAATCTACTTTAATCAAGTGGAATTCAAATTTCAGGATCAAATAAAAGAAGCAGCCGAGAAGGATCCTGAATATCAATTCTTATGGTAGCAAGCAAATGAAGCAAAAAAACAGGAAAATCTATCAGAATATGAGATTAACAGAGATTTGCTTTGAACTTTTAAAGGAAATACATCCATCCTAAATCAGATGAGTTTGAAAGAGTTAATATTGGATGAATATCATCACAATACTTATTCTAGACACCCACGTTACGAGAAAATGATGAAAACAATCATGAAAGTTTATTTTTGGCCTACTATGCAGAAAAATATTGTTGAATACATAACCAAGTGTCTGGAATGCCAACAGGTTAAGGTGGAACATCAACATCCAACATGATTGTTGCAGCCCATACCTGTACCAGAATGGAAATGGGAGGTGATATCCTTGGATTCTATTACTCATCTACCGAGATCGAAGAGACATAATGATTCTATAATGGAGTTTTTAGAGACCGCACAAGGCAACTCACTTTAATGTAGTACAGTCTAATTACAGAACAGTGCAAATTGCAGATATTTTCATGAGGGAAATATTTAGGTTGAACGGTATTCATAAAACAGTATCTCAGATCGAGATGTAAAGTTCACTTCAATATTTTGGAAGGCACTATTTACCGGATTGGACACATAGATCAACTTTAGCACTGCATATCATCCATATACGGATGGACAAACAGAGCGAGTGTATCAAATCCTAGAATACATGTTGCGCATGTACGTAATGCAACAACCCACAAAGTGGGAAGATTATCTACATCTAGTGGAATTTGCATACAATAATGGATATCAAGAGTCTCTGAAAATGAGTCCCTTTGAAGCCTTATATGAGAGAGAAAGTGTCGAACTCCCATTAACTGGAGTAGTCTAGAAAAAAAATTGATGCTTGGCCTGGAGATGTTGGTGGAGATGGAACAAGAAGTAAAGAAGATTCAACAGAATCTAAGAGCTGCCCAAGTTCGGCAGAAGGTTTATGCGGAAAAAAAGAGAACCTATTGAGAGTTTTCATTGGGTGATCATGTGTATGTGAGAATCATGCCCAAGAAAAACACCTTAAGGTGGACTTCATGTGCCATATTGGCTCCCAGGTTCTGTGGACCTTTTCAAATCTTGGAAAGAGTAGGACCAATGGCCTATCGATCAGCATTACCCAGTCACATACAAGTGCACAATGTGTTTCATGTATCAATACTGAAATGATATGTGCATGATACGAGGCATGTAATACATTGGAAAAACATTCAGGTAAGAATAATATTGAGTACAAAATCTTCAAAAGAGATGAATTTTATGGTAATTAATTTAAGCCTTTGCTAATTAATAAGGTAAATCATAATTGTGTTGGTTTAGAAGGTCTAAGAAAGTAAATAGAACAAATATATGTAAAACTCAGAATAGAATTGTAGAGGAGACCATTAGTCTGTCTAGAGTTGGGACCCCAGACTGAATATGTTGTTTCCTCTCTGGTTCGATCTCTATACTTGAACTAGGGATACTCAGAGTAAGCCTGAATTAAGATGCTCCAAACATCAACCTTACACAATAAACTAAAACAATATTTTTACCAAGAAAGTGACATATTGAATAAAACTATGTACTTTAAATAAATATTAACCCCGTCATAGTCCTATTAACAAATTATAAATTTATTTACATGAAAGAGGAGTTCTGTGGAAATAAAGATAACTACAATACATTCAGATTTCCAAATTAAAAGAAAATACGAGTAGTTATTAACCTAAAAAAAAAAAAGGACTGCATATAGGGAACAAAACTGGGACAATTCAGAGTAGATAAACCCCAGTATGAATGTAGTCGTCGAACATGTAGAAAAAAATAAATATACTTAGTTGATGCACTATGAAGTCAAGAATAACAAATACTACCAAATTACTAAAACTGTGAGTAAAACATAAACATAATTTACAATAAAACATATAAACTGACTTGACATTATCTCTGTGCGGAAGGACTTCTTAGCTGAACCATTAAGACGAAATAAAGATAATTTCCAAGCCAAAACTAACATTTCAAACTCAGAACTAGGAGGAATCTCCAGAACACAACCGAAGATAATTTGCATGCATACAAAATTTTATGAATAACAAAAGCACATATATACTGAGACATCTTTAAGACTGTATAATATTCTTTACATCAAGTTTGAACAAAAAGATGAAAATACACACTTAAGGCTTCAACGAAAAGTCTATAATAACCTAGGGCTTAATTCCCATAATCAAGAAGTGTTTCATTTTAATTTAAAATTATTCAGAGACCCGTAGTACATGTTCACCAACAAAGTGGGGAAGTCACCGACTAAGGACAAAATGGCAAGAAGAGCAAAGCCACACAAGTAAAATGGCACGAGGTCACAAATTATGTGTAAAGAAAATAGTGGAATGTTTTAGTGAACCTTGGTATGGGAACGGGGAAACTCGGTGCCTTAGAGCTGAAACAACAAGGAGAACCGAGAATAGTCAAAACCCTTATCCAAGTAATTTCCAAAACTATAAATGAAAAATGATATCAACAACAATGTGGACTCCCCTATGTGACCACGCCGGAGAAGTAAGCTTGAACCTCCAGCGATGAGAGGATTTAAACCTTCCCGATGTATCTCCACTGTGATGAATCGCAAGGTCATCAAACACACATTGCAAAACCATTAGTTGAAGCTCGTACAAACAACAATACAAGCAAGTAGTAGCCGAAGGTATGTGTGAAAATTTAAACCCTACATAATTAATAGAAAAGCTTGTAGAATAAATGAGAGACCATTACTATACATTCTATAAGCTAATCAAAGAAAATTCACCATGATGTCGAGAGAGTGGAGAGTTAGTTACATCCACGAAGATATCCAAAAATAATAATAATAATAGTAACATAATAATACTAGAAATCTCTTAATATTTTAAATTAATATGAAACAATATTAGAAAATATGTTATAATTTAGATAAAAGAACTTTCGGATTAATCACATCGTTAGGATTAGCTCGACGTTTTGAACTAGTTAATATGGTTCATCCTCAGGACCAGCACAAGGTGGACAGACTAATCGATCCCCCCGGAAATTAAGACTAGCTGTTCAGAACTAGCAATTAGGAAGTTGCTGAAAATGTGGAAAAATCCTACCACCATGTTTGTATTGAAGACTGTGGTTGCTAGGGTAAATCACTTCCAGCATAGGAAATTGAGAGAGGCGATCGAAATTGAACGACCTGCTAAGAATCTCTACTGTAATGATGGTTGGAAATTAAGTAATTAATAACAATTATACTCCTAATAACCACTACAACAGTTTAAAATAATTAATAACAATTATACTCCTAATAACCATCATCGCAAAAATCACCCTTCACACAAATTATGTAGGCGATTCGAATCAGCAGACTGGACAGGAATTGCGATAACCCAAAGAAAATCGTGTTGCCAATGCTTTGAGCAGAAAACTGCATTGCGTGCATGAAATCTACCTTAATCAAGTGGAATTCAAATTTCAGGATCAAATAAAAGAAGCAGCCGAGAAGGATCCTGAATATCAATTCTTATGGTAGCAAGCAAATGAAGCAGAAAAATAGGAAAATCTATCAGAATATGAGATTAACAGAGATTTGCTTTTAAATTTTAAAGGAAATACATCCATCCCGAATCAGATGAGTTTGAAAGAGTTAATATTGGATGAATATCATCACAATACTTATTCTAGACACCCACGTTACGAGAAAATGATGAAAACAATCATGAAAGTTTATTTTTGGCCTACTATGCAGAAAAATATTGTTGAATACATAACCAAGTGTCTGGAATGCCAACAGGTTAAGGTGGAACATCAACATCCAACAAGATTGTTGCAGCCCATACCTGTACCAGAATGGAAATGGGAGGTTATATCATTGGATTCTATTACTCATCTACCAAGATCGAAGAGACATAATGATTCTATAATGGAGTTTGTAGAGACTGCACAAGGCAACTCACTTTAATGTATGACAATATAATTACAAAACGGTGCAAATTGCAAATATTTTCATGAGGGAAATATTTAGGTTGAAATGTATTCCTAAAACAGTATCTCAGATCGAGATGTAAACTTCACTTCAACCTTTTGGAAGGCACTGTTTACTGGATTGGACACATAGATCAACTTTAGCACTGCATATCATCCATAGACGGATGGACAAACAGAGCGAGTGTATCAAATCCTAGAATACATGTTGCGCATGTATGTAATGCAACAACCCACAAAGTGGGAAGATTATCTACATCTAGTGGAATTTGCATACAATAATGGATATCAAGAGTCTCTGAAAATGAGTCCCTTTGAAGCCTTATATGAGAGAAAAAGTGTCGAACTCCCATTAACTGGAGTAGTCGAGAAAAAAAATTGATGCTTGGCCTGGAGATGTTGGTGGAGATGGAACAAGAAGTAAAGAAGATTCAACATAATCTAAGAGCTGCTCAAGTTCGGCAGAAGGTTTATGCAGAAAAAAAGAGAACCTATCGAGAGTTTTCATTGGGTGATCATGTGTATGTGAGAATCATGCCCAAGAAAAACACCTTAAGGTGGACTTCAAGTGCCATATTGGCTCCCAGGTTCTGTGGACCTTTCCAAATCTTAGAAAGAGTAGGACCAATGGCCTATCAATCAGCATTACACAGTCACATACAAGTGCACAATGTGTTTCATGTATCAATACTGAAATGATATGTGCATGATACGAGGCATGTAATACATTGGAAAAACATTCAGGTAAGAATAATATTGAGTACAAAATCTTCAAAAGAGATGAATTTTATGGTAATTAATTTAAGCCTTTGCTGA
This sequence comes from Pinus albicaulis, assembly GCA_034641835.2. Classification (NCBI taxonomy): domain Eukaryota; kingdom Viridiplantae; phylum Streptophyta; class Pinopsida; order Pinales; family Pinaceae; genus Pinus; species Pinus albicaulis. The sequence continues at coordinate 79,621 of JAXQQM020063212.1, forward strand.
TTAATAAGGTAAATCATAATTGTGTTGGTTTAGAAGGTCTAAGAAAGTAAATAGAACAAATATATGTAAAACTCAGAATAGAATTGTAGAGGAGATCATTAGTCTGTCTAGAGTTGGGACCCCAGACTAAACATGTTGTTTCCTCTCTGGTTCGATCTCTATACTCGAACTAGGGATACTCAAAGTAAGCCTGAATTAAGATGCTCCAAACATCAACCTTACACAATAAACTAAAACAATATTTTTACCAAGAAAGTGACATATTGAATAAAACTATGTACTTTAAATAAATATTAACCCCCTCATAGTCCTGTTAACAAATTATAAATTTATTTACATGAAAGAGGAGTTCTGTGGAAATAAAGATAAATACAATACATTCAGATTTCCAAATTAAAAGAAAATACGAGTAGTTCTTAACCTAAAAAAAGACAGAAGGACTGCATATAGGGAACAAAACTGGGACAATTCAGAGTAGATAAACCCCAAAATTAATGTAGTCATCGAACATGTAGAAAAAAATAAATATACTTAGTTGATGCACTATGAAGTCAAGAATAAAAAATACTGCCAAATTACTAAAAAATACCACCATGTTTGTATTGAAGACTGTGGTTGCTAGGGTAAATCACTTCCAGCATAGGAAATTGAGAGAGGCGATGGAAATTGAACGACCTGCTAAGAATCTCTACCATAATAATGGTTGGAAATTAAGTAATTAATAACAATTATACTCCTAATAACCACTACAACAGTTTAAAATAATTAATAACAATTATACTCCTAATAATAACCATCATCGCACAAATCACCCTTCACACAAATTATGTAGGCGATTCGATTCGGCAGACTGGACAGGAATTGCGATAACCCAACCACGTTGAAATGCATTGCTTTCGGGGGCGTCCATTATCCATCTCAAGTCGACGAGTAGTTTCACCAAGAGAGCGTATCCTACTCGTTATCTCCTCAAAACGACGATGCCATGCCTCCGATTATCAAAAAAATCAGACAATCGTATACTTTCTCGAAGAACACCCGATAGCCTTTCCCGTAACGCCACGTGACGACGTAATATTTCTTCTCCAGATTCTGGAATCTGATCACCATTTTCCACAGATTCTGATCCTTGAGAATGAGTAGCTTGAAATTCTGCAATCTGATCACCATTTTCCACAGATTCTGATACTGGAGAATGAGTAGCTTGAAATTCAGCAATCTGATCACCATTTTCAATCTCAATAAATTCTTCTTCTGTAGCCACATTATTAGTCAGGCCATCCTCTACTCTCTCATCACGAAATTCTTCCATGTGATTATCAAAAGCATCATGCTCGTCTGAGCCTCCTCCTGCCCCTTCCCTTTCCATGTCGATACCCCAAATGTTACAAAAAATCTGACTAGATTGGCGATGCACACGTAATATCTCGAATTTATATATGGTTTTTCTGAACTTCCTAAATTTCAAGTATTTAATTTATATAGATAGTATGAAAGAAAAAAATATATTTTTAACTTTATTTCTTCTAAAATCATGAGAAGGCTCCATCTAGTTATTCTGATAGGCTTAGTGATATTTTTGTTCAAATATCACTAAATTCTTCAATCTCAATAAATTCTTCTTCTGTGTCCACATTATTAGTCAGGCCATCCTCTACTCTCTCGTCACGTAATTCTTCCATGTGATTATCAAAAGCATCATGCTCGTCTGAGCCTCCTCCTGCCCCTTGCCTTTCCATGTCGATACCCCAAATGTTACAGAAAATCTGATTGGCGATGCACACGTGATTAACCTGAGATCTTTCAACGACGATCAGTAAGTACAAACGCAAACCCAAAGATGACTCCACCTCTGCAGTCTGCACAAACGCAAACCCTGAACACAGATGTCTTTAGCTTTATAATAACATTAATACAAAGATGTCTTTAGCTTTATAATAACATTAACACGAGTGTCATTATCGTCATCTCTACTCACAACAGCCGACGTTGGTCAAAATTTGAAAGTGTTGAATTTAATTATAAATAATTGGTAAAAGGGCTCATGGTAGTTAAGATAAATATACCAATATTCTATCACTATACAAATAAATCATATGCATCTATACCATGGATTTATTTTACTCTAAATGTTCATCTCACTCTGTGATATCTCGAATTTATATATTGTTTTTCTGAACTTCCTAAATTTCAAGTATTTAATTTATATAAATAATATGAAAGAAAAAAAAAATATTTTTAACTTTATTTCTTCTAAAATCATGAGAAGGTTCCATCTAGTTATTCTGATAAGCTTAGTGATATTTTTATTCATATAGTTTAGGAAAATGATCTTATTTCATTCTTAAAACATTTTCAAATTAATAATTTTATAGGTATTTAATAGTCTTTTTGAAATAGATATAGTTGTGATAATTATTTTAAAATTGTTCTTTTTAATAAGAGTTTTTGATAAAAATGGTGGTTTAATCATTGGAAAATCATTTTCTTTAGCATTGAATGATTAAATTAATATAGAATACCTAAAGAATTTATTAAAATACATTTTAAGCAGTGATTAGCTTACCATGATTATATTTCTAAATCTTTCATTCCTTACAACCTAAAAATCATCCATGAGTGTGTAGCTTTGGACTAGATAATTTAGAATCTGCCACAATATGAAGTGGCCCATGAAAATTGTTGTTAGCAATGATTAGCTTACCAAGATTATATTTATAAATCTTTCATTCCTTACAACCTAAAAACCATCCATGCCTATGTTACTTTCTACTAGAATAACTAATTAGGTATCTACCACAATATGAAGTGGCCCATGAAAATTGTTATTATCATCAACTTTGAGTTTAGAACTCCACAAGTCAACTTCAAATAGAGTAGTTCTAAATTGAGAGGGATATACTATTTATTTACAAAATGTAATTATATGGAGGTTAAAGTTTATTTGGTTTTTGTGAGAAGATCTAAAAAAATCCTTTACACTTAGATGAATTACATTCCAATATGTAAATTAATTAATTTTTTATTTTATTAAAAATAATTTAGACTATAGTTAAAAAATGTCATTCAATATTCAATAAAACATTTGTGTTAATGTATTATCTATGGATTTATCTATGCCTATTAAGCCATAACCCACTCAAAGGGGCCATGCTTATGGATATCATGTTGAATGTTTTATTGTTATGATAATTTAATTACATTGCCACCATTATATGTTTCATTTGTTATTCTCCTTTGGAATTATTCTACTTTCAATTAATTTTCCCATTTTGTTATTTAATATTTTATTTTCTTGTTTTAAAATTATATTTTTAATATAATCTTTTCATTTAATAGTCTGCTAGTGTAATGAATATTTATGTTGGTTCTTAGCATTAGTAAGAACTACTATATTACAAATTATTATTCTTTTATTTAATATTTTTTAGTGAGGGTATATCTTGTATTATTGGTAGAGAGTTGTTTTGAAAAGATGTGATAATACTTAAATATTGAGAAAATAATACCTTTAAGTACAAGAAATAATACCATGGTGACTGTGTCTCTTAATTCTCTCATGTTTCAAGCACTAATTTCATTGACCATAGTTTCTAAGGGCATATTCATTCCTTTTTCTCTAAAGGAAAAATGCAAATGTTTTGGTGATGCATTGTTCAAAGTCATTGATTTTACATTTGTTTATAAGGAAATGTTTTTTTTCAACCTTATAGTATTCATTTTTCCGCCTTTATATTATAAATATAATCATTTCCATATCTTTGTTGTACCCTGGTCAAGGAAATAATGTTAAAGTTCTAATAAATATTGAAACTTGTAAGATTAATTAGCCATCTTATTAGTTGCATTGTCATTCTTATCATTATTTATTGAGTCATTAGTATTATTTTTTAGTTATCACTAAACACCTATATTGCTCCTATAAATTAGATTAACGTATACCTCATTTTCTCAAGCAATGAAGTTTTTTTTCCTTAGTTCTTCATCCTATGATCTCTTAGTAGAAATCTTTTTTTAGCTTTGGAATCTTATCCTCAAGTATTTTGATACTAGGTATGAGAGCTTCAATGTGAGTTCCCATTTTTTTAGATGTATATTAAAAATTTTAAGATCCATTTCTAGATCTAGATATGTTTGGGGTTTGTTAATTTCTAATGAAGTACAGTAAATGAGGATAGCTCATTTTCTAATATCACATTTTACCACACCTTTTCTAGCCACTCAATTACACTGAAATTTCAAAATTGTCACTTATTCGTAATTGTGGTGTTCCGAGCTGGTGGTGGAAGTGTTGTAGTTGTCCAAAGCTGAAACTAAAAGTTTATATTGAATATTGAATCAGTTCATTTGCAATGCATGCGATTCATTCATGAATCAACCATAATTTATTTTTCCTTTATTTTTTATGTTTTTCAATTTAAAATTTTCATTATTTTCTTTTTTCTTATGTTTTCCTATATAAGATTTTCAGGAAAGGAAGAAATTTTGTTTATAATTTTCCAAATAATTTTTTCAGTACACATAAAATAGGAGAAGGCATAACAAAACAAAAAGTGTATTAAAAAAAAATATCAAAAGCGTCTCAGAAAAAAAGGAAAATTGACAATGTTTTTCTTTTGTTTAGCATTTAAATTTTCCCTCTTTTGATAATAAGAATTATAGTTAAAAAATTATTTACCACTCAAGTTATTTTCGTGGATTAAAACAAGAAGTGAGCACCTTTTTTTTTCTTAAAGCTTAGTAGTTCCTTACCATTTTTTATTAATATAAAAAGCAAGCATAATAGATACAAAAATTAGACCTCAACCTACTAGAAGAGAACCAGGTCTGTTGGCATTCTAAGTGCATTGTACGCCATCCAAAACATGAACTTCCTTAATCTTATAAATTGAGTCTTAAGAGTTTGCTAATATTAACATTTACAAAAAAGATAAGTAAAATTTAATGTAAACATAAGTAAAGCTATCCGCTAAAAAACTAGAACTATCAGCTCTAGTCATCATGTGACTCCACCAGGGCTAGATCTTTGACACTGGAACCTGGTATTTCAACCTGTTGGATGGATTTTATATATTTCTCCATTTTTCCAAGACGAGCATACTGATGCAATTGACATAGTTTGATTTCCTGAATGTTTCTATTAATCTCTGTCAAGGTGTAGACTAAATTTGGCTCCCATGTTTCCTGAATTGACATTATGGCTTTTACCAATAGGCATTTTACTAACCAATATGTTTTGATTGAGTGTTGAAACAATGATATTCTCCCACGAGTATGCCCCGGATCATCAATCATATGCTGCAATTCTTCTGCTGTCAATTCATCCTCTTCTTCCATTTTATTTGTGGCTTCAGTTTCCCATCCAAAAATACAAGACTTTAAAGAACATGGTGTGTCTTTTGCAAAGGTCTGAATTAAGGGCTCCATGAACTCTTTTCTAGATTTCCGACCTCTGTTGGTTGGCGGGGATGAAATAGATTCGTTGCCTTTGTCCACTTTGGGCTTTCTTCCTCTTGTTTTCTTGACCATATTGACTAGAAAGAAAATGAACACTCCTAGAGCAACAATACGATAGAAAATTACAAGACAGTTAATTTTCAGGTAATTGAAATTACAATAGTTGGGTGAATCAATAGATGGATAGGAGTTGTAGGCGCCTTGCCCCTTCAACAATGTAAAAAAAATCTGGCCTTGCCCCTTAGCCTTCCTACCTATGACACCAACTACCCCAACCCATAGAAAAGGCATAAAATTGAAACAAAGTAACCAATGCCCATAGCAAAACAAAAAAATTCCAACCCTAACCATAACCGAAATTCTGCAAACCCACCATATTTTTAAACCCAATAAGTCAAAAACACTGACTGACCTATTCAACAACAGATGAAAATACTTAGAACCCTCACCTGAGATCACAAATCTACCACATCATTGACCTGCATGCACACAATTTCCGAGGCAGACCCATATACATCTTTGTCTTACCTTCTAATTTCACAAGGATGAGGAGAAGTAGTTGTTAAATTTGCTAACCTTACAAAACTATGAAGACTTCTACCACTGGCTTTACTAACCCTACCAACCCTACAGAATTCACAAATATTGGCATAACCATTATACAAAAAATATAAAAACAATAAAAATTTTGCCTACATGCTCCGAAATTCCAATACCAACTTCATTTGCAAAACAAAGAGAATTTCGAATGCATATTGAGCCATCCACACATTCCACCAGCTTCGTCGACGATGGCTTTTGGAGGGCACATAGGAGGAGCCGACTTCTCCACAGCAGAACAAAATTATGAGAAAGGTTACAATGTTGTTGTTCTTAACTTGTCTCGAGACATTCCTTCAACCCTTATCCCAATGAGATTATAACTTATCCCAATGAAATTCTAACATCCTCGCTAAATTTTCGAGCTGCTTGACATATGAATTAATTACCATAATTATGTTCTTGCTTGGGAAGTGTCCTCTCCATAACCCCATCGGCTATTATCTGCCACTCTTTGCATGCGATGGCCACGTTGTTGTCCAACCTCTCCATGTGGTGTTCACATTTCGCCATTGTGTCCTCTCGGCCCACTCCTTTCCACTAGCCACTCTGATCGAGGGTTTTTTTTGTTCCCGACCTATATTGTTACCATCATGTTGCACTATATGCAAGAGATCCCTCACGTATGGTTCCAACCCCCACCTCCATGATTGATCTAGGAGAATGCCTCTATTGAGGAGAATCTTTCTCTCAATTCAGGTCACAAATATAGCCACTTCCATATCCTTGTTATAGACTTTCTCAAGGAAATAATGTAAGAGTTCTAATCAGTATTGAAACTTATAATCTTACTTAGCGATATTATGAGTTGCATTGTAATTTTTATCCTTATCTATTGAGTCATCACTATTATCTTCTAAGTATCACTAAAAGGCTATATTGTTCCTATAAATCAGGTTCATGTATAGCTCATTTTAGGAAGCAATGAAGTTTGTTTTCCCTTCTTTCTTCATCCTGTGATCTCTTGGTAGAATGATTTTTTAGCTTTGTAGTCTTATCATTGGCTATTTTGACACTCTTTCATGGTATCAAAGCTTTATTCAAAGCTTTTTAAATATTTTAATATATTTTTTGGATCTACCTTCTAGTTTTTCTAGTTCTATTTTAAATATTTTAATAACTTTTTTTGGATCTAGATCTATTTGGGGTTTTGTTAATTTCCAAGGTAGTGTGTAAGTGAGGCTAGTTCATTTTCTAATATCACATTTTCGCAAAATTTTTCTAGCCACTAGATTAAAGTGATATTCCATTTTTGTTCGTAATTGTGGTGTTTCAAGTTGGTGGTGCAAGTGTTGTAATTATCGAGAGCTAAAACTCGATTAAAGTGAAATTTCATTTTTATTCGTGATTGTGGTGTTTGGATTTGGTGATGGAAGTGTTGTAATTTTCAAAATCTAAAACGACAAAGATATATTGGAGATTGGAGCAGTGCATTTAGAGTTCAAGCAGATTTGTTCAAGAGTGAGCTATAAATTATTTTCAATTTTTTTTTTTGAATGTTTCCCACATAAATTTTTAAAAAGGGAGAAAGTATGTTTATAATTTTCCCACATTGTATGTTTTTAATGGAAAAAGACATTTTTTTGACAATGCATAGTAAAAAATGATTTTTTTTGAGAAGGCATAATAAAAAACGAATGTGCGGCAAATATTATTCGTGATTGTGGTGTTTGGAGTTGGTGGTGGAAGTGTTGTAATTTTCCAAAGCTAAAACAACAAAGATATATTGGAGATTGGAGCAGTGCATTTAGAGTGCATGCATATTCGTTCAAGAGTGAGCCATAAATGATTTTCTTTTTTCTTATGTTTCCTACATAAAATTTTCGAGAGGGAGAAAGTATGTCTATAATTTGTTAAAAAAATAATTTAAATACAGAAATGCATTTTTTTTGGTCCACATAAAAAAGGAGAATATATAATAAAAAGGAATGTGTATTTGAAAAAAGGTAGAGAAAAACACCTCAACAAAAAGGAAAATTGGCAATGTTTTCTTTTTGTTTCAAACTTTAATTTTCCCTCTTTCAATAAGAAAAATTATAGTTAAAAATTATTTAAGGCTGAATTTTTTTTCCCATATTAAAACAAGGAATGAGAACTTTGTTTTTTGGGTTAAAACCAAAATTGGGAAAAAATTATCACCTAGGGTAAAAGGGAGAATGTGGGAAAATAGTATTGGCATTTTTGTAGTAAAAATTCCTAGAAATTTTTTCACTTACTAAAAAGCAAGTTGGGCAAGTCTTTTGTAGGCATTATTTTCTAGTAAAATTGGGGTTTTGAAATTATGTAGATTTAAGGATAGCAAAGTTACGTACTTTGAACAATTATCATACGTGGAAAAGAAAAATGCAAGAATTGCTGCAATATAAGGAGTTGTCACAAACATTAAGTTTAAATTGTCAAATTTCCACAAGGAAATATAACTTCATTATTCATCAATTATGGTATTACACATATACAAGAAGTCTTGTCTCAATATAGAAAACTATATTGGACACACAATCTGTTGGTTGAGAGAATATCTCAACCACACACCAAACTAGGAAGATACTCTTTAAATAGCAAGAATCATAACTAAGACAAGTAGGAATTACATTTTCCAACACTCCCCCTTAATGACTAGTTGTCTCGATATCCATCTGCAAATTTTACATCTGGACCATTCTCGTATTTATTCCTTGTACCTTGTTCATGCAATTGTCGATGTCAATGTAGAGGAACAACAGTGTACCGAAATGCATGGGTCCCCAACCACTGCAACCGCCAGTCTTCTAGGAATTCCTTTAAATACATGGTTCATCCAACCTCTCTATGAACTCCCCCTAGATATAAAATTTCACCTCATAGAGTATATACCAATACGCCCCACCCAAGTGTATCAATCCTGCATGAAAGACTCTTCTAGGGTGTTAACACTCTCTAACATAGGGAACACATAACAAAGGGGTATGTATGCCTCTCTAAGTCTTACAACATGTAAATAAAAACATTTCAAGGACCACAAATAACCATTACAAACAATAAATGATATGTAGATTTGCTCTAATTACAATATTGACTCATAATTTACCATAGTCACGAGTCTATTATAAAAACATAAAAAAAATTTGACCACACCATTCATATGATGGAACACACCACTACTTTGGCTTTGTATATCTTAGTATTTGACATCTTCATTTTTGACTTTGGCATGATAGTATTGTTCTCCATGGTTTACATGTCATGAGTTAGAGTTGTGAATTCTAAAAAAATGACTTCAAACTGAGGTCGTAAATCTCAATATGTATACAAATTTCCGAGACTTATTCACCTTTACCCATACCAAACAAAAACAATACCAAATGAGAATATAAGAAAAAGTGATAACCATGACAGTAATGCAATATCCATGAAGAACAACTGGCCTACAAGCGTTCAACATAGGGCCACACCATTCACTATTGTGGATATAGCACCCCAAAATTTAGTTCACCAAAAAATATCCCACACTGCTACTGTGGACAGATCCAAGATGATACACTGTGGTGAGCCTGGTATTGCACCAAGAATGCTACAACTCCCAGAGGATTCCCTAATTTAATTTATCAACACAGGGTTCGTACAAACTTGGAGGTCACAGTGCTATATACACAACAGATGCATTCTACTCATGTCATCCTCTTGTGAGCTTTATGAAAGAATGCTACTTCTAGGGTTTCTGGATGAAGTCCATCCCACTTATAACTTTAGGTTTCAGTCTACAAATGATTCAAAGCAATGGCACTATCAGCAAGTACTGAAATACACTACAAGAAGCAAGTACATCTAACTACTCTACAATGAAATAAATCCACACATTAAGCTATGATAAGAAATGAAAGCAAACTAGTCATCTTGCATGAAGTAAATTACTGAATTGAAATTGCACAAAGTAAAATAATCTAATCACACTTTGCTGAGCCAAATGGCTAAACACACTCTACTCACTCTATGCTCTCTCTATCATTCTTTTAATCATGAAAATAATCATGACCTAACTATGCATGTAAATGTGTTGTTTTGCAACTAGGAGAATAAAGCGCTAAGGTGGCTTATGGAAGGCTTGAACACATGGGTGCAAGGCTGAACGTGTGTCAGTGGTTTTGGTAGGTATAAAGGATGTGGTTGGTAGTTTATGGGCTTAAGGAGGGGCTCATTGGTGCTGCTTCAAGTCCTACTACATGTTTCTTGTAGTGCTATAGGAAAGTCTTGAATTTCTACACGAAACAGTCTGAGGGAAATTTGAGGCCAAAAATGGGTGTAAAAAAAGTTCGTAAGGTGTAACGAAGGTGGCTTTAGATGAGTGGAAAGTTGCCCACCCATTGGCCAAGTTCAGAACCTCTTGGGAGGCTTTTATTGCACCCCTGGGTTGTGCTCATGGTGTAGGGATAAATTTTTTGAAAATAGGGCTGATGGAGATTTTGGTGAAGAGAGGGATGATAAATGGTGAGAGATGAAGCTAAAGGTGGTGGTGAAGTTGTCCTTGGATTTATTACATGAACCTGCAATAAAAAATTCATGATAAAGACAATGGAAAATATGAATTGAATTTGAAAAAAAAATCACTAGTACATTTCGAGGAAATTTCGACACTTTTGACCAAATGTCAGAAATTTCCCCAAATTTTTTCAATCCCGCCCGAAACCGTCGCTATACCGACGTTTAGAGAAAAGTGTCGCAATACCGACACTTAGAAAAAGTGTCGCAATTGCGACTTTTGGAGGAAGATGTCGCAATTGCGACACTATGCCCGAAAGCGTCACTGTTGCGACGACTGCCTCCAAACGTCGCAAGTGCGGCACAATGTCTAAGTGTCAGAATTGTGACGTTTGGAGGCATTCGTCACAATAGCGACGCTTTGGCCGTCGTCGGTATAATGACACTTATATGCCTTTACAAAATCCGTGTCACTTATGGTTTATTTTTTATTTTCTTTTGCTTGAACTAAGTCTTATTTCCGTGTGGATTGTGTAATTTCACTTTTATTGCATATTATAGAATGTGTTTGTTTATAAGATTATATGATACATGTGAGATAAAGGTTTATTATTTATCATATGTAAATAAATTTTATCAATATTGTACATTTACACTTTTACGAGGTGATGTTATAAGTAAATTCATAAATATCTCATTTTAATCCTCATTTTACTCCATGAATATGTTTGGAAATGAAATTTCAATAGATTAATTTTCTCCTAACCTATGTATCATCAATATTGTACATTTACATTCTTAATTATGAGGTGATGTTATAGGTAAATCCATGAATATCTCCTTTTAATCTTCTTTTTACTCCATGAATATGTTTGGAAATGAAATTTCAATACATTAATTTTCTTGCTATTATATGTTTTACGAAGATATGGTAAGGAATTCTCTCTTGTTATTCTTAGAAATAATTATATATAATTTTTTTTTTCAAAATAGATTAAAAAAATTATATAAGAAAAATTATTAATTCATCAATATGTGTGTGTGTGTGTGTGTTGTGATGAATAATTTCATAGTTCAACTTAATGGTTCATTATATAATCATGTGACCATCACCAATGATATATCTTAAAAATAAACTGAAAATCCATGTGTAAAAAATCGATGTATACTCTAGAGAGTGGTTCTCATATCACTATGTAAATTTTTGTATGCTAATTCAACAAAATTATAAGATAAACTATAATACACATCATATATGCACCATAACAAATTCCATACAACTAATTTGTTTTAGGATACATGTGGCATTCTATTAAGTGTTGGTAAGTTGTGAGTATCTAAGAAATGATAAGGAATATCCATACATCATGATCTTGTAATGTGATTATAAATTGTGTCTATAATTTTCGTAAAATGTGTAAATGATTTGTTTAAAAAAATCATCACAATCAACCCTAAACAATGCTCATGAAACTATATTGGCTCATTAACAATCCACCTTCATTACACCTTACGTACCCTTTTCACACCCATTTTTGGCCTCAAATTTCCCTGAGGCTGTTTTGTGTAGAAATTCAGGACTTTCCTATAGCACTACAAGAAACATGTAGTAGTACTTGAAGCAGCACCAATGAGCCCCTCCTTAAGCCCAGAAACTACCAACCACATCCTTTATACCTACCAAAACCACCGACACACGTTCAGCCTTGCACCCATGTGTTCAAGCCTTCCATAAGCCACCTTAGCGCTTTATTCTCCTAGTTGCAAAAAAACAAATTTACATGAATAGTTAGGTCATGATTATTTGCATGATTAAAAGCATGATAGACAGAGCATAGAGTGATTAGAGTGTGTTTAGCTATTTGGCCCAGCAAAGTGTGATTAGGTTATTTTACTTTGTGCAATTTCAATTCAGCAATTTACTTCATGCAAGATGACTAGTTTGCTTTCATTTCTTATGATAGCTTAATGTGTGGATTTATTTCATTGTAGAGTAGTTATATGTACTTGCTTCTTGTAGTGTATTTCAGTACTTGTTGATAGCGCCATTGCTTTGAATCATTTGTAGATTGAGCCCTAAAGTTATAAGTGTGATGGACTTCATCCAGAAACCCTAGAAGTAGCATCCTTTCATAAATCTCAGAAGAGGATGACATGAGTAGAATGCATCTGTTGTGTATATAACACTGTGACCTCCAAGTTTGTACGAACCCTATGTTGATAAATTAAATTAGGGCATCCTTTGGGAGTTGCAGCACTCTTGGTGCAATACTAGGCTCACCACAGTGTATCATCTTGGATCTGTCCACAGTAGTGGTGTGGGATGTTTTTTGGTGAACTAAATTTTGGGGTGCTCTATCCACAATAGTGAATGGTGTGGCCCTATGTTGAACACTTGTAGGCCAATTTTTCTTCTTGGATATTGCGTTACTGTCATGGTTATCACTTTTTCTTATATTCTAATTTGGTATTGTTTTTGTTTGGTATGGGTAAAGGTGAATAAGTCTTGGAAATTTGTATACATATTGAGATTTACGACCTCAGTTTGAAGTCATTTTTTTAGAATTCACAACTCTAACTGATGACATGTAAACCATGGAGAACAATGCTATCAGGCCAAAGTCAAAAATGAAGATGCCAAATACTAAGATGTACAAAGCCAAAGTAGTGGTGTGTTCCATCATATGAATGGTGTGGTCAAAGTTTTTTTTATGTTTTTATAATAAACTCGTGCCTATGGTAAATTATGAGTCAATATTGTAATTAGAGCAAATCTACATGTCATTTATTGTTTGTAATGGTTTTTTGTGGTCTTTGAAATGTTTTTATTTACATGTTGTAAGACTTAGAGAGGCATACATACCCCTTTGTTATTTGTTCCCTCTGTTAGAGAGTCTTAACACCCTAGAAGAGTCTTTCATGCAGGATTGATACACTTGGGTGAGGTGTATTGGTTATAGACTCTATGAGGTGAAATTTTATATCTAGGGGGAGTTCATCGAGAGGTTGGATGAACCATGTATTTGAAGGAATTCCTAGAAGACTGGTGGTTGCAGCGGTTGGGGACCCATGCCTTTTGGTACATGGTTGTTCTTTTATATTGACATCGACAATTGCATGAACAAGGTACAAGGAATAACTACGAGAATGGTCCAGATGTAGAATTTGCAGATGGATATCGAGACAACTAGTCATTAAGGGGGTGTGTTGGAAAATGTAATTACTACTTGTCTCAGTTATGATTCTTGTTATGTAAAGGAGTCTGTTCCTATTATTTAAAGAGTTTCTTCCTAGTTCGGTGTGTGGTTGAGAAATTCTCTCAACCAACAGATTGTGTGCCCAATATAGTTTTCTATATTGAGACAAGACTTCTTGTATATGTGTAATATCATAATTGATGAATAATGAAGTTAGATTTCCTTGTGGAAATTTGACAGTTTAAACTTAATGTTTGTGACAACCCCTTAGATTGCAGCAATTCTTGCATTTTTCTTTTCCAAGTATGATAATTGTTCAAAGTATGTAACTATATTATCCTTAACTCTGCCATAATTTCAAAACCCCAATTTTACTAGAAGATAATGCCTAAAAAATACTTACCCAACTTGCTTTTTACTAAGTGAAAAAATTTCCAGGAATTTTTACTACAAAAATGCCAATACTATTTTCCCACATTCTCCTTTTTACCCTAGGTGATAATTTTTTCCCAATTTTGGTTTTAACCCAAAAAAAAAGTTCTCACTTCTTGTTTTAATATGGGAAAGAAAATTCAGCCTTAAATAATTTTTTAACTATAATTTTTCTTATTGAAAGAGGGAAAATTAAAGTTTGAAACAAAAAGAAAACATTGCCAATTTTCCTTTTTGTTGAAGGTGTTTTTCTCTACCTTTTTTCAAATACACATTCCTTTTTATTATATATTCTCCTTTTTTATGTGGACCAAAAAAAATGCATTTCTGTATTTAAAAAATAATGTTAACAACTTATAGACATACTTTCTCCCTTTCAAAAATTTTATGTAGGGAACATAAGAAAAAAGAAAATCATTTATGGCTCACTCTTGAACGAATATGCATGCACTCTAAATGCACTGCTCCAATCTCCAATATATCTTTGTCCTTTTAGATTTGGAAAATTACAACACTTCCACCACCAACTCCAAACACCACAATCACAAATAATCTTTGTCGCACATTCGTTTTTTATTATGCCTTCTCAAAAAAAATCATTTTTTATGATGCCTTCTCAAAAAAATGTCTTTTTCCATTAAAAACATACAATGTGGGAAAGTTATAAACATACATTCTCCCTTTTTAAAAATTTATGTGGGAAACATTCAAAAAAAAAATTGAAAATAATTTATAGCTCACTCTTGAACAAATCTGCATGAACTCTAAATGCACTGCTCCAATCTCCAATATATCTTTGTCGTTTTAGCTTTGGAAAATAAAAACACTTCCATCACCAAATCCAAACACCACAATCACAAATAAAAATGAAATTTCACTTTAATCGAGTTTTAGCTCTCGACAATTACAACACTTACACCACCAACTTGAAACACCACAATTACGAACAAAAATGGAATATCACTTTAATCTAGTGGCTAGAAAAGGATTGTGAAAATGTGATATTAGAAAATGAACTAGCCTCACTTACACACTACCTTGGAAATTAACAAAACCCCAAATAGATCTAGATCCAAAAAAAGTTATTAAAATATTTAAAATAGAACTAGAAAAACCAGAAGGTACATCCAAAAAATATATTAAAATATTTAGAAAGCTTTGAATTAAGCTTTGATACCATGAAAGAGTGTCAAAATACCCAAGGATAAGACTACAAAGCTAAAAAATCATTCTACCAAGAGATCACAACATGAAGAAAGAAGGGAAAACAAACTTCGTTGCTTCCTAAAATGAGCTATACATGAACATAATTTATAGGAACAATATAGCCTTTTAGTGATATTTAGAAGATAATAGTGATGACTCAATAGATAAGGATAAAAATTATGATGCAACTCATAATATCGCTAAGTAATATTATAAGTTTCAATATTGATTAGAACTCTTACATTATTTCCTCGAGAAATTATATAACAAGGATATGGAAGTGGCTATATTTGTGATGTGAATTGAGAAAGATGCTCCTTAATAGAGGCATTCTCCTAGATCAATCATGGAGGTCGGAATTGGAACCATACGTGAGGCAGATCTGGCATATAGTGCAACATGATGGTAACAATATAGGTCGGGAATAAAAAAACCCTCGATCGGAGTGGCTAGCGGTAAGGAGTGGGCCGAGAGGACCCAGTGGCGAAATGGGAACACCATATGGAGAGGTCGGACGACAACGTGGCCATCGCATGCAAAGAGTGGCAGATAATGGCCGACGGGGTTATGGAGAGGACACTTCCCAAGCAAGAACATAATTATGGTAATTAATTCGTATGTCAAGCAGCTAGAAAAGTTAGCAAGGATGTCAGAATTTCATTGGGATAAGGGCTGAAGGAATGTCTCGAGACAAGTTAAGAACAACAACATTGTAACCTTTCTCATAATTTTGTTCTACTGTGGAGAAGTTGGCTCCTCGTGTGTGCCCTCCGGAAGCCATCGTCGACGAAGCTGGTGGAATGCGTGGGTGGCTCGATATGCATTCGAAATCCTCCTTGTTGTGCAAATGAAGTTGGCATTATAATTTCACAACATGTAGGCAAAATTTTTATTTTTTTTAGATTTTTTGTATAATGGTTATGCCAAGATTTTTGAATTCTGTAGGGTTGGCAGGGTTAGTAAAGCCAGTGGTAGAAGTTGTCATAGTTTTGTAAGGTTAGCAAATTTAACAACTGCTTCTCTTCATCCTTGTGAAATTAGAAGGTAAGACAAAAATGTATGTGGGTCTGCCTGGGAAATTGTCTGCATGCAGGTCAATGATGTGAATGTTTGGTAGGATAGCGTCTCGGAGGGTAGATTTGTGCTCTTAGGTGAGGGTTTTGAGTATTTTCATTTGTTGTTGAATAGGTCAGTCAACGGTTTTGACTTATGGGGTTTAACAATATGGTGGGTTTGCAGAATTTCAGTTCTGGGTAGGGTTGGAATTTGTTTTTTTTGCTATGGGCATTGGTTACTTTGTTTCGATTTTATGCCTTTGCTATCGCTTTGGGCAGTTGGTGTCGTATGTAGCAAGGCTAAGGGGCAAGGCCAGATTTATTTTACATTGCTTAAGGGGCAAGGCGCCTACGACTCCTGTCCATCTGTTGATTCACCCAACTACTTTAATTTCAATTACCTGAAAATTAACTGTCTTGTAATTTTCTATCGTATTGCTGCTCTAGGAGTGTTCGTTTTCTTTCTAGTCAATATGGTCAAGAAAACAAGAGGAAGAAAGCCCAAAGTGGACAAAGGCAAAGAATATATTTCATCCCCGCCAACCAAGAGAGGTCGGAAATCTAGAAAAGAGTTCATGGAGCCCTTAATTCAGACCTTTGCAAAAGACACACCATATTCTTTAAAATCTCATATTTTTTGATGGGAAACTGAAGCCACAAATAAAATGAAAGAAGAGGATGAATTGACAGCAGAAGAATTGCAGCATATGATTGATGATCCAGGGCATACTCATGGGAGAATCTCATTGTTTCAACACTCAATCAGAACATATTGGTTGGTAAAATGCCTGTTGGTAAAATCCATAATGTCAATTCAGGAAACATGGGAGCCAAATTTAGTCTCCACCTTTACAGAGATTAATAGAAACGTTCAGGAAATCAACCTACGTCAATTGCATCAGTATGCTCGTCTTGGAAAAATGGAGAAATATATAAAATCCATCCAACAGGTTGAAATACCAGGTTCCAGTGTCAAAGATCCGGCCCTGGTGGAGCCACATGATGACTAGAGTTGATAGTTCTAGTTTTTTAGTGGATAGCTTTACTTATGTTTACAATAAATTTTACTTATCTTTTTTGTAAATGTTAATATTAGCAAAATTTGATATGAGTTATCTTAAGACTCAATTTATAAGATTAAGGAAGTTCATGTTTTGGATGGCGTACAATGCACTTAGATGGCCAACACACCTGGTTTCCCTCTGGTTTCCTTCTGGGAGGTTGAGGTCTAATTTTTGTATCTATTATGTCTGCTTTTTATATTAATAGAAAATGGTAAGGAACTACTAAGCTTACAAAAAAAAAGGTGCTCACTTCTTGTTTTAATCCACGAAAATAACTTGAGTGGTAAATAATTTTTTAACTATAATTCTTATTATCAAAAGAGGGAAAATTTGAATTCTAAACAAAAGAAAAACATTTTCAATTTTCCTTTTTGTCTAAGACGCTTTCCATAATTTTTTTTAATAAACTTTTTGTTTTGTTATGTCTTCTCCTATTTTATGTGGACCGGAAAAATTCTTTGGAAAATTATAAACAAACTTTCTCCCTTTCCTGAAAATCTTATATAGGCAAACATAAGAAAAAAGAAAATAATGAAAATTTTAAATTGAAAAACATAAAAAAGGAAAAATAAATTATGGCTGATTCATGAATGAATTGCATGCATTGCAAATGAACTGCTTCAATATTCAATATAAACTTTTAATTTCAGGTCTGGACAATTACAACAATTCCACCACTAGCTCTAAACACCACAATTATGAATAGGTGACAATTTTGGAATATCACTGTAATTGAGTGGCTAGAAAAGGTGTGGTAAAATGTGATATTAGAAAATGAACTATCTTCATTTACCGTACTTCATTAGCAATTAACAAACCCCAAAAATATCTAGATCCAGAAATGGATCTTAAAATATTTAATATACATCTAAAAAAATGGGAGCTCACAGTGAAGCTCTCATACCTAGTATCAAAATACTCGAGGATAAGATTCCAAAGCTAAAAAAATATTTCTACTAAGAGATCATAAGATGAAGAACGAAGGAAAAAAAACTTCATTGCTTGAGAAAATGAGGTATACATTAATCTAATTTATAGGAGCAATATAGGTGTTTAGTGACAGCTAAAAAATAATACTAATGACTCAATAAATAATGATAAGAATGACAATGCAACTAATAAGATGGCTAATTAATCTTACAAGTTTCAATATTTATTAGAACTTTAACATTATTTCCTTGACGAGGCTATAACAAAGATATGGAAATGATTATATTTATAATATAAACTAGGAAAAATGAATATGATAGGGTTGAAAAAAAACATTTCCTTATAAAGAAATGTAAAATCAATGACTTTGAACAATGCATCACCACAACATTTGCATTTTTCCTTTAGAAAAAAAGGAATGAATATGCCCTTAGAAACTATGGTCAATGAAATTAGTGTTTGAAACATGAGAGAATTAAGAGACACAGTCACCATGGTATTATTTCTTGTACTTAAAGGTATTATTTTCTCAATATTTAAGTATTATCACATCTTTTCAAAACAACACTCTACCAATAATACAAGATATACCCTTACTAAAAAATATTAAATAGAAGAACAATAATTTGTAATATAGTAGTTCTTACTAATGCTAAGAACCAACATAAATATTCATTACACTAGCAGACTATTAATTGAAAAGATTATATTAAAAATATAATTATTGAAAAGATTATATTAAAAATATAATTTTAAAACACGAAAATAAAATATTAAAATAACAAAATGGGAAAATTAATTGAAAGTAGAATAATTCCAAAGGAGAATAACAAATGAAACATATAATGGTGGAAATGTAATTAAATTATCATAAGAATAAAAAGTTGAACATGATATCCATAAGCATGGCTACTTTGAGTGGGTTATGGCTTAATAGGCATAGATAAATCCATAGATAATACATTAACATAAATGTTTTATTGAATATTGAATGACATTTTTTAACTATAGTTTAAATTGTTTTTAATAAAATAAAAAATTAATTAATTTACATACTGGAATGTAATTTATCTAAGTGTAAAGGATTTTATTAGATCCTCTCACAAAAACCAAATGAACCTTAACCTCCATATAAGTACATTTTGTAAATAAATAGTATATCCCTCTCAATTTAGAACTACTCTATTTGAAGTTGACTTGTAGAGTTCTAAACTCAAAGTTGATGATAATAACAATTTTCATGGGCCACTTATACCTAATTAGTTATTCTAGTAGAAAGTAACATAGTTATGGATGGTTTTTAGGTTGTAAGGAATGAAAGATTTATAAATATAATCTTGGTAAGCTAATCATTGCTAACAACAATTTTCATGGGCCACTTCATATTGTGGTAGATTCTAAATTATCTAGTACAAAGCTACACACTCATGGATGATTTTTAGGTTGTAAGGAATGAAAGATTTAGAAATATAATCATGGTAAGCTAATCGCTGCTTAAAATGTATTTTAATAAATTCTTTAGGTAGTTTATATTAATTTAATCATTCAATGTTAAAGAAAATGGTTTTCCAATGATTAAACCATCATTTTTACTAAAAAATCTTATTAAAAAGAACAATTTTAATATAATTATCACAACTATATCTATTTCAAAAAGACTATTAAATATCTATAAAATTATTAATTTGACAACGTTTTAAGAATGAAATGGAATAATTTTCCTAAACTATATAAATAAAAATATCACTAAGCTTATCAGAATAACTAGATGGAGCCTTCTCATGATTTTTTTTTTTTTTTCTAAGTAAGGCTAAATTCTATTATGTATAAAATATTAGTACAAAACTGCACCAGCGTCAGCTAGGGAAGCCTGAACGCTGTGCCTGATTGTCAAGCAAGACAAGCATAGTCGGGACTGCCCATTACGGGAAACCAGTCCAATAATCCATAATGTCTTAGCCGCCCATAATAGGGAAACCGGCTTTAGATTTGCAAAAAACAAAATGAAACTATAGCTGAAATAAGTAAACTGCCTGTACAGCAAAGCAGTGTAGCTAAGATGCTTATATTTTTTCCTAGGACTTAAAAAAACCTGGAAGCTATAACATCTAAGATCCATGAGGAGGAGAGGGGTCTTCTTCAACAATTCTGCATGTGTACTGCTCATTGCTGTTCGCCTGAGCTTCACCTGGAACATTTCCACCATCCTCGCGCGCAATCTCCATTGAAGGCCTGAGCTGAGGAGCTGAGAGAGCAGGGCCATCTCGTGGAGAGCTGTTGCTGAAGGAGGGAGCGGTCATCGTCGAGGAGCTAGGTGGAGCGAAATTCGGGACAGTTTCCCTCAGAGTCACAGTGATGAACGTGGTGAGAGTGGCATCACATGAGGTGCATTCGAACCTCAGCTCAGAGCGCTGAGAGGTCTGACGAATAGAGGGACGAAGGGAACTGACAACAGCAGGAGGCTCAAGGGGAGCGGGCGGGGTAGAGAAGGCGTCAGGGGATAAGCCAGAGGCATTTTCAGACAAGGGAGCAGGAGAGGGAGGCACACGATGGTTAGGAAGCCGACCACGAGAGGAGCCCCTCCGGGCTCGCATGCGCTCGCGGAGGCGGGGCATGGTGATAAAAGCAGAACGAGTCTGAGCGAGAAGCCCCAAGGAGACGGAGGGAGAATGAGAGAGGCTACCCCCTTCCTGAGCAGACGAATTCAGAGAAGAACTACTGAAACCACGAAGCAAACTGACAGAGGAAGTGGCGGAATTACATGTCTGAGCAATGTTGGCAGAGTTCCAAGCTTTGCGACTGCACCAAGGACTATGAGAGAAATGGCAATTAGGAGCAGGTTCGAAGCAGGCCACAATCCAGCAACGTTTCCCTGTAGTTGTTTTGATGGAGGCTTCAATGCTCGCAGGCGAGCAGATTACCTGCAGTGGCTGAGGATAGCAGAAGCCGTTCCCATCTCCATTCAAATTGCAGCGTAAACCGTCCATTCCAAACGCAATAACCATGTCTCGGAGCCAAGTGAGCCTTTCAAGGCAGCGATAATTCGCATCAGGCAAGACATTAAGACTATAGTTAATAATAGTACCGGGAGCCATGTGGGCTGCACCGGCGAGGGCCATCGGGAAGTGGTCTGAGTGCCACGTTCCCGGGTGGTCTTTAATCAGCCGCATCCGGCGAGCCTTCTCATGATTTTAGAAGAAATAAAATTAAAAATATATTTTTTTCTTTCCTATTATTTATATAAATTATATACTTTGAAATTTAGGAAGTTCAGAAAAACAATATATAAATTCGAGATATCACAGAGTGAGATGAACATTTAGAGTAAAATAAATCCATGGTATAGATGCATATGATTTATTAATCATATTTGTATAGTGATAAACTATTGGTATATTTATCTTAACTACCATGAGCCCTTTTACCAATTATTTATAATTAAATTCAACACTTTCAAATTTTCTTGGTTATGGAAATAGACAAATTTTGACCAACGTCGGCTGTTGTGAATAGAGATGACGATAATGACACTCGTATTAATCTTATTATAAAGCTAAAGACATCTTTGTATTAATCTTATTATAAAGCTAAAGACATCTTTGTATTAATGTTATTATAAAGCTAAAGACATCTGCGTTTGTGCAGACTGCAGAGGTGGAGTCATCTTTGGGTTCGCGTTTGTACTTACTGATCGTCGTTGAAAGATCTCAGGTTAATCACGTGTGCATCGATTTTCTGTAACATTTGGGGTATCGACATGGAAAGGCAAGGGGCAGGAGGAGGCTCAGACGAGCATGATGCTTTTGATAATCACATGGAAGAATTTCGTGACGAGAGAGTAGAGGATGGCCTGACTAATAATGTGGCTACAGAAGGTATTGAGATTGAAAATGGTGATCAGATTGCAAATTCAAGCTACTCATTCTCCAGGATCAGAATCACTGTGGGAAAATGGTGATCAGATTGCAGAATTTCAAGCTACTCATTCTCCAGGATCAGAATCTGTGGAAAATGGTGATCAGATTGCAGAATTTCAAGCTACTCATTCTCCAGGATCAGAATCTGTGGAAAATGGTGATCAAATTGCAGAATCTGTGGAAAATGGTGATCAAATTGCAGAATTTCAAGCTACTCATTCTCCAGGATCAGAATCTGTGGAAAATGGTGATCAGATTGCAGAATTTCAAAATGGTGATCAGATCGCAGAATTTCAAGCTACTCATTCTCCAGGATCAGAATCTGTGGATAACGAGCATGATGCTATTGATAATCACATGGAAGAATTTCGTGACGAGAGAGTAGAGGATGGCCTGACTAATAATGTGGCTACAGAAGAAGAATTTATTGAGATTGAAAATGGTGATCAGATTGCAGAATTTCAAGCTACTCATTCTCCAGGATCAGAATCTGTGGAAAATGGTGATCAGATTGCAGAATTTCAAGCTACTCATTCTGCAGGAGAATCTGGAGAAGAAATATTACGTCGTCACGTGGCGTTACGGGAAAGGCTATCGGCTGTTCTTCGAGAAAGTATACGATTTTCTGATTTGTTTGATAATCGGAGGCTAACAGACAGAGAATGGCATCGTGGTGATAACGGACGCCCCCGAAAGCCATTGGCTTCAGTAACCATTTCGGAGGACCATATAAATAGTAGTATCAACTCTTCCTGTCCAATTTGCCTCGACGATTATCAGTTGGGAGAGGAGGCATCTCAACTCCAGTGCCGCCACGTCTACCATCACCAATGCATTTCAACGTGGTTGGGTTATCGCAATTCCTGTCCAGTCTGCCGATTCGAATCGCCCACATAATTTGTGTGAAGGGTGATTTGTGCGATGATGGTTATTAGGAGTATAATTGTTATTAATTATTTTAAACTGTTGTAGTTCAAGCTTATATGCATAAGTGATGCCGTAGCGCCGCATGCACTTGCTGCCTTTAGGTATAAATCTCGATTTTAGGTTATATTCATATGATTTATTTTGGATCTATCAATCACGGAGAGGGATCAAATCTCTCGATGTGCAAACTTCTTTTTTGAGTGAGGAAAGGTTTGCTCTTCCAGAGATATGATCACTCTCCGCACTTGATAGATCCAGAGTTAAGATGGATCTAGACTGGTTTCAGTCATGTGCGGGTAAGGAAAATTTATCAAATATATGATTAATTTTATCAATAATATGTAAATACATCTAATATAAATATAAGCATTTTATATATATGCTAAATATGTCTCATATTTATCTAGTCATTTTAATTTTAAAATTTGCTTAGTTACCTGAGTTTGTTGAGATGATAAATATTGTCAATAACTTTAATAATGAAAAATAATGAAATAAAATTTTTGAATGCAAAGTGACAATGTCATAGTGCTGAATGATAGAAAATGTAAATAATAAGAATGCAATAAATTACAAATAGTATTCATTGTGATCAATCTCAAATTATTTCCTTCTACTAGTATTCTTATTGTCACCCTTGTTATTTTTGTCATCTTCCATATCGATTATATGAAAAGGATAGTTGAAATCATAAACCATTTAAATATTTAGCTCAAACTATTGCACTAAACATCATACATTGTTTCTCTTGCTCTCCAATATTAATATTTCGAGTTATTATAACACAAAAATCAATGTAAATTGTCAATAATTTTGTGTGCTTACACTGAAATCAATGCACAATGTTAATCCAACAGCTTTAAAATGTACCATCATACATCCAATTATATCAGATCAAAAATCAACATCTACACTAAAATAAATGCATTTAATGCAAACAATCAAATAAGATTAGAAAACAACATCTACACTGAAATCAATGCATCTAATGCAGGTAATCAAATAGCATTAGAAATCAACATTTACACTGAAATCAATGCATCTAGTACAAGTAAGAAAATAAGATTAGAAACCAACATCTACACTAAAATCAATGCATTTAGTGCAAGCAATCAAATAGGACTAGAAATCATCTACATTGAAATCAATGCATCTAGTGCAAGCAATCAAATATAATTAGAAATCAACATCTACATTGAAATCAATGCATCTAATGAATGAAATCAAATAGGATAAGAAATCATCGTCTACACTGAAATCAATGCATTTAGTGCAAGAAATCATATAGGATTAGAAATCATCTACATTGAAATCAATGCATCAAGTCCGGATTGTTTTTAAATTGCTGAAGGGGCAAGGTGCCTATGACTCCTGTCCATCTGTTGATTTACCCAACTACTGTAATTTCAATTACCTGAAAATTAATTGTCATGGAATTGTCTATCGTATTGCAGAAGAAGAATTGCAACATATGATTGATGATCCGGGCCATACTTGTGGGATAATCTCATTGTTTCAGCACTCAATCAGAACATATTGGTTAGTAAAATGCTTGTTGGTAAAAGCCATAATGTCAATTCAGGAAATAGGGGAGCCAAAGTTAGTCTTTGCCTTGACAGGGATTAATAGAAACCTTCAGAAAATCAGCTTGTGTCAATTGCATCAATATGCTCATCTTGGCAGAATGGATAAAGATATAAAATCCATGCAACAGGTTGAAATACCAGGTTCTAGTGTCTAAGATCCGTCCCAAGTGGAGTCAAATGATGACTAGCGCTGATAGTTCTAGTTTTTTAGTGGATAGCTTTATTTATGTTTACAGTAAATTTTACTTATCTTTTCTGTAAATGTTGATATTAGCAAACTTTGATATCAGTTATCTTAAGACTTAGTTTAGGATATTAATGAAGTTCATGTTTTGGATGGCATCCAATGCACTTAGATGGCCAACAGACCTAGTTTCCTTCGGGCAGGTTGAGGTCTAATTTTTGTATCTATTATGCCCGCTTTTTATATTAATAGAAAATGGTAAGGAACTACTAAGCTTACAAAAACAAAACGAAAAAGTGCTCACTTCTTGTTTTAATCCACAAAAATAACTTGAGTGGTAAATAATTTTTTAACTATAATTCTTATTATCAAAAGAGGGAAAATTTAAATGCTAAAAAAAAGAAAAACATTGTCAATTTTCCTTCGCTTTTCACAATTTTTTTCAATACACTTTATGCCTTCTATTTTATGTGGACCAGAAAAAATCTTTGGAAAATTATAAACAAACTTTCTCCCTTCCTTGAAAATCTTATATAGGAAAACATAAGAAAAAAGAAAATAATGAAAATTTTAAATTGAAAAACATAAAAAAAAAGGAAAAATAAATTATGGTTGATTCATGAACGAATCACATGCATTGCAAATGCACTGCTTCAATCTTCAATATAAACTTTTAGTTTTAGATCTGGACAATTGCAACACTTCCACCACCAGCTTGAAACACCACAATTACGAACAAGTGAAAATTTTGGAATTTCACTGTAATCGAGTGGCTAGCAAAGGTGTGGTAAAATATGATATTAGAAAATGAAATATCCTTATTTACCGTACTTCATTGGCAATTAACAAACCACAGACATATCTAGATCCAAAAATGGATCTTAAAATATTTAATATACATCTAGAAAAATGGGAGCTCACAGTGAAGCTCTCATACCGAGTATCAAAATACCCAAGGATAAGATTCCAAAGCTAAAAAAATATTTCTACTAAGAGAACATAAGATGAAGAACGAAGGAAAAAAACACTTCATTGCTTGAGAAAATTAGTTATACATGAATCTAATTTATAGGATAAATATAGGTTTTTAGTGATAGGTAAAAAATAATACTAATGACTCAATAAACAATGATAATAATGACACTGCAACTAATAATATGGCTAATGAATATTACAAGTTTCAATATTTATTATAACTTTAACATTATTTCCTTGACGAGGTTATAAAAAAGATATGGAAATTATTATATTTATAATATAAAGGAGGAAAAATGAATACTATAGGGCTGAAAAAAAAAACATTTCCTTAGAAAGAAATGTAAAATCAATGACTCTGAACAATGCATCACCACAACATTTGCATTTTTAAAGGAATGAATATGCACTTGGAAACCATGGTCAATGAAATTAGTGTTTGAAACATGAGAGAATTAAGAGACCCTCATCCCATAGTAGCCACAATAGAAATGAGTGATCTAGTGGTATTATATCTTGCCGTTGGAGCAGAAGTTTCTTCATAATTGATTCCTTCTTGTTGAGAGAATCCTTTTGCCACAAATCTTGCCTTATACTTGTCAATTCTTCCATCATCAACAAGCTTGATCTTATTTTAGTAGAAATTCTTTCGGTAAAAATCACATGTAAAAGAACGTGGTCATGACCACGTTCTTTTACATGTGATTTTTACCGAAAGAATTTCTACTAAATTATATTATGGATCACAGAAGCCTAGATTCCAAAAAAAGCTTGATCTTGTACACCCATTTGGAAGTCACAACTGTTTTGTCTTTACGTATAGGAAAATTTTCCCAACCATCTTTATTCATTATAGACTCATATTCTTCTTTCATTACATTCTTCCATTCTTCATGTTTGAGTTCCTTTTCATAACTGGTAAGTTCTACTTCAATAGGTTTAGTCATGTAAGCTACATAAGTTGAATATCTCTTAGGCTTATTGCTTTCTCTGAATCTTCCTTTTGTTGTTTCATGATCGTTGACTTCTTGTAGAGTTGACCTTAACCAAGTTGGGCTCTTTCGAGTTTCTGGAATGAAGATTTGTTGCACAGGTTCACTTGGTCCTTCAGTATCTTCATAATTAGTTGTAGATTCTATAGCTTTTTCTTTCCTTGAAACTTCTTCATTTGTAAAGATATGTTCTTCTTCTTCATTGCAATCAATGGGAATATCCTTGGACTTCTTGTATGCAATGCTTTCAGAAAAAATGACATCTCTGCTTACTTCAATACAAATTTCTTCCTTGATGTAGACTTTGTATGATTTATATGAGGTGTTATATCCAAAAAAGATGCATTTTATACCTGTTCGGTCCAAATTTTTCCTTTTGTCTTTGGGAATGTGAATGTATACGAGACATCCAAAAATTTATCTGATGTTAGGCTCAAAGAGTCAGTTTTGAAGGAACAACTTCGGAAGGCACATGTAGAGAATATAGCACTACAAGAGCAGCTTTAGAAAAAGGATAAAAAAGTGGCCACCATGGAATATTTTTGCATGGAGGCCATTCAACACAGATATCCTTCAGATTCGTATGCAATTTACCTCAAGGAGAAGTGGCTCCTCTTTAAAATCAAAACTTTAGCCTCCCATGGATCCTTACCTTTCCTAAACTGTAGAAAATTCATTGATTTCTTCTACTAAGTAGGTATGGAAGACAAGGAAAAAATAGAATAGTTTTACATGCATAACCTTGTGTTGAAAGACTTGATCATTTGGGACCCAAATCCTAGGATGGGAGATATGCAATTTATGGAATTGGCATCATGGATGGTTAATGAAGATACTAGAGCACAAGAAATAAATAGGGTTATGAAAAGAGAAAGTAGAGAACCCTTACACATTAAGGTAGAACTATTTAGCCCTAGTGGATTCATCAATAACCATATAAATATTGAAAATGATCCTGCACTTGTAGAAAAATACCTCCATACACAAGCTCAAGCAATGGCTCACTTTGCTGATGTTTCTAGGTTGATGAGTGCATAATGCCTAGCCAAACAAGATGGAACAACCTCCCTCACAACCTTAGAAACATGGAGTACCACACACCAGAGATATTCAAGGGTGCCTTGGAGAGAGCACCATTTTATAAGAGGGCCATGCAGGTGAAAAAGATTAAGTGGCTTGTCTTGAAGCTCAATCCACCCTTGTTGCTCAGTCTGAGTGATGGAAAGAACCAGGATGAGCAGAACAAAGAATGCGAGGAAGCAGAAAAGAATCATGGTTTTTACCCTACTAAAAGGACTCCCACACTTCTTCCTTGGGAAGTCAGAGGGTCCATCAAAGACATAATAGAAATGCAAAAAGAGGACTAGTTGCTCAGAAGATGAGAAAACATTTAGTAGGAGGGTGATGATGAGCTCTATCATTAGGTACATTTTGAGGGGTTAATGGTTGCCTTTTTTCCTTATTAAGTCTCTTTTTCTTGCATTTTAATTATATTATGGACTTATAATGCTAGTTTATATGGTGATTGAGGCTTATCATACTTTGAGTACCTAACATGATTTAAATGTAGGAAAATCATGAAGATATTTCATTTTTGGTGAATATTTTTCCATTAAGACTCGAAGTAGACAAGGAGAGATTCTAGGGGGATTTTCCGCCTCCTTAAACTCGAAGAGGCAGCCAAGGGATCCTCGATATTCCCTCCAACATCTCGAAATCAAAGTTAGCCAAGTGAACTCGAGATCAAGTGTGCCAAAGGTACACTTCACTTGCAGTAAAGTGGACTCATCACCTAATTTTTAGGGAGATGTTGGTAACTACCCTTCAGGTTAAATAAGGTTGAGAAAGAGCTCATTAGGATTCGAAATTTGGAGAAAGCCATTTTTTTTTCTAAGTAAGGTTAATCTATTAACAATGGGAATAAAATTACAGTATGACCGAAGTCAAAAACATTGCCCAGAATTATGGAAAATTTGTCAAAAAATAAAAAAAAAAGACTGCCCTCATACGGGGAAACGAGTCTTGAACGTTTTTCAAGTCACTGCACTGCCCACGTAGGGGAACCATCATTTGATATCTTTGACGATTACATTGTTTACAAAATTAAAAAATAAAATAGAGGTCTAGCATAGTAATATAAGCAAAAACATGCCCAATTAAGTCAGTTGCGAAGCAAGAAAACCAGACCAAAGAGAAGCAGCTACTCATCCAATGGTTCTTCGACAATTCGGCACCATCCTTCGGCAAACATAAAAATGAAACTTTAAAACAGGACAGTAAATCTCCAATATTTGATATGAATTATGGGCGTTCCAATTGTTATGAACATAACCTGACCATGAAATATTAATATAATAAACCACCCCGCAGTGCTTCGACTATAAACAATCATATAAACATGGCTCTGTATTTTAGAAAACAAGTTTAAAATAGAAACAGGGCAACTTTTTTTTTTTCTAGGTAAGGTTAATCTATTAACAGTGGGAATAAAATTACAGCATGACCGAAGTAAAAAACATTGCCCAGAATTATGGCAAATTTGTCAAAAAATCAAAAATGAAGACTGCCCTCATACGGGGAAACCAGTCTTGAACGTTTTTCAGGTCGTTGCATTGCCCACATAGGGGAACCATCATTTGATATCTTTGACGATTATAGTGTTTACATAATTAAAAAATAAAACAGAGATCCAGCACAGTAATATAAGAAAAAACATGCCCAATTAAGTGGGCTGCAA
Organism: Pinus albicaulis; assembly: GCA_034641835.2. Lineage (NCBI taxonomy): Eukaryota > Viridiplantae > Streptophyta > Pinopsida > Pinales > Pinaceae > Pinus > Pinus albicaulis. The sequence continues at coordinate 109,335 of JAXQQM020063212.1, forward strand.
AGCAAGAAAACCAAACCAAAGAGAAGCAGCTACTCATCGAGTGGTTCTTCGACAATTCGGCACCATCCTTCAGCAAACATGTCACTCTCCATGGAGGGAGCAGCTTCAGACACGGAAGGTCCAGGATCTCCAGGAGCTATCTCCACATCATGAGCCCTACGAACCTAAGCATCTGGTTCCTGCACATTCACGCCACCACTCCCCTCCTGAAGGCCCGAAAGCTGGGCTTTTTCTGAGCTCAGACCCGTCGGACAGGTGCATTGTTCCTCCATTTGGACCTCTTCACGGAAAACCACAGTGATTGAAGCTGTTATTCATGGGTGGTTCAGAGAGCAATTAAAGGAAAAAAGCGCAGTGTGCGTCGTGGGAGAAGGTGAAGCGGTGGGGAAATGAGGAGCAGGGGAGCCCATACGGTGGCCAGATCCTACAACCCGACCCTCCCCACTTCTAGTGTTTGGATAGTGCCCTGCGTAATAATCACTAGAGTGGGAAGAAGACTCGGTTGAGGGGCTAGAGGGAGCATGCAGGGGTTGGCCTCTGGTGCTACCCCTGCGGAAACGGATCTTTTGATGCAGGCGAGGCATGGGTACAGTCTCAGCAGTGGGCACAAGACGAGACGGAGAAGCAGGATTCCAAGAAACCAAGGAAGACAGACACAGACCAGATCGAGAGAAATGCAGATTTGCACCAAGGTCTAAGCAGTAGTTCAATTGGCTTCTCCTTCTCGTCACAGTGAGCAAGAAGTGTAATCCAGTAACCAGAGAGCATCTGCAATTCAAAGGTTGCGGCTCGTTTGAGAAACCATAGCGAAACACCATTTTATCGACCTGACTGCAATGGCATCGAAGAACGCCCGTCATAAATCTCTCATTGATGAGATCAGAAGGCCGGAGCCTATTGGAGCATGTGGAATCGCTAACAGGAGTGGAGGTTCAATCTTGAGCAGCGTTAAAACTTAATGTGATTGATTGAACAACGTTAAAACTTAATGCGATTGATATGAAAATCCAGAGGAGGACATGTGGCAGAAAGTGATTGGAGCATATCTTTGTTTGGGCCACTTGCGCAGTGGAAATCCGGACCCGAAAAATATTACGGCGAATTTGATAAGAAATTCACGTCACAACTCTCTCTCTGTATGCCAGCCCAAATTCGAACCCGAAAAATATTAGGGAGGAATTCATTTGGTTTTTGCGTCACAAAATTGGCCGACGTCAGCACACTATTTTGGGACGTGAATTTGATTTGAATTATGGTTTATCGCCGTTTGAAGTCCGGCGGGCTCCACGGCTAAAGGGTTCGTTTGAAGTTTTGACAAAGGTTTTGTTATATGTTTTATATAATGCGCGACGTAATAGTTTTATTGTTAGTTAAGGTCCCACACTGGTTTTGGTAATATTTTTTTTTAAATGCGACGTATATATGTTTTATATATATATTCCATATATATATTAAAACATTTATAAATTATGGACCCCAGGAGCATTTTAATAGATTTGTTATTTGCATAGTTTTGTTATGTTTTTCATATATGCGTTGCATATAAAAGAAAAGGGTTGTGAGCCTGTTTCGGAATGTATTTGTAAAGTTTATTATTACATACAATAGCAGTGTAAGTGTTTTGAAGAGCACAATAGTGCGTAGTTTTAGAGAGAGAGAAGAATTTTGAGTGCACTGCGTTTTGCAGCAGTCACATTTTGTAATCCTTCTCAGTGAGGAAGAATTTGTAATAGTTTTTTTTTGAAGAAATAGAAATTTTTCAAAGTGTTGAACTCTATTTCCAGTGAAGAAATTTCAATATTTTCTCTGTGTTAGAAGAGGAGAGTATTACTCTCTCCATTGTTATTCTGGAATTTTCAAATGTTCCAACACATGGCTATAAATGAAGGATATTTCTACGCATCAACATCAACACGTTTTCAAGTAGGAGCTGCCTAATTTTGTAACAAACTTCTGTCTAGATGTAAAAATTTGCAGACACTGTAGATTACTCAGGTGATGCCTAAAATTTCCATTGAATTCCTATAAGAATCTTAGATTTATGACATAAATCCTTTTGCTAATATATTAGCTTACTCCTTTTAAGTTTGTCTCATTCAACTAATAAAAAATGTTTTAAGGAGTATAATGAAAACTAGATTACGTGTGAAGCATAAAATAATCATTGATGCTAGACTTAGAAGTTAAGTATAATAAGAAGTAGATACACTTCTCTAAAGCATAATACCGTTTTTCTGAAGCATACGACAATCATTGATGCTAGACTTGGAAGTTTGAATAAGACGAGATAAAACAACGAAAAAGGCATTCCATTACTTGCATGAAATATGAGTACCGCCTTTTACCAGTAAGCTGGGAGCAAGGTCTAGATTTTGACTGGCATCGATTCTTGTGAACTCAAATTTCACTAAAAAAATAGTTTTTTGTATGTTTTTCAGCACATGGTTAAAAATGATAGTGCATCAAAATCTATATTGTTGGGCCGAATACATAAGTAATCAAAAATTCTCTTTACCAAGTTATTCGCTTCATCAAAAGCCTGATCTTCACATGTGACACTTTTGCTAGGGATAAATATCAACTGAGTTATGACATTTTAAAACTTGGTTCGTAGTGAAGTGCCCAAAAGGAAAGTCTATCAAAGCATCTGCGACCTGTGTCATTTCATAGTAGCGGATGATTTGATATCATAATGGAGGTGCTCCAATTCAAGCAGTGTAGAAGAGGCAGGAGCCTACAAGGCAGATCCAAAATTTGGAGAAGAGAAAGGCAGATCCTGGGAAGAACGAAGAATTTGGGAATCTGGGATCTCTTCCAGAGGCCATGATACCAAAGGTTTGTCCTGTTTGTAGATCTTTCTCATATACATCCAATATAGCCTTAAATTCCCACATAGATCAATGTCTATCAGGTGAGTCAAATGCTAAAAAATATGGAACAAATTTTTCCAAGCCTAAAATGAAGGTGAGAAAAAAATGATCAATCCTAGATATAATTGTTGCGGCACCTGTTTGCATGCTAGAGGATTTGGATTACAGTACTAGCAAAGAGAAATCGACCGCTAATGCACATCCATTTCCTTTGGATCAGCTCAATCTCAGAGACACCACCAAGCAGAGGCAACATCAATGCAAAGATCTCAACATTTCAAAATTAATGCAAAGATCTCACGTAGTGGTAATGCATGTATTTCAAAAGAAACAAATAAAAATGCACATTCTAACCCATTCGAATAACCATTGTAGCAAGGGTTTACATCTAATTAGATACAATCCGTATATCGATGGAAAAAATTAATATAATTACATTTTCCGTAGCAGAGGAAACTTTGCGAAAGAAAAAAAGGAATATAAAATGAGGATGTCAAGATGTTTAGATGACTCAGTACAACAATTATTTGTGCTTAGTAGACACAACACTGTATTTTTAATGCATTTTTTGTAGAATACTGAACAGATTTGTCCAAAATTTGAGATGCAAACTATAGTCTGTACTACGTTTGGAAAATTGGAGGTTTATAAAAGATCAACTGTGAACAGAATTGTACCACTATGATAAGAAGCTGTCAGAAGCATTCCTTATACTTCACAAACGTGGAACTACCTTAAGAATGCTTATGGTTGATATAAATATTAGAGCATGGAATTTAAATGTAGTAGTTATGCTAAAATACTGAATAACATCTTGAGAGTGCTCTTCAGATACTGTACGAATGCACCAAATTAAATTTGTACCATTAATAAAGATAAATGGCCAAAAATAGTCAATTTTGATATCGTGAAGTTATGTCTTTCTCGGTAGAAAACTGGGGATAGGATGGAAAATATGAGAGAACTAAGTTCCAAGGACTAAAAAAACAAGGCCAACATAGTTCTGCCTTGAATCAGAGACAAAACAAAGTTGCCCAAAAAAGTGTTTGCCACTATCATCACCCCGAGGAGCGCAAAGTCAGTTGATGGTGCCAACCATTTGACGAAGCAAAGAGAAGATTCATGGTGCCAATGGCTGTAGCACAGTTTGTTGACGTGAGACATCATTGTAACAAAGCAGATTGATGGTGCCAATTGCTGTAGAAGTCCATTGAGAGTGAAACTACTATAGTAGAGTAGTTTGAGAGCACCCATTGAAGCTCCTGTATATAGCAGAGTCAAAATTTTCCTATTGAACAAGTTTGTATAGTCAAAGCCACAGCAAGATCAGATAGCCACGATCCTAAATGAGAACCAGAGCCAAAGCTATGACAGATTCACGTTTAGCAGAACAAGACAGCCATAGCAAAGTATCTAACCACAGAACAAGATCATGAGAGATAGCAAGATTCTTGCTTTCACTGTGGAAATGTAGAAACTGTACAAGGGCTTTGCTTCCAGCAGATTTCATTGTGAGAGTAATTGATATGGTGTTGTAAGCGTTCATTAGTAGAATCTTAAATCCATTCTGGAATTCTTTTAACCTGGAGAGGGTTTTCTCTGGTTATAAATCCTCATGTTCAAATTCCATTGTTGATTGGTTGTGTTTGATATTATGTTTTTATTGTCCGCAGTTGAATTTTCGCCCTGAAAATTATCAGTCTAAAGCGAAAAAAATTTCGATGTTTATTTTTCTTCCTATTCTGAAGTATTTCGCTCAGAAATCTACTTGTTGTAACAGAGGTCTTGGGCATAGAACAGGGGACTTGGGTTTTTTGGAATCAAACTTCAGGTTAAGATGCTCATCTGAAGAATGGCACAATGAGCCTTAGCATGGAGTTGGGAGTACCAATTTGAAGTGTAGGTAGGGCATTGTACAATAGACCAGTTAGATTTCTGGACCCTAATACAAAATTTTCTTCTTCTTTCAAAATGTGTTTCTCGTTTTCTGTAACCAATGTGGGTCATGTTCTTGTTTCAATTGGGGATGGATCAACATTTGTTATTTCTCCATATGATCACACTCTGGGTAGCCCTGGAGGCTATTTGGGGGTGATGAGCCCAATAGGTCTCAATGAACTGTTTCCCTCACCGGGGAATACTATTGCAGTGGAATTTGATACTATTTTGGATGTTGAATTCCAAAATCCTAATGGAAACCAGTACCTTCAGCTCCAGTACCTATTCACAAAAGAGGGTGCCATAGTCATTTGTGCGTGCAGAGAGGGTGAATTGTAGGCATTGCAACAAGAGGTGTTGTTGTTGTTGCATTGGCCACTATATTTTTTGTCTGGTTCTGTTACAAGCGCATAGTATTGAAAAGGATAGTCAAATTTAGTTCAGATATTGTGAAATTGCCTCGGAAATTCACCTACAAAGAGCTCAGCAATGCTACGAAAGACTTTTTTTGAATGTGATTGATAATCGATAATTGCAAGCAATAGTAATCCCCTTGTGAAACCCAAATTTCTGAGCATTTTATAAAACCTAATGACAGAGTCATTGTAATGAAAAAGCGCCTAGGTCCATATTACATCCAAATCTACCAAGCACCAAGATCTATAAAAAAAATACACAGTATCTGTGAACTAAGAAGAAGAGGCAGAAAATGTATTATGCTTACGTGTTCGAATAGTGGTTGGGGTTTACCATGGAAAAAATTTGACAGAGCCCATGTAGCATTTCTTATCATTGAAATTCAAGCAGTATCATTCAACTGGGCAAGCACCTGCCTCAGAGCTCCATGACTGAGGGAAAGATCCATAAATGTTGTAGAGTCTCCAGAAATATTTCCCAAAGCCCAAATAGCCTTACACGAACACCAGTTTAACTCAAAGTTGGGTACTATTTTTTTGAATCAAATTCCAAAATTACAGACATACAAAGATATTTGGGAAGAATAATGTTATGCCTCTAAAATAAACGTGCTACCTATTCTCGAACATTATCATTCCCAAAGGTAAGAAGTTCCATAAGTATAGGCAGTGCCCCATAATCAACCACAACCTTTGTATTCTCATAGGTTCCTGAGACTATATTAGTCAAAGCCAAAGCTGCTTCAAACTACATTATCAATCACAAGGTATCACAATCAAAGCTATAATTTTAAGATAACAATTTATCTATCATTGAAACTATAATTTTAAAATAGATACACCTAGTGATATAGACACCTAGTGAGAGTAGAGGTTAGGAAATTATAATAATAATTATTACAAGATATCACTCACAGTGCAGTTGATTGTTCATTGTCTGCTGTAAATATAATTTTAAAGAAGACACACTTAGTGATATAGACACCACCAAGTGAGAGCAGAGGTTATGAATTATTTCAAGATATCATATTACTCATAGTACAGTTAATTGTTTATTGTTTGGTGTAATAATTGTTTATTATTTATAAACACAATCAAACATATTATGAGGGACGATGATGAAATTGACAATGGTCTCATAACAAACCATAACGGGCACATCCCCTGGCAAGATAGAATCTGAATAAGAAAGAAAGCAAAACAAAGTGATTACTTACAGGGTCATAGGCTTCCTGAAGAACAAGATCTAGAGCAGCATCTGTAACCCCTAAAGCAACACCTCTCTCTACAAGATGAATCGCTACATCTTTCATATGTAGTCTAGCAAAATTTCTGAGCTCATCACGAGAAAGAGGATCAAATACAATTATTTCATCAAGTCTATTCAATAGCTCTGGCCTGAAATGTCTTCTAACATGCAAAAATATTCAAAGGCATGTCAAAGCACTGTAGCCAACTTCGTGATAAAATTATATGAAAAATATGCATACACTGAGTCTAGGAGAATTAAACGGCAAGTGTATTGGCAGTTGCCTAAATGCAGCAACTAAAACGACAGGTGTATTGGCAGTTGCAAAAATGCAGCTACTAAAATGGCAGGTCTGTCGACGGTTGCAGGTGTGTGGATTCTTGCTGGTATTTTCAGACTAATTCCATGGAAATATACCTGAAACTAGTGTTATGTCAAACCTAGAAGGTAACCCGAGCGACTGTGACCATCAGATTAAACAAGTAACAGGTGTCGTGCCTAGAAGATAAGTGTTGATGAAAAAAAATTGATCTCTTTCATAACAGAAGGCCTATCGGCCTAAATATCTAGGACATGTGGCACTCCATGATAAAGACACATGGTGTGTGGATTTGAGTTTTTCAGGTGGTCAAGTGGGACAAAAATAGGTGAAATGTGGCACCACTCAGACATTTACATGTGCCAATTGGTCCAAGTGGTAGACAATTGGCATGCTCAAATAACGAGGTGATGCTGGAATGACATGAGGGAGAAAATATCAGAAAAGCCCCAAATCTAGAGAACTAAAGCTCATCAGCAACCTGAGATTGACAACTTTACATGATGTAACCTATGAAATTGTAAATGGATAAATCATAGTAACAATAAAGTAACCTATGTAACAATAAAGTCGGATTCGTCCAAGGAGTGGTAATGGGAGAAATCATAGTGAACAGCAGGAAGCATGCAAATTTGCTTACAATCAAATAGATGAAAAAACACATACAAAAAACCTAGATAATAATCGTGAACAAGCTTAATATTGAATTATGAACTATAAAGGAACTTACAAAATGTGACATTACGAACCTGGTCAAGCGCACAAGCAAAAATATCCTAGACATGACCTTAGTTGACAAGTTGTATTGCTCATGATGCAAGAGGATTTGTACCTTCATTGCCAAGTCAATCAAAATCCATCATTATCTATACAATAAATACAAGTAATTGATGTTGTATTTTTTACTCTAAGATGCATTCTTATGATAATGTTAGAACATATGTTGAAAATGTCAAAACATACCTGAATAAGCTCCTCTTTGTTTCAATAACAAATGATTGGAGTCGCATGAACTTGGAACAAGCCTCCCACGATCTGAAAGAGTAGCAACTAAGTCAATAGTGACTTTTTTGTTGCTACGTTGGATCGAGGGAGGTTTTCTCCAAGATTAAATCGCTCCAATAAATTATTCTCTACTAAACAGGGCCAACGACGTGAAGGTGGAAGCTCTTATGGCCCCTCCCCCCCCTCACATCACTCTCAATTCCCCAATACCCAATCTATATTTCATTTTTTACTTTCATGAGCATAAAAAAAAAATATTCAATAACTAATAAAAAAACAATTCAACAAAAAATATGCAAGGAAACATTGAAATTAATGCTTGACATAAAAATAGTATGATAAATGAGTTTTTTATATAACGCAAAAAATGTTCCAAGTATGGTAACGTTTGTCTTATACTAATACAATATTTTACATTATCAAAATTTATTTTTCTTCTTCCTATTTCTAAAGCTCCTAATTACATCATCAATATCATCATGCTCTACTCCTGTTTTGTGCCTTTCAACCCGCACTGCTGACCTAGTTGCGTAGTCATGATGTATGGTCTCATCCAGTGACGGGGCATCTCCTACAAAAACAGATAATATTAAATTTTAATTGTCAGTTTTTAAGTATCATTGAAATAGTTCGGTAATATTAATAAAAAAATTGCAATGAGATTATTTACCTGGTCCACCGGTTGTCGCCGTTGGGACGGTTTCCTTGTCTTCCTCTCTGGTGGTAAGATCCTCAAGGGAAACTTTCTCTGTCATTTAAACAAAAAACGTTATAAGGACAACCATCAAGGTATAATCAGAAAAAATTATAAGTAGAAATTAATTACCATCACGACCCTCACTAATAGTAGCATTGTCGGCCTAGTCCCCACAATAATGATCAGGTTGCACGTGAGGAAGATCTACATCAGGCTCAGAAACTAGGTTATTTGCCTCGTCGGTAGTGCTGCTCCCCTGATTTAAACAAAGTTGTTATAAATTAAATTTATGGACGAAAACAAACATATTGAAAGGTTAATTTTTTACCTTATTAGGCATTTTGGATCTTGGGACCTGCTCCAAGCTTCTGCGACGTTCAACTATGGCTTGATAGCCAAAATGGAAAGCGATATTTTAATCTTCCTCTGCAGTTTATGTTCCGAATTCATCACCCTTCATTACATATGATTGTGTATTTTTAATCATATTTGATAGGATTACAAAAACGTTGGAAGGCGATACAATTAATTATAAGATGTTTAGCTACTTAATTACAATTCTTGCAGCTAATTTCAAGTAGCCGCCCTGGCCTAGCTTGTGATGGCCCTTTTTTTCAATCTTAGCTTTAGTTTCCTTCGAGGTGTCAGGCAACCTATCATTAAAAGATTGAAGTTAGATATGATTTAGCACACTTTTATTTTAGACATAGAGAAAATTAAAGCTATTGAATTAAAGTTGTAATTTACCTTGCGGGTCCAGTTGGCATTTTTCCTTCTTTCTTTTCCCTTTTCTCTTTTCCATCATGGATGAGTGCTCTCCACTCAATCTCTGGAACTGTCAGAGGACGCTCGTATCTAGGTTTAAATTGAAATTGCATCCTATAGGTGTCCCTGGTATATTTCAAATATTTCCTGGCTACCTGAGTCATCGTTGTTCTGTCAAATGTGCCAACCCCGAAAAGGGCTTCTAGATAATCTAGAAGTTCTTTTTTCAAGTTGGAATTTTGGAAATTCCACCTTGTGTGTATGGTTGGGCCAAAAATTACCAATGCATGGCTCTCCAAAAACCTATAAAACTCATTGTTTCCTACAAAATATATATATATATATATATATTATCATTAATTTAAAAATAAAAATCATGCTAAAAATGTTTTAGATAGAGTACATGAAATAGTTAAAATATTAAAATTTACCTGGGAGTTGTACAGGATTTATTGGGACACCTTTATCATTCACCAAAAATGTGCCATTAATGGTCCCTGTGGAGCTGACACGTGTAGCTCCAGGAAACGCAATAATGTAGTTGGCCATATCAGCCTCATCACTGCCAACAAGTTTAGCGGTTGGCTGGGTGTCTTCTTAGGCAGGGTGTGTTTCTTGGCTGGCACCTAAAGGAGTAGAGGGTGTCCCAGTACTACCAACACTGGGTTCAGCAAGTGTCAGAAAATGATACATACAAAAGAACATTTTTTTAGTTTAGTCAATGTAAAAATTAAAAATCAAACTATCACAATTCATCTCATGGAGAACAAAAAAATTATTCTTTTGACTTTTTATTATTACCTGATATGTTTCTAGCTGGGTCATAAGTTGTTTTATCCTCTGTTCTGTTTCAAGTGTTTGAGGCGCGCCTATAAAAGTATCAAATTCCAACCTTGCATTTTGTGCCTTTTTTCACAACAAGAGCACTGGAGATAGGGATGAAGAAAGCTCTTCCTCATAGAGGGAATCATCAGGCGTACCATGGCTAGGTGTCTTCATATTTGACCAAAATTAATATTATTTCAATTATGTAAATAACTAAAATACCTGAAGATAGAGCAATGCTGGTACTTTACATGTTCTTCTGCTAGCCTCTTTCCGTGATCATCCCGTCTCGGGGTTGTTCCTATACTACCCTGATCAGTCTACCACATTGCAATAAAATTATAAATGTAAAAACTTGAAAACAATATCTAACTTGAAAACACAAAATGAAAACTGAAATAATTTCTAATAAGACACCGGAAGACATAGTTAGAGTTTCAAATATGCCTTGCATTGAATTCAGTCCTGGAAACATGTCATTGCACATTAAGGCACCCAAACAAGAGACGAGTTGACAATGAAGACCTTATTGAATATATTGTTGGAGCAACTTCTAGTAAACTTGTTGTGAAGACCTTGAGGACATTTTTGGAGCAAAATTTTTGAAGTTGATGGTATAGCATTGTTAGAGACAATCTTGAAGGGCCTTGAAGTGAAGCTTTTGGAGCAACTATTGAAACATCCTTAGAGCATTTAAGTAAGGCACTTTCTATCTTCCATCAACTTTTTCCTTTCAATATCCTTTAAACAATTTTGTTGATATTTAATGTTTGAAATCATGTTATAATTCGTTGATTATATGTGTTTGGGGACTTTCCGTTTGAAATTACCCAAAAATACCCTGGCAATTTTATCTTCAGGATGCATGTCTGACCCTATTGTTCAATATTTTGATTGATAGTAGTAAACATAGAGAGTTAGGGGGCTCTTGACATGGTTTGGTTGGGCCATTAGATCCCTAACATCTACTAGGGAGAACCCCCCTTGAGTTGGAGGAGAGCTAGCCCAAAGTGAAAAGAGGTTGGTGAGGTGACAATGGGGCTATTGAATTACACATGGTATCACACTTTAGCTTTAGGACTTTATCTTGAGAAGTGCGAGATTTTGCTATATAAATTCTCAAATTTTTTACAACACTATTGTTAAGAACTAATAAGAAGTGATGTTGAGGGGTTTTTGGGTATAAGAAACAATACCATTTAAAAACTAGGGTTCTCAGTCCTTGGCATTCCTTCACCTGGGCCTAGGGGCACACAAGAATAATTTCACACTAAACCATGAAAACTTAAAAGTAACTTAACAAATCCATAAAGTAATAATAATCATAATTCCTAATTTCCTATTGTACGATATATTGCAAATTATTCAAACATGAAGCAGTGAGGACATGCAATGTCTGAATTTCAAGATTGATGAACCAATACAAGAAGTTAGAAACTACAACTTTGATTCAATGCTCTGTGTCCTAACTCCAGGAAGGAATCTAGTTTGTAGTACAAAACATGCATCGTGTATTATCATTTCTTAATTGAAAACAACTAAAGGTCATCTACCTCATCAATTCCTTCCCATTTTGTGTTTTAATGTTATGTTCCTTATAAAAGTGTCAAATTTCTCTCAAAGTAAGAAACCACTGAATAAAATAAAAAATATTTGAGATATGTTTGAGAAATGGTAATTTATTTCTTGAAAGGATCTTCATGATTTCTTTGGTTGTTTTTCATCTCCAGAAAAAAGAAATGACCTAAGAAACTATCGTGATGTAATATATGAAACAACACAGTGCAATGGCCATTTTCAAAGCCAAATTATGTCCATTGAGGACATGGCCTTTATTTGGTTCCTGTTTCATAGGAGTTTCAGATAGAAATGGAACTTTGTTGTACCATTTCCAGTAGTAAAAAGGGAAAACCTTCTTTTTCCATGGGAACTAATTTACCTTTCCTTTTTCAAGATAATGTAAATCACAAAAAATATGAACTATACTGCACACATTCTTGGATAATGTGAAAGTGGAAAAGGAATACCTTACACAAGTGATGCACACATGTACACTTGAACACTAATAGATTTTTGTAGTTGAAATGCAATTCTTTTTTTCATTTAAATGTAGGGTTTTTAAAGCAGGGAGAAATAATGGCTACCAATTTAATAAGCGTTTTTTTGGGAAAAATTTAAATCTTGTATTGGGTGATGAAGATAATAGAGGGTATTGAATCTTGATTCTTGACATTGTGTTTAACTTGAATAACTCAAATGATTATAAATATCAGTGGATGAGTTCTTTTTCAAGTATGTCACTCAAAACTCTTATGTCAAAGCATTGTATGATGGCTAGCATTTGCTTGTTTCCCTTTCTTCAGTTCAATGTAAAAAGTATATTAATATATTGGAGCACGAATGATAACTACAATTGTTTGCTCTGCAGTATATCCAACCCCAAGATTATGAAAATGTTTCTCAAGTGGTGCTATTGGTTATTGATGAAGCAGTTGCAATTCCATTTCTTGTTGTAAAGGCTCTGCTCGGGCCATATTTAGTGTTTCTGTGCTCTACTGTAAATGGGTAATAATTATAAATGAGCCAACCACAATCAGAGATTTTGTAACCATTAGGTTTCCATGGATAGTGATGATGATATTAACCCTATATATCAGTGGCCTATATCTATATGAGAATGATTTCAACATTGAACTTGATATGGTTGTATGGATGTGACATTTGGTATGTCATCAGAAAATCCCCAAATATCAGAAAACCCCAAATCTGGACAACTAAATCTCATCACTTTCGATCTCCAATTCTCTACCACTTTGCACTTCACCTTCAATATAGATCAGACCAAGGGAAATTTGTTACTGGGTGTTTAGATGGATGAGTTTGTCGAACTAAAATCCATAGCTTAAACTTCATGAAACTCGTGGAGTCAAATTCATGCAAGCACAAACACATCTTACACATCCTCTTTGAAACTCATCCGAAAGAACATTGGAATACATCTAGAGAGAACCCTGTAGCCTAACAAAATCCAATGGAATTGACCAAAAAAACCCAAATAGAGTCAACCCTACTATAGGAGGAAGGGCCTGTAGTAAGAACTTACCATTTTGCAAGAGCTGAGGGTGAATGTTGTTCTGCAAGAGATGAGGACGAATGTTGAGGGCGAATGCTATTTTGCAAGAGCTGAGGGAAAATGTTGTTCTGCAAGAGCTGAGGACGAATGTTGTTCTGCAAGAGTTGAGGGAGAATGCTGAGGGTGAATTTTGTTCTGCAAGAGCTGAGGGAGAATGCTAAGGGCGAATGTTTTTTTGCAAGAGCTGAGGGCGAATGTTGAGGGTGAATGTTGTTCTGCAAGAGCTGAGGGTGAATGTTATTCTGAAAGAGCTGAGGGTAAATGCTAAGGGAGAATGTTTTTCTGCAAGAGCTGAGGGTGAATTCTGAGGTCGAATGCTGTTCTGCAAGAGTTGAGGGTGAATGCGCGCGTGATATGAGCCGTTAATGTATTTTTTAATAAAATCATTTTTATGTAGCGCGCATATAAGTGTCATATTTTTATGTAACGTCCATATAAGTGTCATATTTTTATGTAGGACGCATATAAGTGTCATATTTTTATGTCACGCGCATATAAGTGTCGTTATACCGATGGGGGACAAAGCGTCGCTATTGCGACAGATGACTCCAAACGTCGCAATTGCGACACTTAGAAATTGTGTCGCACTTGCGACGTTTGGAGGCAGCCGTAGCAATAGGGACGCTTTGGGGCATAGTGTCGCAATTGCGACGTCTTCCACCAAAATTCGCAATTGCGACACTTTGTCTAAGTGTCGGTATTGCGACACTTTTCTTGAAACGTGAGTATAGTGACGGTTTCGGGCGGGATTGAAAAAAGTTGGGAAAATTTCCGACATTTGGTCAAAAGCATCAGAACCAAGTGTCAGAATTTCCCCCAAATTGATCCAGGTGGATATCGGTGGCCACCCACCTATTCCATCTTGACCAGCACTATCAATTCTTGTAGCTTTTCACATTCAGCACAACTCACTATTTTTAGCAGGTTTTTGGGTCCTCCACTCTCGGAGCTGTTTTGGGGGCTTAATGATCTAGGTGGATATTGGTGGCCACCCACCTATTCCATTTGAACCCCCATCATCAATTCTTTTAGTTTTCAAGTTGCAACAAAACTTACTATTTTTAGCAGTTTTTCGGGTCTTGAACTTCCGGGGCCGTTTTGAGGCCCTAAACGATGTTTTTTAGGAATCACACCTCCAATGAATGTCATTTAGTTCTGGATTGAGATTCATGCCGAAAGTTGTAGTCCTCAGATACATATTTCTAATGAGCTATTGAGCGCGTCAAACGGAGATTGGATACCAAAGTTATGCCCCCCGGAAGTTGAACCACCAATTTACCCAAACGTGCGCCCACAGTTTTGGCGCCTCGTCTCCTACGGTTAGGTTTTTTGGACGTTTCGAATTCTACATTGTTTCTCAACAATAAATAGGCCCTTGAGCCTCATTGTAATACAGTTCAGAGGTCTGTAGCCACCACATCTCTTCTCAGAGATTCGCTACCAGCACCCGAGCTATTGTATTTCCATTATGTCTGTAAGCATATTTCTGTTATTTGATATTAATGAAATGATGCATTATTTCCGCTGCATCTCTATGTTTATGGTTATTTCTGTATTCTGTTGCGTTCCTGCATAAATCCAGATAAGTGGTATCAGAGCGGGTCTGCTCTTTCTTTTCTTTTCTTTGCATGTCCCCAACGCGGTCAGGGTATAAGGAGTTAGGGCTCGATCTGGTTGAACCCTTGCAAGATCAGCCTCGCAAACCCCGATGACCTCCCATGGCGGAAGAAAAGAAATATGAGGGAGCAGGAGATCCTATCAAAATACTGCTCGAGGAGGCCCTCGAGAAACAAAGGAATGCGATGATGGATAATTTTGCTCAAATCCTTCAACCACTGCCCACATATGGCGCATCTCCATCCAACAGCCACTCTGGAGGCGTCACTCCCTTCAAGGTGCAGGTAAACTTTGACATTCCTATATTTGAAGGAAAAATGGATGCAGACGCTGTAGACAAATGGTTAAATTTGCTGGAAGGGTATTTCTCGGTCCACCCAGGGAGAGATCTCTGCATCCACCAGCAGTGCCGTCTTCCGTACAGTATCAAGCCATTCACGGATGAGGTATTATGTGATGTTGCTCCTCTTTATGTAGCTGATGTATTATTGGGCCAACCATACTTGTGGAGGCAACATGCTGTGTATGAGTCTAGGCCTCGTGCTGTTATTATTACTTTGGAAAATAACTGGTACAGGATACCGGAGGTAGTACTGCCTCCTGTCATCTCTTTGAATAATGCAAAACAACGCAGTAAGGTTGTTTCCCAAACAAGGAAATTCATTTTCCTTACAACTCGCTCACAGTGAAAGAAGAATATTGGGGCCACAACCTCGAAACAGGGCTCCCCTGTGCGGCTGCAGCAAATGGACAAATTCATGGAGGAATACGAGGACATTTTCTCCTCGCTCCCAGAGGTTCCTCTACACTGTCACGACAAGCACTCCATTGATCTAACTCCCAATGCACCACCGCCTAATGTTGCCATACATCCTGCAACTACACATACAGAATCCAAACATGTACTGTCTGAGGCTGATAAAGAAACCAAATTTACTAAACGCATCCAGCATGTCCACCCGCAGGTCCATGACATCTTCAACACATCTCATACTCAGTTCAACAGAATTTGCCTCATCTCATGGAGGACCTCAACGAAATGGGTACCATTGCTTCCTAAGGAGGGAGGAATGATCCAAGTGGATATCGGTGGCCACCCACCTATTCCATCTAGACCAGCACTATCAATTCTTGCAGCTTTTCACATTCAGCACAACTTACTATTTTTAGCAGGTTTTTGGGTCCTCCACTCTCGGAGCTATTTTGGGGGCTTAATGATCTACGTGGATATTGGTGGCCACCCACCTATTCCATTTGAACCCCCATCATTAGTTCTTTCAGTTTTCAAGTTGCAACAAAACTTACTATTTTTAGCAGTTTTTCGGGTCCTGAACTTCTGGGGCCGTTTTGAGGCCCTAAAAAATGTTTTTTTGGCATCATGCCTAAAGAAAATATCATTTCGTTCTGTAATGATATTCATGCTGAAATTTGCAGTTCTCGGATACATATTTCTAATGAGCTATTGAGCGCGTCAAACGGAGATTGGATGCCAAAGTTATGCCCCCCGGAAGTTGAACCACCAATTTACCCAAACGTGCGCCCACAGTTTTGGCGCCTCGTCTCCTACGGTTACGTTTTTTGGACGTTTAAAATTCTACATTGTTTCTCAACAATAAATAGGCCCTCGAGCCTCATTGTAACACAGTTCAGAGGTCTGTAGCCACCACATCTCTTCTTAGATATTCGCTACCAGCACCCTAGCTATTGTATTTCCATTATGTCTGTAAGCATATTTCTGTTATTTGATATTAATGAAATTATGAATTAATCCACTGCATCTCTATGTTTATGGTTATTTCTGTATTCTGTTGTGTTCCTGCATAAATCTGGATCACAAATGTACTAGTGTAAACAAGAATCCCTCGTGCTAAACAGCACTGCAACTCAGCTAAACAGCTGGAGACTACAAATAGCCTAAGCAGAATGCAGGGTGAATGTTGTTCTGCAAGAGCTTAGCGCAAATCATGAGAGAGAATGTTGTTATGCAAGAGTTGAGGGAAAATGATGAGGGCGAATGTTGTTCTGCAAGAGCTCAGGGCGAATGCTGAGGGCGAATGTTGTTCTGCAAGAGCTGAAGGCGAATGCTGAGGGTGAATGTTGTTCTACAAGAGCTGAGGGCGAATGCTGTTCTGCAAGAGCTAAGGGAAAATGCTGAGGGAGAATGTTGTTCTGCAAGAGCTGAGGGCGAATGCTGAGGATGAATGTTGTTCTGAAAGAGAATAGGGTGAATGCGCTCATGATATCAGACGTTAATGTATTTTTTAATAAAATAATTTTTATGAAGCACGCATTTGTTTTTTGCATTTCAAATCATTTTTATATACATTTGATTTTTGCATTTCTAATACAAGTGACAACCAAATTTCTACAAGAGGTTGAAATTTTACTAGAATAGCCATGAAAGACTAATTAAAATGGCTTAAAATGCAAGTAGATCTTAAAAATAAATGTAATTGAATGTTCTCCCCACTAAATTTTTGCAAAAGTGCTTACATTATTTAAGTTATCTAGGATATTTTTTTGTATTACACAATCTAAATTAAATAATGAAATAGTTGGGTAGTCTTATTGTTTCAAATTAGGACACAATTTTCAAATGGTGATGAATTTTCATGTGATGATTAACTGACAATATTCTCCTTTCCTATCCTTGAAAAACTATACAAGGTTCCCTGCTGCTACATGAAACCCTAACTCATGTAGCATCATAGGACCAGTCCTCCATTTTTCACGTCATAAGGCATTTTGCACGTATTTGATGACTAGAATTTGTGGATTCATGTTTTTCCATGACGTTTTAGGAATGATAGAAGACTTAATTTTGACGTTTGAAATTTTTTCAAAAACGCTCTTACACCCTTTAATTTCCACTTACCAATAATTTTGCAACACTAGTCCTCTTCGCAATTGCAAGGCTGTACTCAAAAAGTAAGGAAATTTACTTTTTTGGCTCACTCAAAATTAAAAATTTAATAAAGGAATTACCACTTATCATATTGATATTTTAAAATTAGAATCAATTTAGTTTTCCCTTTCCTATTACAAAAAGTTCACAAATCCTTTTTTTTACATAAAACACCAAAGAAAGAATAAAGGTCGTTTCCTTGAAAACTTCCAAGGTTGTGATTAGTGAAGCAGTGAAAAAGTACGACTATAGCACTAAAAAATTAGAATGCCAATCTGCCCCAACATGAAGTAGTGTTAATATAGCTGGTGGCTTGGCTTGATGGTCAAACACTGAATTACACAAGCACAAAATAAAAGCTTTAGGCGTCTAGTTCCTTACACTTGCACTCTCAAGGCATTCAGACTTAGGCCAAGCTCAAGATTGGCTCCGAGGAAACTATATTGGCTCATTAACCTGCCATATTTTAATTTCATAAGGTATGTTCGAAGTTTGAACTGCTAGGGTAATTTATTATTGTGAAATCATAGTTCTAAATTATCTCTTATTCTGTGTGCAATGTAATCTATTAATTGTAATAAGATTCATTAAAAATTTTGAAACTGATTTTAGCATGAATGATGAAAATTTATATATTAATTGCTTTTTAAGATTATTTGTATTATGTAGGATCACTCGAAAGAAAAATCAAGACTTCATTTTTTGTTTTCCTTATTTTATTGGGATAAACTGGAGAAAATTGAATATGAATAGTGAGTTAATTGTAAGATCAATGGGCCAAGGCCATACATCAACATTGATCACAGTGGGGAAGTATAAAAGCATGGATATTCATGCAAGTATAGTTATTAATGTAAGATCAAATTTAACTCTTAGCTTCACTAAATAAATAGAAGGCAAAGATCTAGCATCAACTAAAACTCACGTGAAAAAGTAGATGAAAAAAGTATAATCATCCAATGGAGAGGTAATCTATAATTATCCAGTAAGACTCTTGGCTATGCCTTGAGACTAAGCTAATTGATCAATATTTTTGAATAATCATCCATTGGAATTTAGTAGGAAAACCATAGTAAATCATTGTCCAATGGCCATGCAAAAATATATAAAAAATAAAATTTGTTGGTTGATTTTCAATAGGTGGACCATGATGGGACCACTCAGAAGGTGGGGGTGTTTTTTTAATCATAGAAGTGAGGTTTAGTAGATTGATAGTCAAGTTACCTTTCCCTATAAATTTTCTTGATCAAGTTATTCATTCATTGAATTTTGATTCATTCCTACTATTTTGATACAAAATCCAATCCAGTTGAGTCTTGAGTCTTCATTGAGAATGGCATTCATAGGTTGTCAAGAAAGAGGTTATCATGCACATGCACTCTTCTTTTCTTGGTATCCTTGTAACTATGTTCAACCTGAGTTCTATATTTTTAAATTATCATAATAGTTCGTGATTATTAGGCTTTTATTTTGTCTTTTAAGAATTTTAATTTAATTATTATTAATCATTAACAACTTTCATACATGAGAAACTAGATACTGACAAATGGTACATCATGGCCTGATTAATTTCGTTCAGCAATTTCAAATGGTATAACATTTAGTCAACAATAATAATTAATTTCTGCACACAGAGACTAATTTCTCTGGAAGCCTGAGATTTCTTTGGCTTGTTATTCTTATAACTACATAGACATAATTAATAGAGAGATTGAAGACAAAAAAAATCTAGCGCTTAGTCTCCACTACTCAACATGATTTTGTGAGAAATAATACATAGATTGATTTCTCTAAGTGCCTTAGCATTCTTTGGCTCATTATTTTAATCACAACAACAATAAAACATGCAATGAGGATCTGTTCTTAGTCTGATTATGCAATTTTTATAAGACAGATTATGTAATATTAATAATAAACATAAATTTATTGCAATTTAGGGAAAGCTCGTTCATTTTTTTTTCTTTATATTGGATGGTTACTTTCTTTTTGAAGTAAGTTTTAGTAGATCATAGCATATATTGAGGAAATATTAGTTTGAAAAGAATCAGTTATTTCTCTTGAAACTTTAGGTATTAAAATTCCATGACACAGATATATCACACTCCAAAATGCAAAGAAAATGGAAGAGCGTTCAATTTTTTTAATCAAAATTTTATTGGTGAAGGGTTAATTTATTACGAGAACGTCATTAATGAAGTGCAAAATTTTAAACGTAACATTTATTGACTAGAAAAATAATGACCAAAACGTCAAAAAAAATTGTGTGACGGGTAAAGAGAAATCCAAATTCCAACCCTGCCTACCACCTGTTGGTGAGTGGAGGTTATTCACTTTTCATTTACAGCTTACTAGGTTACTCATGTTACCAAATTTTTCACATGGCTCAATTTTAGGTGACTACTTATTGTACTTCTTCTTTATAAATAACAATTGGTAGATAATTGTATTATTTGAAATCTATAACAAATCCAGGCAACAAAATTACAACAAATAGAAAATTATGCAAAAAATTCACCACGGCACTAATGTGTGGATACCCTATCATTTTTTAGATCCTCATAACTTACCAACACCTACTATATTGGTATACACATAATATGGCATTTAGCTGAAGTATTTCATATGTATCTAGAAGTAAATAAGTTGTATGACAATTGTTATGGCAGATATAAGATGTGTATTATAGTTTATATTTCAATTTTTCTTAAGTAGCATGCATGTGCCGTTTATATAGTGACTACAATTACCAAATATATTTTAGTGAAGATGTGAATATGATCTCTCATTAGGTTCTAATTAATTAAAACATCATTAATTAGCTTTCCAAATGAATAAAATATGTTAACAAAATAGTAAAAACTAGGAAAACAGATCATGCTTTAAAAAAATATGGCACAATGAGTCACAATCTGAGATTTATTTAATTACTCATCAAGTGTCGCTACAACATATATATGATCACCATTACCATAGAAATGGGACATGTGACCATAATTTTGGTTTCGCCAATGAAATTCCACATCATGAGCATTGTTTAGGGTTGATTGTGTTGATTTTTTTTAAACAAATCATTTATACATTTTATGGAAATTATAGACACAATTTATAATCACATTACAATATCATGATGTATGGATATTCCTTATCATTTCTTAGATACTCACAACTTACCAACACCTAATATATTGATATACACATCATATGGAATTTACCCCTAGAATTCCACATGTATCCTAAAACAAATTAGTTGTATGGCAATTGTTATGGTGCATATATGATGTGTATTACAGTTTATCTTATAATTTTGTTGAAGTAGCATACAACAATTTACATAGTGATATGAGAACCACTCTCTAGAGTATACATCAATTTTGTACACATGGATTTTCAGTTGCTTTTTAAGATATATCATTGGTGATGGCACATGATTATATAATGAACCATTAAGTTGAACTATGAAATTATTCATCACAACACACACACACACACACATATTGATGAATTAATAATTTTTCTCATATAATTTTTTTAATCTATTTTGAAAAAAAAATTATATATAATTATTTCTAAGAAGAACAAGAGAGAATTCCTTACCATATCTTCATAAAACATATAATAGCAAGAAAATTAATCTATTGAAATTTCATTTCCAAACATATTCATGGAGTAAAATGAAGATTAAAAGGTGATATTCATGGATTTACCTATAACATCACCTCATAACTAAGAATGTAAATGTACAATATTGATGATACATAGGTTAGGAGAAAATTAATCTATTGAAATTTCATTTCCAAACATATTCATGGAGTAAAATGAGGATTAAAAAAAGATATTTATGAATTTACTTATAACATCACCTCATAAAAGTGTAAATGTACAATATTGATAAAATTTATTTATATATGATAAATAATAAACCTTTATCTCACATGTATCATATAAACTTATAAACAAACTCATTCTATAATGTGCAATAAAAGTGAAATTACACAATCCACATGGAAATTAAGACTTACTTCAAGCAAAAGAAAATAAAAAATAAACCATAAGTGACACGGATTTTGTAAAGGCATATAAGTGTCATTATACCGATGACGGCCAAAGCGTCGCTATAGTGACGGATGCCTCCAAACTTCGCAATTGTAACACTTAGACATTGTGCCCACTTGCGACATTTGGAGGCAGTCGTCGCAACAGCGACGCTTTGGGGCATAGTGTTGCAATTGCGACGTCTTCCTCCAAACGTCGCAATTGCGACACTTTGTCTAAGTGTTGGTATTGCGACACTTTTCTCTAAACGTCGGTATAGCGATGGTTTCGGGTGGGATTGAAAAAAATTGGAGAAATTTCCGACATTTGGTCAAAAGTGTCGGAATTTCCCCAAAATGTACTAGTGATTTTATTTCCAAATTCAATTCATATTTTCCATTGTCTTTATCATGAATTTTTTATTGCAGGTTCATGTATTAAATCCAAGGAAAACTTCACCACCACCTTTAGCTTCATCTCTCACCCTTTATCATCCCTCTCTTCACCAATATCTCCATCAGCCTTGCTTTCAAAAATTTCATCCCTACACCATGAGCACAACCTAGGGGTGCAATAAAAGCCTCCCAAGAGGTTCTGAACTTGGCCAATGGGTGGGCCACCTTCCACTCATCTAAAGCCACCTTTGTTACACCTTACGTACCCTTTTTACACCCATTTTTGGCCTCAAATTTCCCTCAGACTGTTTCGTGTAGAAACTCAGGACTTTCCTATAGCACTACAAGAAACATGTAGTAGTACTTGAAGCAGCACCAATGAGCCCCTCCTTAAGCCCAGAAAATACCAACCACATCCTTTATACCTACCAAAACCACCGACACACGTTCATCCTTGCACCCATGTGTTCAAGCCTTCCATAAGCCACCTTAGCGCTTTATTCTCCTAGTTGCAAAAAAACAAATTTACATGCATAGTTAGGTCATGATTATTTGCATGATTAAAAGCATGATAGACAGAGCATAGAGTGATTAGAGTGTGTTTAGCCATTTTTCCCAGCAAAGTGTGATTAGGTTATTTTACTTTGTGCAATTTCAATTCAGCAATTTACTTCATGCAAGATGACTAGTTTGCTTTCATTTCTTATCATAGCTTAATGTGTGGATTTATTTCATTGTAGAGTAGTTATATGTACTTGCTTATTGTAGTGTATTTCAGTACTTGCTGATAGCGCCATTGCTTTGAATCATTTGTAGATTGAGCCCTAAAGTTAAAAGTGTGATGGACTTCATCCAGAAACCCTAGAAGTAGCATCCTTTCATAAAGCTCAGAAGAGGATGACATGAGTAGAATGCATCTGTTGTGTATATAGCACTGTGACCTCCAAGCTTGTACAAACCCTGTGTTGATAAATTAAATTAGGGCATCCTCTGGGAGTTGCAGCATTTTTGGTGCAATACCACGCTCACCATAGTGTATCATCTTGGATCTGTCCATAGTAGCGGTGTGGGATTTTTTTGGGTGAACTAAATTTTGGGGTGCTCTATCCACAATAGTGAATGGTGTGGCCCTATGTTGAATGCTTGTAGGCTAGTTGTTCTTCATGAATATTGCGTTACTGTCATGGTTATCACTTTTTCTTATATTCTCATTTGGTATTGTTTTTGTTTGGTATGGGTAAAGGTGAATAAGTCTCGGAAATTTGTATACATATTGAGATTTACGACCTCAGTTTGAAGTCATTTTTTTAGAATTCACAACTCTAACTGATGACATGTAAACCATGGAGAAAAATACTATCAGGCCAAAGTCAAAAATGAAGATGCCAAATACTAAGATGTACAAAGCCAAAGTAGTGGTGTGTTCCATCATATGAATGGTGTGGTCAAAGTTTTTTTATGTTTTTATAATAGACTCGTGACCATGGTAAATTATGAGTCAATATTGTAATTAGAGCAAATCTACATGTCATTTATTGTTTGTAATGGTTATTTGTGGTCCTTGAAATGTTTTTATTTACATGTTGTAAGACTTAGAGAGGCATACATACCCCTTTGTTATTTTTTCCCTCTGTTAGAGAGTGTTAACACCCTAGAAGAGTCTTCCATGCAGGATTGATACACTTGGGTGGGGTGTATTGGTTATAGACTCTATGAGGTGAAATTTTATATCTAGGGGGAGTTCATCGAGAGGTTGGATGAACCATGTATTTGAAGGAATTCCTAGAAGACTGGCGGTTGCAACGGTTGGGGACCCATGCCTTTTGGGACATGGTTGTTCTTTTATATTGACATTGACAATTGCATGAACAAGGTACAAGGAATAAATACGAGAATGGTCCAGATGTAGAATTTGCAGATGGATATCGAGACAACTAGTCATTAAGGGGGTGTGTTGGAAAATGTAATTCATACTTGTCTCAGTTATGATTCTTGTTATGTAAAGGAGTCTGTTCCTATTATTTAAAGATTTTCTTCCTAGTTTGGTGTGTGGTTGAGATATTCTCTCAACCAACATATTGTGTGCCCAATATAGCTTTCTATATTGAGACAAGACTTCTTGTATATGTGTAATATCATAATTGATGAATAATGAAGTTAGATTTCCTTGTGGAAATTTGACAGTTTAAACTTAATGTTTTTGACAACCCCTTATATTGCAGCAATTCTTGCATTTTTCTTTTCCAAGTATGATAATTTTTCAAAGTATCTAACTCTATTATCCTTAACTCTGCCATAATTTCAAAACCCCAATTTTACTAGAAGATAATGCCTAAAAAAGACTTACCCAACTTGCTTTTTACTAAGTGAAAAAATTTCCAAGAATTTTTACTACAAAAATGCCAATACTATTTTCCCACAATCTCCTTTTTACCCTAGGTGATAATTTTTTCCCAATTTTGGTTTTAACCCAAAAAAAAAGTTCTCACTTCTTGTTTTAATATGGGAAAAAAAACTTCAGCCTTAAATAATTTTTTAACTATAATTTTTCTTATTGAAAGAGGGAAAATTAAAGTTTGAAACAAAAAGAAAACATTGCCAATTTTCCTTTTTGTTGAAGGTGTTTTTCTCTACTTTTTTTCAAATACACATTCCTTTTTATTATATATTCTCCTTTTTTATGTGGACCAAAAAAAATGCATTTCTGTATTTAAAAAATAATGTTAACAACTTATAGACATACTTTCTCTCTTTCAAAAATTTTATGTAGGAAACACAAGAAAAAAGAAAATCATTTATGGCTCACTCTTGAGCGAATATGCATGCACTCTAAATGAACTGCTCCAATCTCCAATACATCTTTGTCCTTTTAGATTTGGAAAATTACAACACTTCCACCACCAACTCCAAACACCACAATCACGAATAATCTTTGTCGCACATTCGTTTTTTATTATGCCTTCTCAAAAAAAATCATTTTTTATTATGCCTTCTCAAAAAAATGTCTTTTTCCATTAAAAACATACAATTTGGGAAAGTTATAAACATACTTTCTCCCTTTTTAAAAATTTATGTGGGAAACATTCAAAAAAAAAATTGAAAATAATTTATAGCTCACTCTTGAACAAATCTGCATGAACTCTAAATGCATTGCTCCAATCTCCTATATATCTTTGTCGTTTTAGCTTTGGAAAATCAAAACACTTCCATCACCAAATCCAAACACCACAATCACAAATAAAAATGAAATTTCACTTTAATCGAGTTTTAGCTCTCGACAATTACAACACTTGCACCACCAACTTGAAACACCACAATTACGAACAAAAATGGAATATCACTTTAATCTAGTGTTTAGAAAAGGTTTGTGAAAATGTGATATTAGAAAATGAACTAGCCTCACTTACACACTACCTTGGAAATTAACAAAACCCCAAATAGATCTAGATCCAAAAAAATTTATTAAAATATTTAAAATAGAACTACAAAAACCAAAAGGTAGATCCAAAAAATATATTAAAATATTTAAAAAGCTTTGAATTAAGCTTTGATACCATGAAAGAGTGTCAAAATACCCAAGGATAAGACTACAAAGCTAAAAAATCATTCTACCAAGAGATCACAACATGAAGAAAGAAGGGAAAACAAACTTCATTGCTTCCTAAAATGAGCTATACATGAACCTAATTTATAGGAACAATATAGCCTTTTAGTGATATTTAGAAGATAATAGTGATGACTCAATAAATAAGGATAAAAATTACAATGCAACTCATAATATCGCTAAGTAATATTATAAGTTTCAATATTGATTAGAACTCTTACATTATTTCCTTGAGAAATTCTATAACAAGGATATGGAAGTGGCTATATTTGTGATCTGAATTGAGAAAGATGCTCCTCAATAGAGGCATTCTCCTAGATCAATCATGGAGGTGGGAGTTGGAACCATACGTGAGGGAGCTCTGGCATATAGTGCAACATGATGGTAACAATATAGGTCGGGAACAAAAAAACCCTCGATCGGAGTGGCTAGCGGCAAAGAGTGGGCCGAGAGGACCCAGTGGCGAAATGGGAACACCACATGGAGAGGTCGGACGGCAACATGGCCATCGCATGCAAAGAGTGGCAGATAATGGCCGACGGGGTTATGGAGAGGACACTTCCCAAGCAAGAACATAATTATGGTAATTAATTCGTATGTCAAGCACCTAGAAAAGTTAGCAAGGATGTCAGAATTTCATTGGGATAAGGGCTGAAGGAATGTCTCGAGACAAGTTAATAACAACAACATTGTAACCTTTCTCATAATTTTGCTCTGCTGTGGAGAAGTCGGCTCCTCGTGTGTGCCCTCCGGAAGCCATCGTCGACGAAGCTAGTGGAATGCATGGGTGGCTCGATATGCATTCGAAATCCTCCTTGTTGTGAAAATGAAGAGTGCATTAGAATTTCATAGCATGTAGGCAAAATTTTTATTGTTTTTTGATTTTTTGTATAATGGTTATGCCAAGATTTTTGAATTCTGTAGGGTTGGCAGGGTTAGTAAAGCGAGTGGTAGAAGTCGTCATAGTTTTGTAAGGTTAGCAAATTTAACAACCGCTTCTCTTCATCCTTGTGAAATTAGAAGGTCAGACAAAAATGTATGTGGGTCTGCCTCGGAAATTGTCTTCATGCAGGTCAATGATGTGAATGTTTGGTAGGATAGCATGTGGGAGAGTAGATTTGTGCTCTCAGGTGAGGGTTTTGAGTATTTTCATCTATTTTTGAATAGGTCAGTCAGCGGTTTTGACTTATGGGGTTTAAAAATATGGTGGGTTTGCAGAATTTCGGTTCTGGGTAGGGTTGGAATTTGTTTGTTTTTCTATGGGCATTGGTTACTTTGTTTCGATTTTATGCCTTTGCTATCGGTTTGGGTAGTTGGTGTCGTAGGTAGGAAGGCTAAGGGGCAAGGCCAATTTTTTTTTACATTGCTTAAGGGGCAAGGCGCCTACGACTCCTGTCCATCTGTTGATTCACCCAACTACTTTAATTTCAATTACGTGAAAATTAACTGTGTGGTAATTTTCTATCGTATTGCTGCTCTAGGAGTGTTCGTTTTCTTTCTAGTCAATATGGTCAAGAAAACAAGAGGAAGAAAGCCCAAAGTGGACAAAGGCAAATAATCTATTTCATCCCCGCCAACCAAGAGAGGTCGGAAATCTAGAAAAGAGTTCATGGAACCCTTAATTCAGACCTTTGCAAAAGACACACCATGTTCTTTAAAATCTCGTATTTTTGGATGGGAAAATGAAGCCACAAATAAAATGAAAGAAGAGGATGAATTGACAGCAGAAGAATTGCAGCATATTATTGATGATCCGGGGCATACTCGTGGGAGAATCTCATTGTTTCAACACTCAATCAGAACATATTGGTTGGTAAAATGCCTGTTGGTAAAATCCATAATGTCAATTCAGGAAACATGGGAGCCAAATTTAGTCTCCACCTTTACAGAGATTAATAGAAACATTTAGGAAATCAACCTACCTCAATTGCATCAGTATGCTCATCTTGGAAAAATGGAGAAATATATAAAATCCATCCAACAGGTTGAAATACCAGGTTCCAGTGTCAAAGATCCAGCCCTGGTGGAGTCACATGATGACTAGAGTTGATAGTTCTAGTTTTTTAGTGGATAGCTTTACTTATGTTTACAGTAAATTTTACTTATCTTTTTTGTAAATGTTAATATTAGCAAAATTTGATATGAGTTATCTTAAGACTGAATTTATAAGATTAAGGAAGTTCATGTTTTGGATGGCGTACAATGCACTTAGATGGCCAACAGACCTGGTTTCCTTCTAGGAGGTTGAGGTCTAATTTTTGTATCTATTATGCCCACTTTTTATATTAATAGAAAATGGTAAGGAACTACTAAGCTTACAAAAAAAAAAAGGTGCTCACTTCTTCTTTTAATCCACGAAAATAACTTGAGTGGTAAATAATTTTTTAACTATAATTCTTATTATCAAAAGAGGGAAAATTTAAATGCTAAACAAAAGAAAAACATTGTCAATTTTCCTTTTTGTCTAAGATGCTTTTCATATTTTTTTTTAATACACTTTTTGTTTTGTTATGCCTTCTCCTATTTTATGTGGACCGGAAAAATTCTTTGGAAAATTATAAACAAACTTTCTCCCTTTCCTGAAAATCTTATATAGGGAAACATAAGAAAAAAGAAAATAATGAAAATTTTAAATTGAAAAACATAAAAAAGGAAAAATAAATTATGGTTGATTCATGAATGAATCGCATGCATTGCAAATGAACTGCTTCAATATTCAATATAAACTTTTAGTTTCAGGTCTGGACAATTACAACACTTCCACCACTAGCTCGAAACACCACAATTACGAATAGGTGACAATTTTGGAATTTCACTGTAATTGAGTGGCTATAAAAGGTGTGGTAAAATGTGATATTAGAAAATGAACTATCCTCATTTACCATACTTCATTAGCAGTTAACAAACCCCAAAAATATCTAGATCCAGAAATGGATCTTAAAATATTTAATATACATCTAAAAAAATGGGAGCTCACAGTGAAGCTCTCATACCTAGTATCAAAATACTCGAGGATAAGATTCCAAAGCTAAAAAATATTTCTACTAAGAGATCATAAGATGAAGAAGGAAGGAAAAAAAACTTTATTGCTTGAGAAAATGAGGTATACATTAATCTAATTTATAGGAGCAATTTAGGTGTTTATTGATAGCTAAAAAATAATACTAATGACTCAATAAATAATGATAAGAATGACAATGCAACTAATAAGATGGCTTATTAATCTTACAAGTTTCAATATTTATTAGAACTTTAACATTATTTCCTTGACGAGGCTATAACAAAGATATGGAAATGATTATATTTATAATATAAAGGAGGAAAAATGAATACTATAGGGTTGCAAAAAAACATTTCCTTATAAAGAAATGTAAAATCAATGACTTTGAACAATGCATCACCACAACATTTGCATTTTTCCTTTAGAGAAAAAGGAATGAATATGCCCTTAGAAACTATGGTCAATGAAATTAGTGTTTGAAACATGAGAGAATTAAGAGACACAGTCACCATGGTATTATTTCTTGTACTTAAAGGTATTATTTTCTCAATATTTAAGTATTATCACATCTTTTCAAAACAACTCTCTACCAATAATACAAGATATACCACATAAATATTCATTACACTAGCAGACTATTAATTGAAAAGATTATATTAAAAATATAATTTTAAAACAGGAAAATAAAATATTAAAATAACAAAATGGGAAAATTAATTGAAAGTAGAATAATTCCAAAGGAGAATAACAAATGAAACATATAATGGTGGCAATGTAATTAAATTATCATAAGAATAAAACATTCAACATGATATCCATAAGCATGGCTCCTTTGAGTGGGTTATGGCTTAATAGGCATAGATAAATCCATAGATAATACATTAATATAAATGTATTATTGAATATTGAATGACATTTTTTAACTATAATTTAAATTATTTTTAATAAAATAAAAAGCAATTAATTTACATACTGGAATGTAATTTATCTAAGTGTAAAGGATTTTTTTAGATCTTCTCACAAAAACCAAATGAACCTTAACCTCCATATAAGTACATTTTGTAAATAAATAGTATATCCCTCTCAATTTAGAACTACTCTATTTGAAGTTGACTTGTGGAATTCTAAACTCAAAGTTGATGATAATAACAATTTTCATGGGCCACTTCATATTGTGGTAGATTTTAACTTATCTAGTACAAAGCTACACACTCAGTGATGATTTTTAGGTTGTAAGGAATGAAAGATTTAGAAATATAATCATGGTAAGCTAATCACTGCTTAAAATGTATTTTAATAAATTCTTTAGGTATTCTATATTAATTTAATCATTCAATGTTAAAGAAAATTATTTTCCAATGATTAAACCATCATTTTTATTAAAAACTCTTATTAAAAAGAACAATTTTAATATAACTATCACAACTATATCTATTTCAAAAAGACTATTAAATATCTATAAAATTATTAATTTAACAATGTTTTAAGAATGAAATGGGATAATTTTCCTAAACTATATGAATAAAAATATCACTAAGCTTATCAGAATAACTAGATGGAGCCTTCTCATGATTTTAGAAGAAATAAAGTTAAAAATATATTTTTTTCTTTCATATTATTTATATAAATTAAATACTTGAAATTTAGGAAGTTCAGAAAAACAATATATAAATTCGAGATATCACAGAGTGAGATGAACATTTAGAGTAAAATAAATCCATGGTATAGATGCATATGATTTATTTGTATAGTGATAAAATATTGGTATATTTATCTTAACTACCCTGAGTTCTTTTACCAATTATTTATAATTAAATTCAACACTTTCAAATTTTCTCGGTTATGGAAATAGACAAATTTTGACCAACGTCGGCTGGTGTGAATAGAGATGACGATAATGACACTCGTATTAATGTTATTATAAAGCTAAAGACATCTTTGTATTAATGTTATTATAAAGCTAAAGACATCTGTGTTCAGGGTTTGCGTTTGTGCAGACTGCAGAGGTGGAGTCATCTTTGGGTTTGCGTTTGTACTTACTCAGGTTAATCACGTCAGATTTTCTGTAACATTTGGGGTATCGACATGGAAAGGCAAGGGGCAGGAGGAGGCTCAGACGAGAGAGTAGAGGATGGCCTGACTAATAATGTGGCTACAGAAGAAGAATTTATTGAGATTGAAAATGGTGATCAGATTGCAGAATTTCAAGCTACTCATTCTCCAGGATCAGAATCTGTGGAAAATGGTGATCAGATTGCAGAATTTCAAAATGGTGATCAGATTGCAGAATTTCAAGCTATTCATTCTCCAGGATCAGAATCTGTGGAAAATGGTGATCAGATTGCAGAATTTCAAGCTACTCATTCTCCAGGATCAGAATCTGTGGAAAATGGTGATCAGATTGCAGAATTTCAAGTTACTCATTCTCCAGGATCAGAATCTGTGGAAAATGGTGATCAGATTGCAGAATTTCAAGCTACTCATTCTCCAGGAGAATCTGGAGAAGAAATATTACGTCGTCACGTGGCGTTACGGAAAGGCTATCGGCTGTTCTTCGAGAAAGGATACGATTGTCTGATTTGTTTGATAGGTTGTCAGAGAGACCATTAACAGACAGAGAATGGGACGAATGGCATCGTCGTTTTGAGGAGATAACGCTCTTTTGGTGAAGGCTTCGACCCCGAAAGCCATTCGCTTCAGTAACCATTTCGGAGGACCATAAAAATAATAGTATCAACTCTTCCTGTCCAATTTGCCTCGACGATTATCAGTTGGGAGAGGAGGGTTGCCGCCACGTCTACCATCACCATTGGTTGGGTTATCGCAATTCCTGTCCAGTCTGCCGATTCGAATCGCCCACATAATTTGTGTGAAGGGTGATTTGTGCGATGATGGTTATTAGGAGTATAATTGTTATTAATTATTTTAAACTGTTGTAGTTCAAGCTGATATGCACAAGTAGTGATGCCGTAGCGCCGCATGCACTTGCTGTCTTTAGGTATAAATCTCGACTTTAGGTTATATTGATATAATTTATCTCTCGATGTGCAAATTTCTTTTTTGAGTCTTTTTTGAGTGAGGAAAGGTTTGCACTTCGAGAGATATGATCCCTCTCGGCACTTGATAGATCCCGAGTTAAGATGGATCTAGAGTGGTTTCAGTCATGTGCGGGTAAGGAAAATCTATGAAATAAATGATTAATTTTATCAATAATATGTAAATACATCTAATATAAATATAAGCATTTTATATATATGCTAAATATGTCTCATATTTATCTAGTCATTTTAATTTTAAAATTTGCTTAGTTACCTCAGTTTGTCGAGATGATAAATATTGTCAATAATTTTAATGATGAAAAATAATGAAATAAAATTTTTGAATGCAAAGTGACAATGTAATAGTGCTGAATGATAGAAAATGTAAATAATAAGAATTCAATAAATTACAAATAGTATTCATTGTGATCAATCTCAAATTATTTCCTTCTACTAGTATTCTTATTGTCACCCTTGTTATTTTTGTCATCTTTCATATCGATTATATGACAAGGATAGTTGAAATCATAAACCATTTAAATATTTAGCTCGAACTATTGCACTAAACATCATACATTGTCTCTCTTGCTCTCGAATATTAATATTTTGAGTTATTATAACACAAAAATGAATGTAAATTGTCAATAATTTTGTATGCTTACACTGAATTCAATGCACAATGTTAATCCAATAGCTTTAAAATGTACCATCATATATCCAATTACATCAAATCAAAAATCAACGTCTACACTAAAATAAATGCATTTAATGCAAACAATCAAATAAGATTAGAAAACAACATCTACACTAAAATCAATGCATCTAATTCAGGTAATCATATAGCATTAGAAATCAACATCTACACTAAAATCAATGCATCTAGTGCAAGTAAGAAAATAAGACTAGAAACCAACATCTACACTCAAATCAATGCATTTAGTGCAAGCAGTCAAATATAATTAGAAATAAACATCTACACTGAAATCAATGCATCTAGTGCAAGCAATCAAATATAATTAGAAATCAACATCTACACTGAAATCAATGCATCTAGTGAATGAAATCAAATAGGATAAGAAATCACCGTCTACACTGAAATCAATGCATTTAATGCAAGAAATCATATAGGATTAGAAATCATCTACATTGAAATCAATGCATCAAGTCCGGATTGTTTTTAAATTGCTTAAGGGGCAAGGTGCCTATGACTCCTGTCCATCTGTTGATTTACCCAACTACTGTAATTTCAATTCCCTGAAAATTAATTGTCATGGAATTGTCTATCGTATTGCAGTGGAAGAATTGCAACATATGATTGATGATCCAGGCAATACTCGTGGGATAATCTCATTGTTTCAGCACTCAATCAGAACATATTAGTTAGTAAAATGCTTGTTGGTAAAAGCCATCATGTCAATTTAGGAAATAGGGGAGACAAAGTTAGTCTCCGCCTTGACAGGGATTAATAGAAACCTTCAGAAAATCAGCCTGTGTCAATTGCATCAATATGCTCATCTGGGCAGAATGGATAAAGATATAAAAGCCATGCAACAGGTTGAAATACTAGGTTCTAGTGTCTAAGATCCGTCCCAAGTGGAGTCAGATGATGACTAGAGCTGATAGTTCTAGTTTTTTAGTGGATAGCTTTACTTATGTTTACAGTAAATTTTACTTATCTTTTCTGTAAATGTTGATATTAGCAAACTTTGATATCAGTTATCTTAAGACCTAGTTTAGGATATTAATGAAGTTCATGTTTTGGATGGCGTCCAATGCACTTAGATGACCAACAAACCTAGTTTCCTTCGGGCAGGTTGAGGTCTAATTTTTGTATCTATTATGCCGCTTTTTATATTAATAGAAAATGGTAAGGAACTACTAAGCTTACAAAAACAAAACGAAAAAGTGCTCACTTCTTGTTCTAATCCACAAAAATAACTTGAGTGGTAAATAATTTTTTAACTATAATTCTTATTATCAAAAGAGGGAAAATTTAAATGCTAAACAAAAGAAAAACATTGTCAATTTTCCTTTTTTTCCAAGACGCTTTTCACAAAAATTTTTAATACACTTTATGCCTTCTATTTTATGTGGACCAAAAAAAATCTTTGGAAAATTATAAATAAATTTTCTCCCTTTCTTGAAAATATTATATAGGAAAACATAAGAAAAAAGAAAATAATGAAAATTTTAAATTGAAAAACATAAAAAAAAGGAAAAATAAATTATGGTTGATTCATGAACGAATCACATGCATTGCAAATGCACTGCTTCAATCTTCAATATAAACTTTTAGTTTCAGATCTGGACAATTGCAACTCTTCCACCACCAGCTTGAAACACGACAATTACGAACAAGTGAAAATTTTGGAATTTCACTGTAATCGAGTGGCTAGCAAAGGTGTGGTAAAATATGATATTATAAAATGAAATATCCTTATTTACCGTACTTCATTGGCAATTAACAAACCCCAGACATATCTAGATCCAAAAATGGATCTTAAAATATTTAATATACATCTAGAAAAATGGGAGCTCACAGTGAAGCTCTCATACCGAGTATCAAAATACCCAAGGATAAGATTCCAAAGCTAAAAAAATATTTCTACTAAGAGAAGATAAGATGAAGAACGAAGGAAAAAAACACTTCATTGCTTGAGAAAATGAGTTATACATAAATCTAATTTATAGGAGAAATATAGGTTTTTAGTGATAGCTAAAAAATAATACTAATGACTCAATAAATAATGATAATAATGACACTGCAACTAATAATATGGCTAATGAATATTACAAGTTTCAATATTTATTATAAATTTAACATTATTTCCTTGACGAGGTTATAAAAAAGATATGGAAATGATTATATTTATAATATAAAGGAGGAAAAATAAATACTATAGGGCTGAAAAAAAAAACATTTCCTTAGAAAGAAATGTAAAATCAATGACTCTGAACAATGCATCACCACAACATTTGCATTTTTAAAGGAATGAATATGCCCTTGGAAACCATGGTCAATGAAATTAGTGTTTGAAACATGAAAGAATTAAGAGACCCTCATCCCATAGTAGCCACAATAGAAATGAGTGATCTAGTGGTATTATATCTTGCCGTTGGAGCAGAAGTTTCTTCATAATTGATTCCTTCTTGTTGAGAGAATCCTTTTGCCACAACTCTTGCCTTATACTTTTCAATTCTTCCATCAACAACAAGCTTGATCTTGTACACCCATTTGGAAGTCACAACTGTTTTGTCTTTACATATAGGAAAAGTTTCCCAACCATATTTATTCATTATAGACTCATATTCTTCTTTCATTACATTCTTCCATTCTTCATTTTTGACTTCCTTTTCATAACTGGTAAGTTCTACTTCAATAGGTTTAGTCATGTAAGCTACATAACCTGAATATCTCTTAGGCTTATTGCTTTCTCTGAATCTTCCTTTTGTTGTTTCATGATCGTTGACTTCTTGTGGAGTTGACTTTAACCAAGTTGGGCTCTTTCGAGTTTCTAGAATGAAGATTTGTTGCACAGGTTCACTTGGTCCTTCAGTATCTTCATAATTAGTTGTAGGTTCTATAGCTTTTTCTTTCCTTGAAACTTCTTCATTTGTAAAGATATGTTCTTCTTCTTCATTGCAATCAATGGGAATATCCTTGGACTTATTGTATGCAATGCTTTCAGAAAAAATGACATCTCTGCTTACTTCAATACAACTTTCTTCCTTGATGTAGACTTTGTATGAGGTGTTATATCCAAAAAAGATGCATTTTATACCTGTTCAGTCCAAATTTTTTCTTTTCTCTTTGGGAATGTGAATGTATACGAGACATCCAAAAATTTATCTGATGTTAGGCTCAGAGAGTCAGTTTTGAAGGAACAGCTTCGGAAGGCACATGTAGAGAATATAGCACTACAAGAGCAGCTTTAGAAAAAGGATAAACAAGTGGCCACCATGGAATATTTTTTCATGGAGGCCATTCAACACAACTATCCTTCAGATTCATATGCATTTTACCTCAAGGAGAAGTGGCTCCTCTTTAAAATCAAAACTTTAGCCTCCCATGGATCCTTACCTTTCCTAAACTGTAGAAAATTCATTGATTTCTTCTACTAAGCACGTATGGAAGGCAAGGAAAAAATAGAATAGCTTTACATGCATAACCTTGTGTTGAAAGACTTGATCATTTGGGACCCAAATCCTAGGATGGGAGATATGCAATTTATGGAATTGGCATCATGGATGGTTAATGAAGATACCAGAGCACAAGAAATGAAAAGGGTTATGAAATGAGAAAGCAGAGAACCCTTACACATTAAGGCAAAACTATTTAGCCCTAGTGGATTCATCAATAACCATATAAATATTGAAAATGATCGTGCACTTGCAGAAAAATACCTCCATACACAAGCTCAAGAAATGGCTCACTTTGTTGATGTTTCTAGGTTGATGAGTGCATAATGGCTAGCCAAAAAAGACGGAACAACCTCCCTGACAACCTTAGAAACATGGAGTACCACACACCAGAAAGATTCAAGGGTGCCTTAGAGAGAGCACCATTCTATAATAGGGCCATGCAGGTGAAAAATATTAAGTGGCTTGTCTTGAAGCTCAATCCACCCTTGTTGCTCGGTCTGAGTGATGGAAAGAACCAGGATGAGAAGAACAAAGAATGCGAGGAAGCAGAAAAGAATCATGGCTTTTACCCTACTAAAGGGACTCCCACACTTCTTCCTTGGGACATCAGAGGGTCCATCAAAGACATAATAGAAATGAAAAAAGAGGACTAGTTGCTCAGAAGATGAGCAACCATTTAGTAGGAGGGTGATGATGAACTCCATCATTAGGTACATTTTGAGGGGTTAATGGTTAACTTTTTTCATTATTAAGTCTCTTTTTCTTGCATTTTAATTATATTATGGACTTATAATGCTAGTTTATATGGTGATTGAGGCTTATCATACTTTGAGTACCTAACATGATTTAAATGTAGGAAAATCATGAAGATATTTCATTTTTGGTGAATATTTTTCCATTAAGACTCGAAGTAGACAAGAAGGAGATATTTTAGGGGGATTTTCCACCTCCTTAAACTCGAAGAGGTAGCCAAGGGATCCTCGATATTCCCTCCAACATCTCGAAATCAAAGGAAACCAAGTGAACTCGAGATCAAGTGTGCAAAAGGTACACTTCACTTGCAGTAAAGTGGACTCATCACCTACTTTTTAGGGAGATGTTGGTAACTACCCTTTAGGTTAAATAAGGTTGAGAAAGAGCTCATTAGGATTCGAAATTTGGAGAAAGGCCATCTAAGTAAGGTTAATCTATTAACAAGGAATAAATTAAGAAGATGAACAAAGTCAAAAATATTGCCCGTACTTTATGGAAAATATCAAAAGAAAAATAAGATCGTCTCATACTGGGAAACCAATTCGAACGATTTTAAAGGTCATAATGATCGTACACTTAGGTAGAACCATCAGTTTGATATCTTTGGGACTAATGACAGTAGCGTATGAAATTCAAAAATAAAACAGAGATCTAAAGAGAGATAATATAAACAAAAACATGCCCAATTAAGTTAACATAAGAAACGAAACCAGAAAGTATGAAAGTGACGCAATGTACTCATCCAATGGTTCTTCAATAATTCTAGATTATCCTTCGAAAATATGAAAAATGAACTTTAAAATGGATAAAGAATCTCCAATATTTGAGTATGAATTGTAGGGCGTTCCAATTTGTTTATGAACATGAATCTAACCCATGAGGTATTAATATAAAGTAAACACCACCTCAAATGTTTCTCAATTAAAAACCAATCTATAAACAGGATCGTATTTTCACGATTTGAAAAAAGTAGAAATAGAAAATATGTGAATAGACATTTAATGAAAGTAGAATAAAATTACATGACCTGGTTTTCAAAAACATTGCCTACTTTATCAGGCAAATTTGTCAAAAAATCAGATAAGATCGCTTCATACGGGAAACCAGCTTCAACGTTTTTCAAAGTCATGCATTGCCCATGTAGGGGAACCATCATTTGGATATATGACGATGATAGTATGTTATATAATTGCAAAAATAAAACGTAGGTCCAACATATAGTATGTATAAGAAAACATGCCCTCAACTATGGCCTAAAGCAGAAACAAACTAAAGAGAAGCAGCACACTATCCAAGGTTTCTTTCGACAATCCAGCACCATCCTTCTGGAACATGTATACTTCATGGCGGGAGCAACTGAGACATCAAGGTCCAGATCTCCAGGCGCTATCTCCACATCACGAGCCCTACGAACCTGAGCATCTGGTTCCCCAGCACATTCACGCCATCACTCCCCTTCCCGCGTCAGAGCTGGGCTGAGCTCGCACCGCTGACTTGTGCATTGTTCCTCCATCTGCAGCCTTCACAGAAAATCGCATGATTGGAGTCGTGGTATTCGATGTCTGCTGTCTGCGGAGAAACTGAAAGGAAAGCGGAGTGGGCACTGGGAGAAGGTAGCGGTGGGAAATGAGGAGCGTGGGGAGCCCATACGTGGCTGATCAGACCACCCCTCGCCCACTTCGAGTGTTTGGATAGCGGCCTCGCATGAATAATCGTCCATGAGGAAGATGACTCATGAGGGCTGGAGGGAGTGGCAGGGGTTGGCTTCTGTGGCTCCCTCATGGGAAACGCATCTTTTGATCACAGTGGTGCATGGGTGTACCTCAGAGACAGGCACAAGATGAGACGGAGAAGCAGATTCCAAGAAACTGAGGGAAGCATGGCACACACGAATTGAGAGAATGCGTACTTGCACCAAGGTCTAAGCAAGAGTCCAGCCGCTTGCTCCTCCTTCGGCTGCTGACGAAAATCCAGCAACCGGAGAGCGATCCAAAGCAATTTAAAGTGCATGCCGCAATTCAAAAGGTTGCGGCTCGTCTAAGAAACCAGTGAAACACCATTTTATCGACCGACCGGCAATGGATCAAAGATATCGCTCATCATAAATCTTTCATTGATGAGATCAAAGGCCGAGCATATTGAGCATGTGGAATCGCTAATGAGTAGAGGTCCGATCTGGAACAGCCGTAAAAACTTACTGTGATTGATCAACAACGTAAAAACTTAATGCGACGACAGGACACGCGCAGCAGGACATGTGGGTAAAGTGATCGAGAGAGATCTTGTTTACTTCGCGTAGCGGGAAATCCGACCCTTATGATTAGGGCTAATTTGATAAGAAATTCACGTCAACTCTCTCTCCGTACACAACTCGACCACGCAAAAAGATTAGGGAGGAATTATTTGTTTGCACTGGGCAACAATCAAAATGAGAGCCATTTTGAAACAGCAAATTTGATTTAATTAGGCTTTATCGCCGTCTGAAAGTCCCGTGTTCCACGACGAAAGGTTCGTTTGAAGTTTTTCAAAAAGGTTTTGTTATATGTTTTATGTAATGCGTCGAGTAATAGTTTTTATTGTTTGTTAAGGTCCCACACTCGGTTTTGATATAAATGCGACGAGATACGTTTGTATATATATATTTATATATGTATTGACATTTATAAATTAGTGGACCCCGAGAATTTTATTAGATTTATTATTTGCATAGTTTTGTTATGTCTTTAATATATGCGTTGCATACATGCTAGTGTTGCAGAGCCTGTTTTGAATGTATTTTTAAAGTTTATTATTACTACAATAGCGCGTAAGTGCTTTTCGGGAAGAGCACAATATTGGTGTAGTTTTAGAGACAGAGAAGAATTTTGAGTGCACTGCATTTTGCAGTAGTCACATTTTGTAATCCCTCTCAGTGAGGAAGAATTTGTAATATTTTTTTTTGAAGCAATAGAAATTTTTCAAAGTGTTGATCTCTATTTCCAGTGAAGAAATTTCAATATTTTCTCTTTGTCAGAAGAGGAGAGTATTACTCTCTCCATTGTTATTCTGGAATTTTCAAATATTCCAACAAATGGCTATAAATGAAGGAGATTTCTACGCATCAACATCAACATTTTTTCAAGTAGGAGCTGCCTAATTTTGTAACAAAATTCTCTCTAGATGCCAAAATTTGCAGACACTGAAGATTACTCAGGTGATGCCTAAAATTTCCATTGAATTCCTATAAGAATCTTATATTTGTGACATAAATCCTTTTTCTAATATATTAGCTTACTCCTTTTAAGTTTGTCTCATTCAAATAATAAAAAATGTTTTAAGGAGTATAATGAAAACTAGATTATGTGTGAAGCATAAATAATCATTGATGCTAGACTTGGAAGTTAAGTATAATAAGAAGTAGATACACTTCTCTAAATCATAATACCGTTTTTTTGAAGCATAATACAATCATTGATGCTAGACTTGGAAGTTTGAATAAGACGACATAAAACAACAAAAAAGGCATTCCATTACTTGCATGAAATATGAGCACCGCCTTTTAGCAGTAATCTGGGAGCAAGGTCTAGATTTTGACTGGCATCGATTCTTGTGAACTCAAATTTCACTAAAAACATAGTTTTTTGTATTTTTTTCAGCACATGGTTAAAAATTATAGTGCATCAAAATATATATTGTTGGGCCGAATACATAAGTAATCAAAAATTCTCTTTACCAAGTTATTCTCTTCATCAAAAGCTTGATCTTCACATGTGACACTTTTTCTAGGGATAAATATCAAGTGGGTTATGACATTTTAAAACTTGGTTCAAAGTGAAGTTCCCAAAAGGCAAGTCTATCAAAGCATTTGCGACCTGTGTCATTTCATAGTAGCGAATGATTTGATATCATAATGGAGGTGCTCCATTTCAAGCAGTGTAGAAGAGGCAGGAGCCTACAAGGCAGATCCAAACTTTGGAGAAGAGCAAGGCAGAACCTGGGAAGAACGAAGAATTTGGGAATTCGGGATCTCTTCCAGAGGCCATGATACCAAAGGTTTTTCCTATTTGTAGATCGTTCTCATCTACATCCAATATAGCCTTAAACGCCCAGATAGATCACTCTCTATCAGGTGAGTCAAATGCTAAAAAATCTGGAACAAATTTTTCCAAGCCTAAAGTGAAGGTGAGAAAAAAATGATCAATCCTAGATATAATTGTTGCGGCACCTGTTTGCATGCTAGAGGATTTGGATTATAGTACTAGCAAAGAGAAATCGACCGCTAATGCACATCCATTTCCTTTTGATCAGCTCAACCTCAGAGACACCACCAAGCAGAGGCAACATCAATGCAAAGATCTGAGCATTTCAAAATTAATGCAAAGATCTCGCGTAGTGGTAGTGCATGTCTTTTAAAAGAAACAAATAAAAATGCACATTCTAACCCATTTGAATAACCACTGTAGCAAGGGTTTACATCTAATTAGATCCAATTCGTATATCGATGGAAAAAAATTAATATAATTAAATTTTCCGTAGCAAAGGAAACTTTGCGAAAACAGAAAAGGAATATAAAATGAGGATGTCAAGATGTTTAGATGACTCAGTACAAAAATTATTTGTGCTTAGTAGACACAACACTATATTCTTAATGCATTTTCTGCAGAATACTAAACAGATTTGTCCAAAATTTGAGATGCAAACTGTAGTATCTACTATGCTTTGAAAATTGGAGGTTTATAAAAGATAAACTGTGAACATAATTGTACCACTATGATAAGAAGCTTTCAGAAGCATTCCTTATGCTTCACAAACGTGGAACTACCTTAAGAATGCTTATGGTTGATATAAATATTACATCATGGCATTTAAATGTAGTAGTTATGCTAGAATACTGAATAACATCTTGAGAGTGCTCTTCAAATACTGTACGAATGCACCAAATTAAATTTGTACCATTACTAAACATAAATGGCCAAAATAGTCAATTTTGATATCCCGAAGTTATGTATTTCTCGGTAGCGAACTGGGGATAGGATGGAAAATATGAGAGAACTAAGTTCTAAGGACTAAGAAAACAAGGCCAACATAGTTCTGCCTTGAATCAGAGACAAAACAAAGCGGCCCAAAAAAGTGTTTTCCACTGTCATCACCCCAAGGAGCGCAAAGTCAGTTGATGGTGCCAACCACTTGACGAAGCAGAGAGAAGACTCATGGTGCCAATGGTTGTAGCACAATCCGTTGACATGAGCCATCATTGTAACAAAGCATATTGATGGTGCAAATTGTTGTAGAAGTCCATTGAGAGTGCAACTACTATAGTAGAGTAGTTTGAGAGCACCCATTGAAGCTCCTGTATATAGTAGAGTCAACATTTTCCTATTGAACAAGTTTGTATATTCAAAGCCACAACAAGATCAGATAGCCACGATCCTAAATGAGAACCAGAGCCAAAGCTAAGATAGATTCACGTTTAGCAGAGCAAGACATCCATAGCAAAGGATCTGACCATAGAACTAGATCATGAGAGATAGCAAGATTCTTGCTTCCACTATTGAAATGTAGAAACTGTACAAGGGCTTTGCTTCCAGCATATTTCATTGTGAGATTAATTGCTATGGTGTTGTAAGCGCTCATTAGTAGAATCTTAAATCCATTCTAGAATTATTTTAACCTGCAGAGGGTTTTATCTGGTTATAAATCCTCATGTTCAAATTCCATTGTGGATTGGTTGTGTTTGATATTATGTTTTTACTGTCCGCAGTTGAATTTTTGCACAGAAAATTATCAGTCTCAAGCGAGCAATTTTTCGATGTTTATTTTTCTTCCTATGGTGAAGTATTTCGCTCAGAACTCTACTCGTTGTAATAGAGGTCTTGGGCATAGAACAGGGGACTTGGGTTTTTTGGAATCAAACTTCAAGTTAATATGCTCATCTGAAGAATGGCACAGCGAGCCTTAGCATGGAGTTGGGAGTACCAATTTGAAGTGCAGGTAGGGCATTGTACAATAGACCAGTTAGATTTTTGCACCCTAATACAAAAGTTTCTTCTTCTTTCAAAACATGTTTCTCGTTTTCTGTAACCAATGTGGGTCATGTTCTTGTTTCAATTGGGGATGGATCAGTATTTGTTATTTCTCCAGATGATCACACTCTAGGTAGCCCTGGAGGCTATTTGGGGGTGATGATTCCAATAGGTCTCAATGAATTGTTGCCCTCACCAGGGAATACTATTGCAGTGGAATTTGATAGTATTTTGGATGTTGAATTCCACAATCCTAATGGAAACCAGTACCTTCAACTCTAGTACCTGTTCAGAAAAGAGGGTGCCATATTCATTCATGCATGCAGAGAGGGTGAATTGCAGGCATTGCAATAGGAGGTGTTGTTGTTGTTGCAAGCACAGAGTATTGAAAAGGACAGACAAATTTAGTTCATATATTGTAAATTTTCCTCAGAAATTCACCTACAAAGAGCTCAGCAATGCTACAAAAGACTTTTTTTGAA
The DNA here is from genome assembly GCA_034641835.2 of Pinus albicaulis. Classification (NCBI taxonomy): domain Eukaryota; kingdom Viridiplantae; phylum Streptophyta; class Pinopsida; order Pinales; family Pinaceae; genus Pinus; species Pinus albicaulis. The sequence continues at coordinate 152,524 of JAXQQM020063212.1, forward strand.
TGTGATTGATAATCGATAGTTGCAAGCAAGGGTAATCCCCTTATGAAACTCAAATTTCTGAGCATTTTCTAAAACCTGATGACAGAGTCATTGTAATGAACAAGCGCCTAGGTCCATATTACGTCCAAATCTACCAAGCACCAAGATCTATAAAAAAAAATCCACAGTATCTGTGAACTAAGAAGAAGAGGCAGAAAATGTATTCTGCTTACCTGTCCGAATAGTGGTTGGGGTTTACCATGGCAAAAATTTGACAGAGCCCATGTAGCATTTCTTATCATTGAAATTCTAGCAGTATCATTCAACTGGGCAAGCACCTGCCTCAGAGCTCCATGACTAAGGGAAAGATCCATAAATGTTGCAGAGTCTCCAACAATATTTCCCAAAGCCCAAATAGCCTTACACGAACACCAGTTGAACTCGAAATTGGGTACTTTTTTTTTTAAATCAAATTGCAAAATTACAGACATATAAAGATAGTTAGGAAGAATAATTTTATGCCTCTAAAATAAACGTGCTACCTATTCTCAAACATTATCATTCCGAGAGGTAAGAAGTTCCACAAATATAGGCAATGCCCCGTAATCAATCACAACCTTTGTATTCTCAGAGGTTCCTGAGACTATATTAGTCAAAGCCAAAGCTGCTTTAAATAGCATTATCAATCACAAGGTATCACCATCAAAGCTATAATTTTAAGATAAAAATTTATCTACAATTGAAACTATAATTTTAAAATAGATACGCTTAGTGATATAGACACCTAGTGAGAGTAGAGGTTAGGAAATTATAATAATAATTATTACAAGATATCACTCATAGTGCAGTTGATTGTTCATTGTCTGTTGTAACTATAATTTTAAAGAAGACACACTTAGTGATATAGACACCACCAAGTGAGAGCAGAGGTTATAAAATTATAATGAGAATTATTTCAAGATATCATATTACTCATAGTACAGTTAATTGTTTATTGTTTGGTGTAATAATTGTTTATTATTTATAAACACAATCAAACATATTATGAGGGACGGTGATGAAATTGACAATGGTCTCATAACAAACCATAACGGGCACATCCCCTGGCAAGATATACTCTGAATAAGAAAGAAAGAAAAACAAAGTGATTACTTACAGGATCATAGGCTTCCTGAAGAACAAGATCTAGAGCAGTATATGTAACCCCTAAAGCAACACCTCTCTCTACAAGATGAATCGCTACATCTTTCATATGTACTCTAGCAAATTTTCTGAGCTCATCACGAGAAAGAGGATCAAATACAACTATCTCATCAAGTCTATTCAATAGCTCTTGCCTGAAATGTCTTCTAACCTGAAAAAATATTCGAAGGCATGTCAAAGCACTGTAGCCAACTTCGTGATAAAATTATATGAAACATATGCATACACAGAGTCTAGGAGAATGAAACGGCAAGGGTATTGGCAGTTTTCAAAATGCAGCAACTAAAATGACAGGTGTTTGGCAGTTGCAAAAATGCAGCTACTAAAACGGCAGGTCTGTCGACGGTTGCAGGTGTGTGGATTGGTGCTGGTATTTTTAGACTGATTTAATGGAAATATACCAGAAACCAGTGGTATGTCAAACCTAGAAGGTAACCCGAGAGACTGTGACCGTCAGATTAAACAAGTAACAGGTGTCGTGCCTAGAAAAGAAGTGTTGATGAAAAAAAATTGATCTCTTTCATAACAGAAGGCCTATCGGCCTAAATATCTAGGACATGTGGCACTCCATGATAAAGACACATGGTGTGTGGATTTGAGCTTTTCAGGTGGTCAAGTCGGATGAAAATAGGTGAAATGTGGCACCACTTAGACATTGACATGTGCCAATTGGTACAAGTGGTAGATAATTGGCATCCTCAAACAACGAGTTGATGCAGGAATGACATGAGGGAGAAAATATCAGAAAAGCCCCAAATCTAGATAACTAAAGCTCATCACCAACCTGAGATTGACAACTTTACATGATGTAACCTATGAAATCGTAAATGGAGAAATCATAGTAAAAATAAAGTAACCTATGTAACAATAAATTCGGATTCATCCTGGGAGTGGTAATGGGAGAAATCACAGTGAACAACAGGAAACATGCAGAGTTGCTTACAATCAAATAGATGAAAAAACACATACAAAAAACCTAGATAATAATCATGAACAAGCTTAATATTGAATTATGAACTGTAAAGGAACTTACAAAAGGTGACATTACGAACCTGGTCAAGCGCACAAGCAAAAATATCCTAGACATGACCCTGGTTGACAAGTTGTATTGCTCATGATGCAAGAGGATTTGTACCTGCACTGCCAAGTCAATCAAAATCCATCATTATCTATACAATAAATACAAGTAATTGATGTTGTATTTTTTACTCTAAGATGCATTCTTATGATAATGTTAGAACATATGTTGAAATTTTCAAAACATACATGAATAAGCTCCTCTTTGTTTCAATAAAAAATTATTGGAGTCGCATGAACTTGGAACAAGCCTCCAATGATCTGAAAGAGTAGCAACTAAGTCAATAGTGGCTTTTCTGTTGCTACGTTGGATTGAGGGAGGTTTTCTCCAAGATTAAATCGCTCCAATAAATTATTCTCTACAAAACAGGACCAACCACGTGAAGGTGGAAGCTCTTATGGCCCCTCCCCTCCCCCTCACATCACTCTCAATTCGCCAATACCCAATCTATATTTCAGTTTTTACTTTCATGAGCATAAAAAAGAAATATTCAATAACTAATAAAAAAAAATTCAACAAAAAGTACGCAAGGAAACATTGAAATTAATGCTTGACATAAAAATAGTATGATAAATGAGTTTTTTATATAACGCAAAATACGTTCCAAGTATGGTAACGTTTGTATTATAATAATACAATATTTTACATTATCAAATTTTATTTTTCTTCTTCCTATTTCTAAATCTCCTAATTACGTCATCAATATCATCGTGCTCTGCACCTCTTTCGTGCATTTCGACCCGCATTGCTGACCTAGTTGCGTAGTCATGATGTATGGTCTCATCCAGTGACGGGGCATCTCCTACAAAAACAGATAATATTAAATTTTAGTTGTCAGTTTTTAAATATCATTGAACTAGTTCAGTAATATTAATAAAAAAATTGCAATGAGATTATTTACCTGGTGCACCAGTTGTCGCCGTTGGGATGGTTTCCTTGTCTTCCTCTCTAGTGGTAAGATCCTCAAGGGAAAATTTCTCTGTCATTTAAACAAAAAACATTATAAGGACAACCATCAAGGTATAATAAGAAAAAATTATAAGTGGAAATTAATTACTGTCACGGCCCTCACTAATAATAGCATTGTCGGCCTAGTCCCCACAACAATTATCAGGTTGCACGCGAGGAAGATCTACATCTGGCTCAGAAACTAGGTTATTTGCCTCGTTGGTAGTGCTGCTCCCCTAATTTAAACAAAGTTGTTAGACATTAAATTTATGGATGAAAACAAACATATTGAAAGGTTAATTTTTTACCTTATCAGGCATTCTGGATCTTGGGACCTGCCCCAAGCTTCTGCGACGTTCAACTACGACTTGATAGCCGAAATAAAAAGCGATATTTTTATCTTCCTCTATATTTTATGTTCCGAAGTCATCACCCTACATTACATATGATTTTGTACTTTTAATCATATTTGATAGGATTACAAAAACGTTGGAAGGTGATACAATTAATTATAAGATGTTTAGCTACTTAATTACAATTCTTGAGGCTAATTTCAAGTAGCCACCCTGGCCTAGCTTGTGATGGCCCTTTTTTTCAATCCTAGATTTGGTTGCCTTCGAGGTGTCAGGAAACCTATCATTAAAATATTTAAGTCAGATATGATGTACCACAATTTATTTTAGACATAGAGAAAAATAAAGCTATTGAATTAAATTTGTAATTTACCTTGCGGGTCCAGTTGGCATTTTTCCTTCTTTCTTTTCCCTTTTGTCTTTTCCATCATGGATGAGTGCTCTCCACTCACTCTCTGGAACTGTGAGAGGACGCTTGTATCTAGGTTTAAATTGAAATTGCATCCTATAGGTGTCTCTGGTATATTTCAAATATTTCCTGGCTACCTGAGCCATCGTTGTTCTGTCAAATGTGTCGACCCCAAAAAGGGCTTCTAGATAATCTAGAAGTTCTTTTTTCAAGTTGGAATTCTGGGAATTCCACCTTGTGTGTATGGTTGGGCCAAAAATTACCAACGCATGCCTCTCCAAAAACCTATAAAACTCATTGTTTCGTACATAGAATATATATATATATATATATATATATATATTATCATTAATTTAAAAATAAAAATCATGATAAATATGTTTTAGATAGAGTACATGAAATAGTTAAAATATTAAAATTTACCTGGGAGTTGTACATGATTTATAGGGACACCTTCATCGTTCACCAACAATGTGCCATTAATGGTCCCTGTGGAGCTGACACGTATAGCTCCGGGAAACGCAATAATGTAGTTGGCCATATCAGCCTCATCACTGCGAACACATTCAGCGGTTGGCTGGGTGTCTTCTTGGGCAGGGTGTGTTTCTTGGCTGGCACCTAAAGGAGTAGAAGGTGTATGAGAGGGTTGCTGGGCAATCTATTGCCCTTGTGTTCCACTACTACCAACACCGGGTTCAGCAAGTGTCAGAAAATGCTACATAAAAAATAACATTTTGTTAGTTTAGTTAATGTAAAAATTAAAAATCAAACTATCACAATTCATCTCATGTAGAACAAAAAAATTATTCTTTTGAATTTTTATTATTACCTGATATGTTTCTAGCTGGGTCATAAGTTGTTTTATCCTCTCTTCTGTTTCAGGTGTTTGAGCCATGTCTATCAAAGTATCAAATTCTGACCTTGCATTTCGTGCCTTTTTTCGCAACAAGAGCACTGGAGATAGGGATGAAGAAAGCTCTACCTTGCATTTCGTGCCTTTTTTTGCAACAAGAGCACTGGATCATCAGGCGTACCATGGCTAGGTGTCTGCATATTTGACCAAAATTAATATTATTTAAATTATGTAAATAACTAAAATACCTGAAGATAGAGCAATGTTGGAACTTTACATGTTCTTCCGCTAGCCTCTTTCCGCGATCATCCCGTCTCGGGGTTGTTCCTGTACTGCCCTAATCAGTCTTCCACATTGCAATAAAATTATAAATGTAAAAACTTGAAAATAATATCTAACTTGAAACACAGAATGAAAATGGAAATAATTTCTAATAAGACACCGGAAGACAGAGTTAGAGTTTCAAATATGCCTTGCATTGAATTCAGTCCTGGAAACATGTCATTGCACATTAAGGGACCCAAACAAGGGACGAGTTGACAACGAAGACCTTATTGAATATATTGTTGGATCAACTTCTAGTAAACTTGTTGTGAAGACCTTGAGGACATTTTTGGAGCAACATTGTTGAAGTTGATGGTATAGCATTGTTAGAGACGATCTTGAAGGGCCTTGAAGTGAAGCTTTTGGAGCAACTATTGAAATATCCTTAGAGCATTTAAGTACGACACTTTCTATCTTCCATCACATTTTTCCTTCCAATATCCTTTAAAAAATTTTGTTGATATTTAATGTTTGAAATCACGTTATAATTCCTTGATTATATGTGTTTGGGGACTTTCCCTTTGAAATTACCCAAAAATACCCTAGCAATTTTATCTTCAGGATGCATGTCTGACCCTATTGTTCAATATTTTGATTGATAGTAGTAAACATAGAGAGTTAGGGGGCTCTTGACTTGGTTTGGTTGGGCCATCAAATCCCTAACATCTACTAGGGATAACCCCCGTTGAGTTGGAGGAGAGCTAGCCCGAAGTGAAAAGAGGTTGGTGAGGTGACAATGGGGCTATTGAATTACACATGGTATCACACTTTAGCTTTAGGACTTTATCTTAAGAAGTGCAAGATTTTGCTATATCAATTCTCAATTTTTTTACAACACTATTGTTAAGAACTAATAAGAAGTGATGTTGATGGGTTTTTGCGTATAAGAAACAATACCATTTAAAAACTAGGGTTCTCAGTCCTTGGCATTCCTTCACCTGGGCCTAGGGGCACACAAGAATAATTTCACACTAAACCATGAAAACTTAAAAGTAACTTAACAAATCCATAAAGTAATAATAATCATAATTCCTAATTTCCTATTGTACGATATAATGCAAATTATTCAAACATGAAGTAATGAAGACATGCAATGTCTGAATTTCAAGATTGATGAACCAATACAAGAAGTTAGAAACTACAACTTTGATTCAATACTCTGTGTCCTAACTCCAGGAAGGAACCTAGTTTGTAGTACATAACATGCATCGTGTATTATCAATTTTTAATTGACAACAACTAAAGGTCATCTACCTCATCAATTCCTTCCCATTTTGTGTTTTTATGTTATATTCCTTATAAAAGTGTCAAATTTCTCTCAAAGTAAGCAACCACCGAATAAAATAAAAAATAGTTGAGATATGATTGAGAAATGGTCATTTATTTCTTGAAAGGATCTTCACGATTTCTTTGGTTGTTTTTCATCTCCAGAAACAAGAAATGACCTAAGAAACTATCATGATGTAATATAAGAAACAACATGGTGAAATGCCCATTTTCAAAGCCAAATGATGTCCATTGAGGACATGGCCTTTATTTGGTTCCTGTTTCATAGGAGTTTCGGGTAGAAATGGAACTTTGTTGTACCATTTCTAGTAGTAAAAAGGGAAAACCTTCTTTTTCCATGGGAAATAATTTACCTTTCCTTTTCAAGATAATCTAAATCACAAAAAATATGAACTATACTGCACACATTCTTGGATAATGTGAAAGTGGAAAAGGAATACCCTACACAAGTGATGCACACATGTACACTTGAACACTAATAGATTTTTGTAGTTGAAATCCAATGCTTTTTTTCATTTAAATGTAGGGTTTTTAAAGCAGGGAGAAATAATGGCTACCAATTTAATAAGCGTTTCTTTGGGAAAAATTTAAATCTTGTATTGGGTGATGAAGATACTAGAGGGTATTCAATCTTGATTCTTGACATTGTGTTTAACTTGAATAACTCAAATGATTATAAATATCAGTGGATGAGTTATTTTTCAAGTAAAAAGTATATTAATATATTGGAGCATGAATGATAACTACAATTGTTTTCTCTACAGTATATCCAGCCCCAAGATTATGAAAATTTTTCTCAGGTGGAGCTATTGCTTATTGATGAAGCAACTGCAATTCCATTTCCTATTGTAAAGGCTCTTCTCGGGCCATATTTAGTGGTTCTGTGCTCTACTGTAAATGGGTAATAATTATAAATGAGCCAACCACAATCAGAGATTTTGTAACCATTCGGTTTCCATGGATAGTGATGATGATATTAACCCTATATATCAGTGACGTATATCTATATGAGAATTATCTCAAAATTGACCTTGATATGGTTGTATAGATGTGACCTTTGGTATGTCATCAAAAAATCCCCAAATATCATAAAATCCCCAAATCTGGAGAACTAAAGCTCATCACTTTCGATCTGGAGTACCACCCTTGTGATAAAGTTGATGACTTTCAACCTCCAATTCTCTACCACTTTTCACTTCACCTTAAATATAGATCAGACCAAGGGAAATTTTTTATTGGGTGTTTAGATGGATGAGTTTGTCGAGCTAAAATCCATAGCTTAAACTTCATGAAACTGTTGGAGTCAAATTCATGCAAGCACAAACACATGTTACACATCCTCTTTGAAACTCATCTGAAAGAACATTGGAAGACATGTAGAGAGAACCCTATAGCCTAACATAATACAATGGAATTGACCAAAAAAACCCAAATAGAGTCAACCCTACTATAAGAGGAAGGGCTTGCAGTAAGAACTTACCATTTTGCAAGAGCTGAGGGTGAATGCTGTTCTGCAAGAGCTGAGGGCGAATGTTGAGGGCGAATGCTATTCTGCAAGAGATGAGGGCGAACGATATTCTGCAAGAGCTGAGGGAGAGTGTTGTTATGCAAGAGCTGAGGGATAATGCTGAGGGTGAATTTTGTTCTACAAGAGTTGAGGGCGAATGCTAAGGGAAAATGTTTTTCTGCAAGAGTTGAGGGTGAATGTTGTTCTACAAGAGCTGAGGGCGAATTCTATTCTGCAAGAGTTGAGGGTGAATGTTGTTCTGCAAGAGCTGAGGGTGAATGTTGTTCTGCTAGAGCTGAGGGCCAATGTTGTTCTGCAAGAGCTAAGGGCGAATGCTGAGGGCGAATGTTGTTTTGCAAGAGCTGAGGGTGAATGTTGTGCTGCAAGAGCTTAGGGCGAATGTTGAGGGCGAATTTTGTTCTGCAAGAGCTGAGGGTGAATGCTGAGGGCGAATGCTATTCTACAAGAGCTGAGGGTGAATGCGCGCGTGATATCAGTCGTTAATGTATTTTTTAATAAAATCATTTTTATGTAGCGTGCATATAAGTGTCATATTTTTAGGTAGCGCACATATAAGTGTCATATTTTTATGTAGCACGCATATAAGTGTCGTATTTTTATGTATTGTGCATATAAGTGTCGTTATATCGATGGGGGACAAAGTGTCGCTATTGCGACGGATGCCTCCAAACGTCGCAATTGCGACACTTAGACATTGTGTCGCACTTGCGACGTTTGGAGGCAGTCGTCGCAACAGCAACGCTTTGGGGATTAGTGTCACAATTGCAACGTCTTCCTCCAAATGTCACAATTGTGACACTTTGTCTAAGTGTTGGTACTGCGACACTTTTCTCTAAACGTCGGTATAGCGACAGTTTCGGGCGGGATTGAAAAAATTTGGGGAAATTTCCGACATTTGGTCAAAAGCGTCAGAACCAAGTGTCATAATTTCCCCCAAATGTACTAGTGTAAACAGGAATCCATCATGCTAAACAGCACTGCAACTCAGCTAAACAGTTGGAGACTGCAAATAGCCTAAGAAGAATGCAGGGCGAATGTTGTTCTGCAAGAGATAAGCGCAAATGATGAGAGCGAATGTTGTTCTGCAAGAGCTGAGGGAAAATGATGAGGGCGAATGTTGTTCTACAAGAGCTCAGGGCGAATGCTAAGGGCGAATGTTTTTCTACAAGAGCTAAAGGCGAATGCTGAGGGTGAATGCTGTTCTGCAAGAGCTGAGGGCGAATGTTGTTCTGCAAGAGCTAAGGGCGAATGCTGAGGGCGAATGCTGTTCTGCAAGAGCTGAGGAAGAATGCTGAGGACGAATGTTGTTCTGGAAGAGCAGGGGGTGAATGTGCACGTGATATCAGACGTTAATGTATTTTTTAATAAAATAATTTTTATGTAGCACGCATTTGATTTTTGCATTTCAAATCATTTTTATATACATTCGATTTTTGCATTTCTAATACAAGTGACAAACAAATTTCTACAAGAGGTTGAAATTTTCACTAGAATAGCCATGATAGACTAATTAAAATGGCTTAAAATGCAAGTGGATCTTAAAAATAAATGTAATTGAAGGTTCTCCCCACTAAATTTTTGAAAAAGTGCTTACATTATTTAAGCTATCTAAGATATTTTTTTGTATTACACAATCTAAATTAAATAATGAAATATTTGGGTAGTCTTATTGTTTCAAATTAGGAGACAATTTTCAAATGGTGATGAAGTTTCATGTGATGATTAACTAACAATATTCTCCTTTCCTATCCTTGAAAAACTATAGAAGGTTCCCTGCTGCCACATGAAACCATAACTCATGTAGCAACATAGGACCAGTCCTCCATTTTTCCTGTCATAAGGCATTTTTCATGTATTTGACGACTAGAATTTGTGGATTACTGTTTTCCGTGACGTGTTAGGAATGATAGAAGACTTAATTTTGACGTTTGAAATTTTCTCAAAAACGTTCCTACGCCCTTTAATTTCCACTTACCAATAATTTTGCAACACTAGTCCTCTTCGTAATTGCAAGGCTGTACTCAAAAAGTAAGGAAATTTACTTTTTTGGCTCACTCAAAATTAAAAATTTAATAAAGGAATTACCACTTATCACTATTGATATTTTAAAATTAGAATCAATTTAGTTTTCCCCTTCCTATTACAAAAAGTTCACAAATCCTTTGTTTTACATAAAACACCAAAGAAAGAATAAAGGTCGTTGCCCTGCAAACTTCCAAGGTTGTGATTAGTGAAGTAGTGAAAAAGTACGGCTATAGAACTAAAAAAATTAGAATTCCAATCTTCCCCAACATGAAGTAGTGTTAATATAGCTGGTGGCTTGGCTTGATGGTCAAAGAGTGAATTACACAAGCACAAAATAAAAGCTTTAGGCATCTAGTTCCTTACACTCACACTCTCAAGGCATTCAGACTTAGGCCAAGCTCAAGATTGGATCCGAGTAAACTATATTGGCTCATTAACCTGCCATATTTTAATTTCATAAGATATGTTCGAAGTTTGAACTGCTAGGGTAATTTATTATTGTGAAATCATAGTTATAAATTATCTCTTATTCTATGAGCAATGTAATCTATTAATTGTAAGCAGATTCATTAAAAAAATTGAAAATGATTTTAGCATGAATGATGAAAATTTATATATTAATTGGTTTTTAAGAGTATTTGTATTATGTAGGAGCACTGGAAAGAAAAATCAAGACTTCATTTTCTGTTTTCCTTATTTTATTGGGCTGAACTCGAGAAAATTGAATATGAATAGTGAGTTAATTGTAAGATCAATGGGCCAAGGCCATACATCAAAATTGACCACAGTGGGGAAGTATAAAAGCATGGATATTCATGCAAGTATAGTTATTAATGTAAGATCAAAGTTAACTCTTAGATTCACTAAAGAAATAGAAGGCAAAAATCTAGCATCAACTAAAACTCATGTGAAAAAGTAGATGAAAAATGTACAATCATCCAATGGAGAGTTAATCTATAATTATCTAGTAAGACTCTTGGCTATGCCTTGAGACTAAACTAATTCTCAATATTTTTGAATAATCATCCATTGGAATTTAGTAGGAAAACCATAGTAAATCATTGTCCAATGGCCATGCAAACATATATAAAAAATAATATTTTTTGGTTGTTTTTCAATAGGTGGACCATGATGCGACCACTGAGAAGGTGGGGGTGTTTTTTTAATCATAGAAGTGAGGTTTAGTAGATTGATAGTCAATTTACCTTTCCCTATAAATTTTCTCGATCAAGTTATTCATTCATTGAAATTTGATTCATTCCTACTATTTTGATACACAATCCAATCTAGTTGAGTGTTGAGTCTTCATTGAGAATGGCATTCATAGGTTGTCAAGAAAGAGGTTATCATGCACATGCACTCTTCTTTTCTTGGTATCATTGTAATTATGTTCAGCCTGAGTTCTATATTTTTAAATTATCATAATAGTTTTTGATTATTAGGCTTTTATTTTGTCTTTTAAGAATTTTAATTTAATTATTATTAATCATTAACAACTTTCATACATGAGAAAATAGATACTAACAAATGGTACATCATGGCCTCATTAATTTCGCTCAGCAATTTCAAATGGTATAACATTTAGTCAACAGTAATCATTAATTCTACACAAAGAGACTAATTTCTCTGGAAGCCTGAGATTTCTTTGGATTGTTATTCTTATAACTACATAGACATAATTAATAGAGAGATTGAAGACAAAAAAAAATCTAGCGCTTAGTCTCCACTACTCAACATGATTTTGTGAGAAATAATACATAGATTGATTTCTCTGAGTGCCTTAGCATTCTTTGGCTCATTATTTTAATCACAACAACAATAAAAAATGCACTGAGGATCTGTTCTTAGTCCGATTATGCAATTTTTATAAGATAGATTATGCAATATTAATAATAAACATAAATTTATTGCAATTTAGGGAAAGCTTGTTCACGTTTTTTTCTTTATATTGGAAGGTTACTTTCTTTTTGAAGTAATTTTTAGTAGATCATAGCATATATTGAGGAAATATTAGTTTCACAAGAATCAGTTATTTCTCTTGAAACTTTAGGTACTAAAAGTCCATGAAACAAATATATCACACTCCAAAAATCCAAAGAAAATGGAAGAGCGTTCAATTTTGTTAATCAAACTTTTATTGGTGAAGGGTTAATTTATTATGAGAACGTCATTAATGAAGTGCAAAATTTTAAACGTAACATTTATTGACTAGAAAAATAATGACCAAAACGTCAAAAAAAATTGTGTGACGGGTAAAGAGAAATCCAAATTGCAACTGTGCCTACCACCTGTTGGTGAATGGAGGTTATTCACTTTTCATTTACAGCTTACCAGGTTACTCATGTTACCAATTTTTTCACATGGCTCACTTTTAGGTGACTACTTATTGTAATTCTTATTTATAAATAACAATTGGTAGATAATTGCATTATTTGAAATCTATAACAAATCCAGGCAACAAAATTACAACAAATAGAAAATTATGCAAAAAATTCACCAGGGCACTAATGTGTGGATACCCTATCATTTCTTAGATCCTCATAACTTACCAACACCTAATATATTGGTATACACATAATATGGCATTTACCTAAAGTATTTCATATGTATCTAGAAGTAAATAAGTTGTATGACAATTGTTATGGCAGATATAAGATGTGTATTATAGTTTATATTTCAATTTTTCTTAAGTAGCATGCATGTTCGGTTCATTTAGTGACTACAATTACCAAATATATTTCAGTGAAGATGTGAAGATGATCTCTCATTAGGTCCTAACTAATTAAAGAATCATTAATTAGCTTTCCAAATGAATAAAATATGTTAACAAAATAGTAAAAACTAGGAAAACAAATCATGCCTTGAAAAAATATGGCACAATGAGTCACACTCTCAGATTTATTTCATTACTCATCAAGTGTCGCTACAACATATATATGATCACCATTATCATAGAAATGGGACATGTGACCATCATTTTGGTTTCGCCAATGACATTCCACATCATGAGCATTGTTTAGGGTTGATTGTGATGATTTTTTTTAAACAAATCATTTATACATTTTATGGAAATTATAGACAAAATTTATAATCACATTACAAGATCATGATGTATGGATATTCCTTATCATTTCTTAGATACTCACAACTTACCAACACTTAATATATTGATATACACATCATATGGAATTTACCCATAGAATGCCACATGTATCCTAAAACAAATTATCTGTATGGCAATTGTTATGGTGCATATATGATGTGTATTACAATTTATCTTATAATTTTGTTGAATTAGCATACAACAATTTACATAGTGATATGAGAACCACTCTCTAGAGTATACATCAATTTTGTACACGTGGCTTTTCAGTTTCTTTTTAAGATATATCATTGGTGATGGTCACATGATTATATAATGAACCATTAAGTTGAACTATGAAATTATTCATCACAACACACACACACACACATATTGATGAATTAATAATTTTTCTTATATAATTTTTTTAATCTATTTTGAAAAAAAAATTATATATAATTATTTCTAAGAAGAACAAGAGACAATTCCTTACCATATCTTCGTAAAACATATAATAGCAAGAAAATTAATCTATTGAAATTTCATTTCCAAACATATTCATGGAGTAAAATGAAGATTAAAAGGAGATATTCATAGATTTACCTATAACATCACCTCATAATTAAGAATGTAAATGTACAATATTGATGATACATAGGTTAGGAGAAAATTAATCTATTGAAATTTCATTTCCAAACATATTCATGGAGTAAAATGAGGATTAAAAAGAGATATTTATGAATTTACTTATAACATCACCTCATAAAAGTGTAAATGTACAATATTGATAAAATTTATTTTCATATGATAAATAATAAACCTTTATCTCACATGTATCATATAATATTATAAACAAACACATTCTATAATATGCAATAAAAGTGAAATTACACAATCCACATGGAAATAAGACTTAGTTCAAGCAAAAAGATCATAAGTGTCACATAAATGATTTGGCCAAAAGCGTCATGACAGGGATCGATTCCTCTAAACGTCGCAATTGCGACACTTAGACATTGTGCCGCACTTGCGACGTTTGGAGGAAGTCGTCACAACAGTGACGCTTTGGGGCATAGTGTCGCAATTGCAACGTCTTCCTCCAAACGTCGCAATTGTGACACTTTTTCTAAGTGTCGGTATTGCGACACTTTTCTCTAAACGTCGATATAGCGATGGTTTCGGGCGATTGAAAAAATTTGGGGAAATTTCCGACATTTGGTCAAAAGTGTCGGAATTTCCTCGAAATGTACTAGTGATTTTATTTTCAAATTCAATTCATATTTTCCATTGTCTTTATCATGAATTTTTTATTGTAGGTTCATGTATTAAATCCAATGACAACTTCACCACCACCTTTAGCTTCATCTCTCACCCTTTATCATCCCTCTCTTCACCAAAATCTCCATCAGCCCTATTTTCAAAAATTTCATCCCTACACCATGAGAACAACCCAGGGGTGCAATAAAAGCCTCCCAAGAGGTTTTGAACTTGGCCAATTGGTGGGCCACCTTCCACTCATCTAAAGCCACCTTCGTTACACCTTACGTACCCTTTTCACACCCATTTTTGGCCTCAAATTTCCCTCAGACTGTTTCGTGTAGAAATTCAGGACTGTCTTTTAGCACTACAAGAAACATGTAGTAGTACTTGAAGGAGCACCAATGAGCCCCTCCTTAAGCCCAGAAACTACCAACCACATCCTTTATACCTACAAAAACCACCGACACACGTTCAGCCTTGCACCCATGTGTTCAAGCCTTCCATAAGCCACCTTAGCGCTTTATTCCCCTAGTTGCAAAACAACACATTTGCATGCATAGTTAGGTCATGATTATTTGCATGATTAAAAGCATGATAGACAGAGCATAGAGTGAGTAGAGTTTTTTTAGCCATTTGGCCCAGCAAAGTGTGATTAGGTTATTTTACTTTGTGCAATTTAAATTCAGTAATTTACTTCATGCAAGATGACTAGTTTGCTTTAATTTCTTATCATAGCTTAATGTGTGGATTTATTTCATTGTAGAGTAGTTAGATGTACTTGCTTCTTTTAGTGTATTTCAGTACTTGCTGATAGCGCCATTGCTTTGAATCATTTGTAGACTGAGGCCTAAAGTTATAAGTGGGATGGACTTCATCCAGAAACCCTAGAAGTAGCATCCTTTCATAAAGCTCAGAAGAGGATGACATGAGTCGAATGCATCTGTTGTGTATATAACACTGTGACATCCAAGTTTGTACGAACCCTATGTTTATAAATTAAATTAGGGCATCCTCTGGGAGTTGCAACATTCTTGGTGCAATACCAGGCTCACCACAGTGTATCATCTTGGATCTGTCCACAGTAGCAGTGTGGGATGCTTTTTGGTGAACTAAATTTTGGGGTGGTGTGGCCCTATGTTGGATCTGTCCACAATACTGAATGGTGTGGCCCTATGTTGAATTCTTGTAGGCCAGTTGTTCTTCATGGATATTGCATTACTGTCATGGTTATCACTTTTTCTTATATTCTCATTTGGTATTGTTTTTGTTTGGTATGGGTAAAGGTGAATAAGTCTCGGAAATTTGTATACATATTGAGATTTACGACCTCAGTTTGAAGTCCTTTTTTTAGAATTCACAACTCTAACTGATCACATGTAGACCATGGAGAACAATACTATCATGCCGAAGTCAAAAATGAAGATGCCAAATACTAAGATGTACAAAGCCAAAGTAGTGGTGTGTTCCATCATATGAATGGTGTGGTCAAAGTTTTTTTATGTTTTTATAATAGACTCGTGACTATGGTAAATTATGAGTCAATATTGTAATTAGAGAAAATCTACATGTCATTTATTGTTTGTAATGGTTATTTATGGTCCTTGAAATGTTTTTATTTACATGTTCTAAGACTTAGAGAGGCATACATATCCCTTTGTTATGTGTTCCCTATGTTAGAGAGTGTTAACACCCTAGAAGATTCTTTCATGCAGGATTGATACACTTGGGTGGGGCGTATTGGTTATAGACTCTATGAGGTGAAATTTTATATCTAGGGGGAGTTCATAGAGAGGTTGGATGAACCATGTATTTGAAGGAATTCCTAGAAGACTGGCAGTTGCAGTGGTTGGGGACCTATGCATTTCGGTACACGGTTGTTCCTTTATATTGACATCGACAATTGCATGAACAAGGTACAAGGAATAAATACGAGAATGGTACAGATGTAGAATTTGCAGATGGATATCGAAACAACTAGTCATTAAGGGGGTGTGATGGAAAAATTAATTCCTACTTGTCTCAGTTATGATTCTTGTTATGTAAAGGAGTCTCTTCCTATTATTTAAAGAGTTTCTTCCTAATTTGGTGTGTGGTTGAGATATTATTTCAACGAACACATTGTGTGTCCAATATAGTTTTCTATATTGAGACAAGACTTCTTGTATATGTGTAATATCATAATTGATGAATAATGAAGTTATATTTCCTTGTGGAAATTTGACAATTTAAACTTAATGTTTGTGACAACTCCTTATATTGCAGCAATTCTTGCATTTTTCTTTTCCAAGTATGATAATTGTTCAAAGTACGTAACTCTATTATCCTTAACTCTACCATAATTTCAAAACCCCAATTTTACTAGAAGATAATGCCTAAAAAAGACTTACCCAACTTGCTTTTTACTAAGTGAAAAAATTTCTAGGAATTTTTACTACAAAAATGCTAATACTATTTTCCCACATTCTCCCTTTTACCCTAGGTGATAATTTTTTCCCAATTTTGGTTTTAACCCAAAAAAAAAAAGTTCTCCCTTCTTGTTTTAATATGGGAAAAAAAATTCAGCCTTAAATAATTTTTTAACTATAATTTTTCTTATTGAAAGAGGGAAAATTAAAGTTTGAAACAAAAAGAAAACATTGCCAATTTTCCTTTTTGTTGAAGGTGCTTTTCTCTCCCTTTTTTCAAATACACATTCCTTTTTATTATATATTCTCCTTTTTTATGTGGACCAAAAAAATGCATTTCTGTATTTAAAAAAAAAATGTTAACAAATTATAGACATACTTTCTCCCATTCGAAAATTTTATGTAGGAAACATAAGAAAAAAGAAAATCATTTATGGCTCACTCTTGAACGAATATGCATGCACTCTAAATGCACTGCTCCAATCTCCAATATATCTTTGTTTTTTTAGCTTTGGAAAATTACAACACTTCCACCACCAACTCCAAACACCACAATCACGAATAATATTTGTCGCACATTCGTTTTTTATTATGCCTTCTCAAAAAAATTCATTTTTTTGTTATGCATTCTCAAAAAAATGTCTTTTTCCATTAAAAACATACAATGTGGGAAAATTATAAACATACTTTCTCCGTTTTTAAAAATTTATGTGGGAAACATTAAAAAAAAAATTGAAAATAATTTATAGCTCACTCTTGAACAAATCTGCATGAACTCTAAATGCACTGCTCCAATCTCCAATATATCTTTGTCGTTTTAGCTTTGGAAAATTGCAACACTTCCATCACCAAATCCAAACACCACAATC
The DNA here is from genome assembly GCA_034641835.2 of Pinus albicaulis. Lineage (NCBI taxonomy): Eukaryota > Viridiplantae > Streptophyta > Pinopsida > Pinales > Pinaceae > Pinus > Pinus albicaulis. Next base: position 170,127 of record JAXQQM020063212.1, read on the forward strand.
ATGAATAAAAATGAAATTTCACTTTAATCGCGTTTTAGCTCTCAACAATTACAACACTTGCACCACCAACTTGAAACACCACAATTACGAACAAAAATGGAATATCAATTTAATCTAGTGGCTAGAAAAGTTTTGTGAAAATGTGATATTAGAAAATGAACTAGCCTCACTTACACACTACCTTGGAAATTAACAAAACCCCAAATAGATCTAGATCCAAAAAAAGTTATTAAAATATTTAAAATAGAACTATAAAAACCAGAAGGTAGATCCAAAAAATATATTAAAATATTTAAAAAGCTTTGAATTAAGCTTTGATACCATGAAAGAGTGTCAAAATACCCAAGGCTAAGACTACAAAGCTAAAAAATCATTCTATCAAGAGATCACAAGATGAAGAAAGAAGGGAAAACAAACTTCATTGCTTCCTAAAATGAGCTATACATGAACCTGATTTATATGAACAATATAGCCTTTTAGTGATATTTAGAAGATAATAGTGATGACTCAATAGATAAGGATAAAAAGTACAATGCAACTCATAATATCGCTAAGATTGATTATAAGTTTCAATATTGATTAGAACTCTTACATTATTTCCTTGAGAAAGTCTATAACAAGGATATGGAAGTGGCTATATTTGTGACCTGAATTGAGAAAGATGCTCCTCAATAGAGGCATTCTCCTAGATCAATCATGGAGGTGGGGGTTGGAACCATACGTGAGGGAGCTCTGGCATATAGTGCAACATGATGGTAACAATATAGGTCGGGAACAAAAAAACCCTCGATCAGAGTGGCTAGCGGCAAGGAGTGGGCCGAGAGGACACAATGGCGAAATGGGAACACCACATGGAGAGGTCGGACAACAACGTGGCCATCGCATGCAAAGAGTGGCAGATAATGGCCGATGGGGCTATGGAGAGGACACTTCCCAAGCAAGAACATAATTATGGTAATTAATTTGTATGTCAAGCAGCTGGAAAAGTTAGCGAGGATGTTAGAATTTCATTGGGATAAGGGCTGAAGGAATGTCTCGAGACAAGTTAAGAACAACAACATTGTAACCTTTCTCATAATTTTGTTCTGCTGTGGAGAAGTCGGCTCCTCCTGTGTGCCCTCCGGAAGCCATCGTCGATGAAGCTAGTGGAATGCGTGGATGGCTCAATATGCATTCGAAATCCTCCTTGCTGTGCAAATGAATTTGGTATTGGAATTTCGCACCATGTAGGCAAAATTTTTATTGTTTTTAGATTTTTTGTATAATGGTTATGCCAAGATTTGTGAATTCTATAGGGTTGGGAGGGTTAGTAAAGCCAGTGGTAGAAGTCGTCATAGTTTTGTAAGGTTAGAAAATTTAACAACTGGTTCTCTTCATCCTTGTGAAATTAGAAGGTAAGACAAAAATGTATGTGGGTCTGCCTGGAAATTGTCTACATGCAGGTCAATGATGTGAATGTTTTGTAGGATAGCGTCTCGGAGGGTAGATTTGTGATCTCAGGTGAGGATTCTGAGTATTTTCATGTGTTGTTGAATAGTTCAGTCAGTGGTTTTGACTTATGGGGTTTAACAATATGGTGGGTCTGCAGAATTTCGGTTTTGGGTAGGGTTGGAACTTTTTTGTTTTGCTATGGGCATTGGTTACTTTGTTTCGATTTTATGCCTTTTCTATGGGTTGGGGTAGTTGGTGTCGTAGGTAGGAAGGCTAAGGGGCAAGGCCAGATTGTTTTTACATTGTTGAAGGGGCAAGGCGCCTACAACTCCTATCCATCTATTGATTCACCCAACTACTGTAATTTCAATTACCTGAAAATTAACTGTCTTGTAATTTTCTATCGTATTGTTGCTCTAGGAGTGTTCATTTTCTTTCTAGTCAATATGGTCAAGAAAACAAGAGGAAGAAAGCCCAAAGTGGACAAAGGCAAAGAATCTATTTCATCCCCGCCAACCAAGAGAGGTCGGAAATCTAGAAAAGAGTTCATGGAACCCTTAATTCAGACCTTTGCAAAAGACACCCCATGTTCTTTAAAATCTCGTATTTTTGGATGGGAAACTGAAGCCACAAATAAAATGGAAGAAGAGGATGAATTGACAGCAGAAGAATTGCAGCATATGATTGATGATCCGGGCCATACTCGTGGGAGAATCTCATTGTTTCAGCACTGAATCAGAACATATTGGTTGGTAAAATGCCTGTTGGTAAAAGCCATAATGTCAATTCGAGAAACGTGGGATCCAAATTTAGTCTCCACCTTGACAGAGATTAATGGAAACATTCAGGAAATCAACCTACAGTATGCTCGTCTTGGAAAAATGGAGAAATATATAAAATCCATCCAACACGTTGAAATACCAGGTTCCAGTGTCAAAGATCCAGCCCTGGTGGAGTCACATGATGACTAGAGCTGATAGTTCTAGTTTTTTAGCGGATAGCTTTACTTATCTTTACATTAAATTTTACTTATCTTTTTTGTAAATGTTAATATTAGCAAACTTTGATATCAATTATCTTAAGACTCAATTTATAAGATTAAGGAAGTTCATGTTTTGGATGGTGTACAATGCACTTAGATGGCCAACAGACCTGGTTTTCTTTTGGTGGGTTGAGGTCTAATTTTTGTATCTATTATGCTCGCTTTTTATATTAATAGAAAATTGTAAGGAACTACTAAGCTTACAAAAAAGAAAAAGGTGGTCACTTCTTGTTTTAATCCACGAAAATAACTTGAGTGGTAAATAATTTTTTAACTATAATTCTTATTATCAAAAGAGGGAAAATTTAAATGCTAAACAAAAGAAAAACATTGTCAATTTTCCTTTTTGTCTAAGACGCTTTTCATATTTTTTTTCAATACACTTTTTGTTTTGTTATGCCTTCTCCTATTTTATGTGGACCGAAAAAATTCTTTGGAAAATTATAAACAAACTTTCTCCCTTTCCTGAAAATCTTATATAGGCAAACATAAGAAAAAAGAAAATAATGAAAATTTTAAATTGAAAAACATAAAAAAAGGAAAAATAAATTATGGTTGATTCATGAATGAATCGCATGTATTTCAAATGAACTGCTTCAATATCCAATATAGACTTTTAGTTTCAGATCTGGACAATTACCATAATAATGGTGGCAATGTAATGGTGGCAATGTAATTAAATTATCATAATAATAAAACATTCAACATGATATCCATAAGCGTGGCTCCTTTGAGTGGGTTATGGCTTAATAGGCATAGATAAATCCATAGATAATACATTAACACAAATGTTTTATTGAATATTGAATGACATTTTTTAACTATAGTCTAAATTATTTTTAATAAAATAAAAAATTAATTAATTTACATAGTGGAATGTAATTCATCTAAGTGTAAAGGATTTTTTTAGATCTTCTCACAAAAACCAAATGAACCTTAACCTCCATATAAGTACATTTTGTAAATAAATAGTATATCCCTCTCAATTTAGAACTACTCTATTTGAAGTTGACTTGTGGAGTTCTAAACTGAAAGTTGATGATAATAACAATTTTCATGGGCCACTTCATATTGTGGTAGATACCTAATTAGTTATTCTAGTAGAAAGTAACATAGTCATGGATGGTTTTTAGGTTGTAAGGAATGAAACATTTATAAATATAATCTTGGTAAGCTAATCATTGCTAACAACAATTTTCATGGGCCACTTCATATTGTGGTAGATTCTAAATTATCTAGTACAAAGCTACACACTCATGGATGCTTTTTAGGTTGTGAGGAATGAAAGATTTAGAAATATAATCATGGTAAGCTAATCACTGCTTAAAATATATTTTAATAAATTCTTTAGGTATTCTATATTAATTTAATCATTCAATGTTAAAGAAAATGATTTTGCAATGATTAAACCACCATTTTTATTAAAAACTCTTATTAAAAAGAACAATTTTAAAATAATTATCACAACTATATCTATTTCAAAAAGACTATTAAATATATATAAAATTATTAATTTGAAAATGTTTTAAAAATGAAATGGCATAATTTTCCTAAACTATATGAATAAAAATATCACTAAACTTATCAGAATAACTAGATGGAGCCTTCTCATGATTTTAGAAGAAATAAAGTTAAAAATATATTTTTTTCTTTCATATTATTTATATAAATTAAATACTTGAAATTTAGGAAGTTCAGAAAAACAATATATAAATTCCAGATATCACAGAGTGAGATGAACATTTAGAGTAAAATAAATCCATGGTATAGATGCATATGATTTATTTGTATAGTGATAAAATATTGGTATATTTATCTTAACTACCATGAGCCCTTTTACCAATTATCTATAATTAAATTCAACACTTTCAAATTTTCTTGGTTATGGAAATAGACAAATTTTGACCAACGTCGGCTGTTGTGAATAGAGATGACGATAATGACACTCGTATTAATGTTATTATAAAGCTAAAGACATCTTTGTATTAATGTTATTATAAAGCTAAAGACATCTGTGTTCAGGGTTTGCGTTTGTGCAGACTGCAGAGGTGGAGTCATCTTTGGGTTTGCATTTGTACTTACTGATCGTCGTTGAAAGATCTCAGGTTAATCACGTGTGCATCGCCAATCTAGTCAGATTTTCTGGAACATTTGGGGTATCGACATGGAAAGGCAAGGGGCAGGAGGCTCAAACGAGCATTATGCTATTGATAATCACATGGAAGAATTTCGTGACGAGAGAGTAGAGGATGGCCTGACTAATAATGTGGCTACAGAAGAAGAATTTATTGAGATTGAAAATAGTGATCAGATTGCAGAATTTCAAGCTACTCATTCTCCAGGATCAGAATCTGTGGAAAATGGTGATCAGATTGCAGAATTTCAAGCTACTCATTCTCCAGGAGAATCTAGAGAAGAAATATTACGTCGTCACGAAAGGCTATCGGCTGTTCTTCTAGAAACGATACGATTGTCTAATGAGTTTGATAATTGGAGGTTTGATAATCGGAGGTTTGATAACTAGTAGGATACGCTCTCTTCGTGAAGGCTTCGATGAAACTACTCGTCGACTTGAGATGGATAACGGACGCCCCCCAAAGCCATTGGCTCCAGTAACCATTTCGGAGGACCATATAAATAATAGTATCAACTCTTCCTGTCCAATTTGCCTCGACGATTTTAAGTTGGGAGAGGAGGCATCTCAACTCCAGTGCGGCCACGTCTACCATCACCAATGCATTTCAAAGTGGTTGGGTTATCGCAATTCATGTCCAGTCTGCCGATTCGAATCGCCCACATAATTTGTGTGAAGGGTGATTTGTGCGATTATGGTTATTAGGAGTATAATTGTTATTAATTATTTTAGACTGTTGTAGTTCAAGCTGATATGCATAAGTGATGCCGTAGCGTGGCATGCACTTGCTGCCTTTAGGTATAAATCTCGACTTTCGGTTATATTCATATAATTTATTTTAACCTATAGAACATTAGAGTCTAACACAATTTGAACTTTGTATCAGTTTAGTGTAATCTAGTTATTGGAGAATTTTAATTTCAATAGTGTTGAATGATAGAAAATTTAAATAATAAGAATGCAGTCAATTACAAATAGTATTCATTGTGATCAATCTCAAATTATTTCTTTCTACTATTCTTATTGTCACCCTTGTTATTTTTGTCATCTTTTCATATCGATTATATGAAAAAGATAGTTGAAATCATAAACCATTTAAATATTTAGCTCACCTTTGTATAATCATATAACAAAGGTAGAGGAATGATAATAAACCCAGATTTTCCATCAAAGGAAAACGAAAATGAATTTATGATTTTGTGGTTGACAAATCATAATTGTCATATTAGATGTGATTCGAATCTATATTGAATAATAGAAAATAATTACATGGTAAGTATAATAAATGAAACCATTATTTTATATGTGAACTCCAATATTTATTAAGATCTGGGTGAGTATGGTTAAGGGTTATCATGTGGTGATAAGATTAGTTAGTTATGTATGTTGTTTATATAGCTCATTGCCACAAAAGAAATTTACTTCATAGTGGTTTTTTTTAATTGAATGTGAAACAATGAATAGTTCTAACCCAAGCTAGTTAGAATAGATAGTAAATAGGGATCCTTTTTTATTTTTATTTTTGATGAATGTAACAAGTGGTATCGGAGCAACATTCATATGTTGGGACCCAAATGGGTCACCTGAATAAAAAATGTTGTGTCTAAATTGTTCATAAAAGCTAGAAAGGATACAATGAGAAGGGGATCAACGCACCAAGTACCCAAAAATACTGGGGAACCTCATCCCCAATCCAATCCTTAAATGAGATCAGAAATGTGGGTACAACTCAGTGAAATCAACATCAACAAACCAACATATTACTTGAAGAACAACAGTATCAGATGAGTATACTGCAGAGTACAGTGAAAAATTTACACAAAGTAATGGTCCAGGTGAGAAGCGAAAATGAAATATTGATGCAAGAGTAGGAGAGGATTCTCAAAAGCTTCTCAGATAGGCAGAATCAAGGGATAGTTCCACCAAGCCATGAAAGAGATACCCGGGAAGAAAGAGAACAACGATGGTAGACTAATGACAAGCTGGAAGGAGGTCATACACAATGGAGCAATAAAAACAAAAATTATAATGAAGCAGAATCTGGAAATGTGTTAGATTAGTAAGAGATGAAAAAACAGAAAGGGGAACTGCAGGGTGAGTTCTAGAAAATCAAACCTCCTACTTTCGATGGAGAGGTCGAAGAGGTGGATGAAGCATGGCAAATTAACATGAATAATTATTTTCAATTTTATGAATATAGCAGCAACCTCAAAGCTCACTTGGCTATCTATCAACTTAGTGAGAAAGCTACCTTACGGTGGGAGGAAGTAAATGTTGAGATTGCAACAAGATGATGAGCTTAGTGGAAAGAAGTCGCCTTCACTAAGTGGGCCCGCAGGCTATTTTTGGCGCAAAGTCTATTTTTAGACTATGTCTATTTTTAGACATATGGATCATGATTCTATGAGTTGCAGGATGCTATTTGTGGAGGATTGGTCAAGTTGGAAAAATAGATAGACTTATATTTTTAGACATATTGGGCAGAATCTATTTTTAGATTGCGAGTCTAAAAATAGATATGTCGAATATTATTAGCTCTTAATAATATTTGGACTATAAACATTATCTTATTCTCTTGGAGCACTTCAGTTAAGTGCACAGATGTGGCACAAGAGCTGACAAAAGGAATTACGCTATTCCTGAGGGTTAAGTGGAGCTATTGCATGGATACTTCAGTTAGAACTCATGTGACAGAGTTTGGTGGAGTTGATTGAGAAAGTTAGTGGAGTTGTATTCAGTTTAACTAATCTAAACATAGTTGAGCTATTTGTATTCAGTTTAACTAATTGATACAATTAGTGAGAGTGGTGTGAATTAAGTATTAATTAATTCACTAATTATAAACTCATTAATCAACTAAAGAATGCATCAGTTAACTTCAGTGCATGGACAGTTTCAGTGGAGACCAGTGTAGAAATAGGTGAAAGAGCAGGTTAACTATCAGTTGTGACTATACTGTTGCTATTTGCAACACACAGATAATTGGAGAAGCCCATGAGGATTGCGCTGTACAATCCAGGTGGTTTATGTTATTTAATGAGCCATCACATAGGATTGATTACGCAATAGAGGCTGGCTATCAAGTGGCAAAAGATTGGAGCATGTGTTTTGCTAGATCTAGCTTGATAGTGTGTAGCAATTCGAGGTTGTGCTGAGAGCTTGTGAGGAGCTTTGTACTATGATTGTTACATGATCTCCATGACATATAATATACAGATAGTTGGGGTTTTCAGCTTTAAGCTTTCCTATTAAATACTATGTTCATATGCGTGATTGTTTGTGGTTTTAATGTGTGCATGCAATTGATTTTATTTCCGAAATTAATGATCAATGGTAGAAGAGATTTTGTGTTATGCATGAAGCTAAAATAATGTGTGATCAGGAGAATCTCGGTGAATAATATATCAGTTATTCAAATTTCTATAGTAAAAAATGTTCGAAGTATTGAAGACCGTAACACGGCCTCGGACGAGTTCCAACAATACTTCAAGGATAAGTATCCAACAAAGCATTTCTATGATGAAAAATCTCGAGAATTCCATGATTTGAGATTGGGAAAATTGACAATGGACGAATTAATAACTAAGTTCACATCATTGTTAAGATACATACCTTACCTAAGAGATGAGAAGGATAAAGTTCAACAATTTTTGAGCAGTCTACCTGCCAACATGAAGGAAATAATTGAATTCATAAACCCGAAGACAATGGACGAAGTGATTCAAAAAGCCGCCAAGGAAAGGACAGAAAATTAATTCAAATTTTAAGAATACCAGGTCTCGTAATTTTTAAAATACTGCAATAAATTTAGAAAGTAGGCAGTATGGGAAAAATCAACATAAAACAAAATGGCCAATAGAGGAACGACCCATATAAGCCTCCAGCAAACCAGACCATCGAAAAACTCATAAACCCCCTCAAAAATGTTGGGGATGCAGTGAGGCACATTATTACAAGAATTTTCTTCATTGTGGGAGAAGTGAAATGACAGCCAACCTGCAAGAGGCTTCTATAGTGGGGGATGTGGCTCGAAATATACCAAGAATTAATTAAGCTCTTAAAGACCGATAAGAAGACTACCAACCGACCATGATAGAACTTGAAGGTAAGTTGTTTTCACAAAATGTTTTTATTTTGGTTGACCTTAGTTCTAGTTTAAGCTATGTAAACCCCGAGATAGTATAAAAGTGTATCTTGCAAAGCCAAAAATTTAAGAACTCCTGGTTGGTACACATACCTTCGGCTACTACTTGTTTGTATGGTTGTTTGTAAGAGCTTCAACTAATGGTTTTTGTCTATGCAGTTGATGAGCTTGCGTTTCATCACAATGGAGATACATGGTGAAGGTTTAAATCCTCACATTGCTGGATATTCAAGCTTACTTCTCCAGCATGGTCACATAGGTGAGTCCATATTGTTGTTGATATCATTTTTCATTTACAATTTTTGCAATTACTCGGATAAGGGTTTTGACTATTCTTGGTTCTCCTTGCTGCTTCAGGTCTACGACACCGAGTTTCCCGGTTCCTATACCAAGGTGAGTGTTCGAAATTTTTCTTGGGTCGATAGTTAAACTTTCTTGGTTATTATCGAGAGTTTGATATTGTAACCCCTATCACTAAAACATTCCATTGTTGAATTTACACGTAATTTGTGACCTCGCACCCCTTTACTTGTGTGGCATTGTTCTTCATGCCATTCTGTCCTTAGTGGGTGACTTCCTCACTTCGTTGGTGAACATGTACTGTCGGTCTCTGAATCATTTTAAATTAAAAGGAAACCCTTCTTGTTTATGGGAATTAAGCCCTAGGTTATTATAGACTTTTTCTTGAAGCCTTAAGTGTGTCTTTTCCTCTTTTTGTTCAAACTTGATGTAAAGAATATTATACAGCCTTAAATATGCCTTAATATATATGTGTTTTCGTTATTCATAAGATTTTATATGCATGCAAATGATCTTTGGTTGCGTTCTAGAGATTCCTCCTAGTTTTGAGTTTGAAATGTTAGTTTTGGCTTGGAAGTTTCCCTTATTTCATCTTGATGGTCCAGCTGAAAAGTCCTTCAGCACAAATATAATGTCAAGTGAGCTTATATATTTTGTTGTAAATTTTTTTTACTTCTTTACTCACAATTTTAGTACTTTGGCAGTATTTGTTATTCCTGCCTTCATAGTGCATTGACTAAGTATATTTACTTTTTTCTACATGTTCGACGACTATATTCATACTGGGTTTTATCTACTCTGAATTGTCCCAGTTTTGTTTCCCATATGTAGTTCTTCTATTTTTTTTTTATTGTAAGAACTACTCGTTTTTTCTTTTAATTTGGAAATCTGAATGTAGTGTAGTTATCTTTATTTCCATAGAATTCCTCTTTCATGTAAATACATTTATAGGTTGTTAAAAGTACTATGAGGGGGTTAATCTTTATTTAAAGTACATAGTTGTATTCAATATATCACTTCTTGGTAAATATATTGTTTCAGTTTACTATGTAAGTTTGATGTCCAGATCATCTTAATTCTGGGTTACTCTGAATATCCCTAGTCCGAGTATAGAGATTGAACCAAAGAGGAAACAAAATGTTCAGTCTCGAGTCCCAACACTAGACAGACTAGTGATCTTCTCTACAATTCTATTCTCAGTTTTACATATATATTTTTTCATTTACTTTCTTAGACCTTCTAAACCAACACAGTTATGATTCACCTTATTAATACATTTAAAGGGAAATAAATTTAAATAAATATGTCTTAAAGGACTGTGTTAATATGTGTGTGTGTGTGTGTGTGTATTCCATTTTTCCTTCTAAATACCTTTAAGTAAAAATTTTGAAGAAAGAAGAATATTGATACAATTCCTATTGTTTTCAATTTCATTAGTTACAGTAATAACCATTCATATAACTAGAAATCACAGTGAGATTCACATTCTTTCTTATCACCTAGAAAAACACAGTAAGATTCACAATTTTTCTTAACACCTTATTAAGTTACTTTTCTCACTTTAATCTGTTAATGATAGCCTCCCAACCATGAGAGAGGAAATTACTTCCTCAACTCCCCCCATGCTCCACACCACTGTAGGACTTAGATAGTAGTATTTCTGGAATAGACCTCAAGACCGTCAGTGCAGTCTTCCTTTCAAGATTCGGGTTACATAGTTTCCACTGGTTCCAACCAGCTTTGGATTTACTCTCACCATCAAGTCTCCTGTTTTCCTCCAATTTCACAAAACCCCTTTTCCTCACTAATATTTCCCATTAATCCCTAGAGGAAAAGGTAATTGTGGTTACTTGAGTTTTCCTAACTACTCTAGAATGTTGGAATACTTTATCATCAGTTTCTATGGAAAACATTCCATAATTAATTCTTTATTTAAAGAAAAGAAATAAATCATGTTCATTACTAAATTAAATTTACTTGTTAATCTCATTTAATATTAAATGCATAATTCATTTTTAAAATAAAAATAAATATTTTGAGCATTAAATCCAGTTGTTACATCTTCCCCCTCTTGAAGTAAACATTGCCCTCAGTGTTTTATTCCATATCAGCAAATAGTTCTGGGTATGCCTCACGAACAATTCCTTCATCTTCCCATGTAGCCTCATCTGGGCCAAAGTGCTTCCATTGCACTTTAACTTTGGTGATGGATCACCTCCGAAGCATGATTTCTGTCTGATCGAGAATACGTTGAGGTTATACCAGAAATTTTCTGTCTGTTTCAACCTGTAATAAGCAAAGGCTTAAGTTAATTACCATAAAATTCATCTCTTTTGGAGATTTTGTACTCAATCTTATTCCTACCTAAATGTTTTTCCAATGTATTACATTCCTTGGATCATGCACATATCCTTTCAATATTGATACATGAAACCCATTGTGCACCCATATGTGACTGGGTCATGCGAATCGATAGGCCATTGTTCCTACTCTTTCCAAAATTTGGAAAGGTCCATAGAACCTGGGAGCCAATTTGGCACACGAATTCCACCTTAAGGTGCTTTTCTTGGGCATGATTCTCACATACACATGATCACCCACTAAAAAATCCTGATAGGTTCTCTTTTTGTCCTCATAAACCTTCTACCGAACTTGGGAAACTCTTAGATTCTATCAAATCTTCTTTACTTCTTGTTCCATCTCCGCCAACATCTCCAGCCCAAGCATTTATTTTGTTTCTGGACTACTCCAGTTAATGGGAGTTCGACACTCTTTCGTATAAGGCTTCAAAGGGACTCATTTTCAGAGACCCTTCATATCCATTATTGTACACAAATTCCACTAGATGTAGATAATCTTCCCATTTTGTGGGTTGCTGCATTACGTACATGCGCAACATTTCTTCTAAGATTTGATTCACTCGCTCCATTTTTCAATCCATATGTGGATGATATGCAATGCTAAAGTTGATCTATGTGTCCAATCCAGTAAGAAGTGCCTTCCAAAAGGCTAAAGTGAACTTTAAATCTCGATCTGAGATATTATTTTTGGAATACCATGCAACCTAAATATTCCCCTCATGAAAATATATGCAATTTACACCGTTTTGTAATTAGACTGTACTGGAATAAAGTGAGTTGCCTTGCTCAGTCTCTCTACAACCTCCATTATAGAATCATTATGTCTCTTCAATCTTGGTAGACGAGTAATAAAATCCAATGATATAACCTCCCATTTCCATTCTAGTACAGGTATGGGATGCAACAATCATGCTCGATGTTGATGTTCCACCTTAACCTGTTCGCATTCCAGACACTTGGTTATGTATTCAGTGATATTTTTCTGCATACTAGGCCAAAAATAAACTTTCCTAATTGCTTTCAACATTTTCTCGTAACGTGGGTGTTCAGAATAAGTATTGCGGTGATATTAATCCAAGATCGACTCTTTCAAACTCATCTTATTCGGGATGGATATATTTCCTTTAAAATTTAAAATCTAATCTCTGTTAATCTCATATTCTGATAGATTTTCTTCTTTTTTGCTTCATTTGCTTGCTACCATAAAAATTGACATTCAGGATCCTTCTCGGCTGCCTCTTTTATTTGATCCTGAAATTTGAATTCCACTTGATCAAAGTAGAGTTCATACACGCAATGCAGTTTTCTAATCAAAGCATTGGCAACAGGATTTTATTTGCCCTGAACATGCTGAATATCAAAATCAAATTTGGTTAGGAATGTATTCCACCTTGCCTGGTGAGCATTCAAATCAAATTGTTTAATGTAGCTAGTTAGGTTGTTGTGATCTATTTTCAGCACAAACCTTTTTCCCAATAAGTAGTTTCTCCATACCTTGAGTGTGTGCACTACTGCGGTCAACTCTAGATCGTAAGTAGAATAACATTGTTCATGATATTTTAGCTTTCTTGACTCATATGCAATGACCCTTCCATATTGAGATAATATTTCTCCTAATCCTTCCTTGCACGCATCGTTGCATACCTCAAATTCCTTGTTTGGGTTAGCTACTCTCAAAATAGGGACAGTAGTCAGCAACTGCTTTAACAGTTCAAAACTAGTTTGACATTCAATGGTCCATTTAAATATCCTCCCTTTTCAGTGCAAATATGTAATACAAAAGGAAATTTTTTAGAATACTTCGATGAAGCGCCTGTAATATCCAGCCAATCCCATAAAATAACGTATATCTGCTACGTTTTTTGGCACCCTCCATTCCATGATAGTCTTTATTTTATTAGGATCTACTGATATGCCTTCAGCAGAAATGACATGGCCTAAATATTGTATTTTCTCTTTGAGGAAATGACATTTGTTGAACTTGGCATACAGCTGATGTTTCCTCAACATTTACAGCACTTGTTGTAAGTGTTCCTTATGCTTTTCCATGGTTCTTGAATAAATTAATATGTCGTCAATAAATATCACATCAAACTTGTCCAAAAAGGGATGAAACATGCCAAGCATCAGGCTCATGAACATTGTTGGTGCATTGGTTAATCCAAATGGAAAAACCATGAAATCATAGTGCTTGTATTGAGTTCAAGTGGTTGTTTTGTAGATTTCTTCATCTTTAATTCAAATATGGTGGTAACGAGACCTTAAATCTATCTTTGAAAATACAGTCGTTCCCTTCACTTGATCAAAAAGATCATTTATACATGGCAACGGGTATTTATTCTTAACTGTAAATTTATGAAGATGTCTATAATCCATGCACATTTGCATGGTTCCATCCTCTTTCTTCTCGAACAACACTAGTGATCCCCAAGGGGATACACTTGGTCGAATATATCACTTCTTGATCAATTCCTGTAATTTCATTTTTAATTCTGTTAACTCAGGTACACTCATCTGATATGGTGCTCGTGACACCAGTGCGATATCAGGCATTGATTTGATAGTGAAATCGATATCTCTCTTTGGAGGTAGTCATGGTATGATTTCTGTAAATACATCCATAAATTCATGTACCACTGGTATATTTTTCAGCATAGGAGTATTATCCTTAGAATTATCGAATCCCACTTGGATGGCATCTGGCATCCTTTTCTAATGCATTTACCTAACTGGGATGATGTGATAGGATGTAATTACAGTGGTTTCTTAATTCCCTACAACTCCTGGCGTGTCCCATATTCAGCTCTTAAGTAAACGATCTTAACTTTACAGTCTACTAGAGACCAGTGTCCTTCTAGCGAGTCCATACCGAGTAGTATGTCATAGGAACACAAGCGTAAAATATTTAATTCTACCTTTAACTGTTGATTTCCAATTTCCAAAGAATGGTTCAAAAATTTAGCACTAACCCTTCTCTTTGCCCCAGTGGATAGATGTACCAGCCATGAGTTCTTAAATTTATGGCTTTGTAATATACACTTTTCTACTATCTTCGGGTTTACATAGCTTAAACTAGAACCAGGGTCATCCAAAATAGAAAGAGTTTGTGAAAACAACTTACCTTCAAGTTCTATCATGGTCGGTTGGTAGTTTGCTTGTCGGTCTTCAAGAGCTGAATTAATTCTTGGTATATTTCGAGCCACATCTCCCATTGTAGAAGCCTCTTACAGATTGGTTGTTGTTTCACTTCTCCCATGATAAGGACAATTCTTGTAATAATGTGCCTCACCGCATCCCCAACATTTTATAGGGGGTTTATGAGTCTATCGATGTTCTGGTTTTCTGTAGGCTTCTATGGGTCACTCCTCTATTGGCCATTTTTTATTTTATTTTTCTCCCATATTGCCTAGTTGTTGAATTTCTTGCAGTATTTTTAAAATTATGAGACCTAGTATTCTTAAAATTTGAATTATTTTTCTATATTTTCTTTGGTGGCCAGTTTCTGCCTATTTCTCCTTTTGCCTTGGACTGCTGACAGCACATTCATGCTTTTCAAATCACTTCGTCCATGGTCTTCGGGTTTATGAATTCAATTCTTTCCTTCATGTGGCCAAGTATACTGTTCAAAAATCATTGAACTTTAGCCTTCTCATCTCTTAGGTAAGGTACGTATCTCAATAGAGATGTGAACTAAGTTATGAATTCATCCATTGTCAATTGTCCCAATCTCAAATCATGGAATTCTTGAGATTTTCATCATAGAAAAGTTTCGTTGGATACTTATCCTTGAAGTATTGTTGGAACTCGTCCTAGGTCACATTCTGGTCTTCAATACTTCGAACATTTTTTAATTCCTCCCACCATAAGGTAGCTTTATCCCTCAGTTGATAGATAACCAAGTGAGCTTTGAGGTTGTTGTTATATTCATAAACTTGAAAATACTTATTCATGTTAATTAGCCATGCTTCATCCACCTCTTCGACCTCTCCTTCGAAAGTAGGAGGTTTTATTTTCCAAAACTCAACCTACAATTCCACTTTATGTTTTTTCATCTCTTGCTGATGTGACACATTTCCAGATTTTTCTTCATTATAATTTTCATTTTTTATTGCTCCACTATGTATGTCCTCCTTCCTACTTGTCATTAGTCTATCTTCGTTGTTCATTTTCCTCCCGAGTGTCTCTTTCAAGGCTTGGTAGAACTATCCCTTGATTCTACCTATCCAAGAGGATTTTGAGAATCCTCTCCTACTCTTGCATCATTCTTTCATTTTCGCTTCTCACCTGGACCATTTCTTCCTGCAAATTTTTCATTGTACTCAGCAGTATACTCGTCTGATATTGTTCTTCTTCAAGTAATATGTTGGTCTTTTGATGCAGATATACACTCAGTTGTACCCACACTTCTGGTTTCATTTGAGGATTGGATTGGGGATGAGGTTCCCCAATATTTATGGGTACTTAGTGTGTTGATACCCTTCTCATTGTATCCTTTCTATTTTTGTGCACAATTTACACACAAAATTTTTTATTCAGGTGACCCATTTGGGTCCCAAAGTATGAATGCTACTCTCATACCGTTGTGACATTCATATATATATATATATATATCCCTATTTACTATCTATTATAACTATCTTGGGTTAGAACTATTCATTGTTTCACATTCAATTAAAAAAAAAACACTATGAAGCAAATTTATTTTGTGGAAGTGAGCTATATAAACAACATACATAACTAACTAATCGTATCACCACGTGATAACCCTTAACCATAATCACCCAGATCTTAATAAATATTGGAGTTCACATATAAAATAATGGTTCCATTTATTAGACTTACCATGTAATTATTTTCTATTATTCAATATAGATTCGAAGCACATTTGATCTGACAGTTATGATTTTTCAACCACAAAACCATAAATTCATTTGTCTTTTAATTTGATGGAAAATATGGGTTTATTATCATTCCTCTACCTTCATTATATGATTATACATGTGATTAAATCCTAAGGTAAGAAGCTTCTCTCTAACCTGGTCTTCCGTGCCACTATGCAATGAATTGGTTTGACACTTGCAATGTATAGCACTGTTAGATCTGATGTAATGAGATCGACGGTGGAGAGATGATTTGGTTTTGGGTTAAGGTACTCGACCTCCCCTCAACCCTAACTGTTTTACTCATTTTCACTTTGTGAAATTTTGTCTCGAGCTCCACCGCTCTGTGGCTCCAAAAGCCACCATCGCTCTGTACCAAGATGCCTCGAATGTTCTTCGTGGATGTAACTAACTATCCACTCTCCCTGCATCCCAACCACTGCATGTAACATTTGAATGGTGAATTTTCTTCCATTATATTATGTAATCTATAGTTATGATCTCTCGTTCATTCTACAATATTTTCTCTTAATTTTCTCGGGTTTAACTGTGCACATAGACCTCTGGCTACCACTTGCTTGTATTTTTATTTGTATGAGCTTCAACTAATGGTTTTTATCTATCTAGTTGATGAGCTTGCGGTTCATCATAGTGCAGATACATGGCAAAGGTTTAAATCCTCCCATCATTGGGGATTCAAGCTTACTTCTCCCGCATCCTCACATAGGTTAGTCCATACTATTGCTGATGTCATTTTTCATTTACAGTTTTGGAAATTAATCAGATAATGGTTTTGACTATTCTCAATTCTCCTTGTTGTTTCAAGTCTATGGCATCGAGTTTCCTGGCTCCCATACCAAGGTGATTCTTCGAAATTTCACTTGGGTCGATAGTTAAACTTCCTTGGTTATTACCGAGGGTTTGATATTGTAACCCCTATCACTAAAGTATTCAACTGTTGTCTTTACATGTAATTTGTGACCTCACACACTTTTACTTGTGTGTCGTTATTCTTCATGCCATTTTTCCTTTAGTGGGTGAATTCCTCACTTTGTTTCTAAACAGGTACCGTGAGTCTTTGGATGTTTTTAAATTGAAATGAAATCCTTCTGGTTTCTGGGAATTAAGCCTTAAGATATTATACACTTTTCATTGAAGCCTTAAGGCTTTTTTTTCATATTTTTGTTCAAACTCAATGCAAAGAATATTATACAGTCTTAAATATGGCTTAATATATATGATTTTTCATTATTCATAAGTTTCTCTATGCATGCAAATGATCTTCGGTTGCGTTCTGGAGAATCCTCCTAGTTCTGAGTTTGAAATGTTAGTTTTGGCTTGGAAATTCCCTTTATTTCTTGTTAATGGTTC
The DNA here is from genome assembly GCA_034641835.2 of Pinus albicaulis. NCBI lineage: Eukaryota > Viridiplantae > Streptophyta > Pinopsida > Pinales > Pinaceae > Pinus > Pinus albicaulis. The sequence goes on from JAXQQM020063212.1 coordinate 187,789, forward strand.
AACTGAGAAATCCTTTGGCACAAACATAATGTCAAGTCAGCTTATATGTTTTGTTGTAAATTATGTTTAATTCTTTACTCAGAATTTTAGTACTTTGGCAGTAATTGTTATTCCTGCCTTCACAGTGTTAGGTCTGTATATTACTAGTGTAGTCTCTTATTGTGGTTAGTATAGCCCCCTTATTGTTATTTTTGTACCACTGTAACCCCCATATAGTTATTATTGTTCCCTTACATTATTATTGTTAGGTCGCCTAGGATTATATTGTGACCACATGGACTCCTATATGTAGAAGGAGGTTTTTTCATTTGTTTCATCCAAGAATTTTTCATTTATGTAATGTAAAGGAGGTTTTCCCCTCGAATTATCTTATTTATAAGGCGTTGATCTCTCTTTCTTCTATTTTTGGAGTTGGTTTCATAACATTTTCTATTAGAGCTTTGTGTTCTAGGGTTTTGCTGCTACAAATTGGTCATCGTGGAATTTTCGCTATAACATTTTTTCTACGAAGGTTCAGAAGTGGAAATTCTTATCACGTGTAGCCAAAAACCTAAGGAACGTTGTATATAAATTTTAGATCTTGGTTCACAATATTTTCAGAGATATGATCTGTGGATGTTGGGGTTGTTTCAGGCTCCCGAATTTCATCACAAAGAGGTGACCGTGGGAAATTCCTCATAACTCTCTCTCTGAATATTAGTTTGGGATTTTGTAAAATGTGGTTGAAATTACAGTGATTTTAGATTCTTGTGTATCTATTTCAGAGTTCAAGGAGGAAACAATGACATGTGGCACATCGTACAAGTTCGATCTACTAAACGAGTCCATAATTAGGTCATTGTGGGAGATTGGGCATAGCTTTTTCTCGAAGCTTCCAAAGCAAATCAAACCTGTGGCATTGGAAAGAAGATTCAGAGGGCTACTATAGAACCGAATTTCATATATTAAAAATAAAAAATCAAAGAGATGATTCAATTTCAATGTCAAGCTCCTCAAAATAAAAAAAAAAGGTGTGTATTTTTTTTTCAAATTACATAAGCCTTGTTTGAAAAATTAGTTTGAAGTGATTCAAAGAGAATATTGAAGCATAGATATTAGTATTGGGTTCTAAAATTCCCCCTATAAATAATTCAACACCCATGAAGCCCTCAAAATACTCTTCTATGACTCATGAAGATGAAGACGTGCAACATGATATATCAAAATTACAAGAGCAAGTGCACCAAATTTCACTCTCGCTAATAGCAACAAAAAATGAAATGGAAGTTTTGAAGAAAAGTGTGGAACTTAAGATGGATGGTTTGAAGAAAGGAGTGGAATCTAATATGGATGGCATGGAAGTTAAGATTTATGGTATAGAGGAAAAAATGAAAGATAACATGGAAGACATGAAGAATAATCTAAAAGCGGACATGGAAGGTTTCACAAAGTTGATACAAGAAATGATTCCTAATGGCAAAAATATAGTAGAGGAAACTCATCATGAAAAAAATAAATGTTAATCTTGATTTCATAAACTCTAATGTTGGATTGAAGACCAACCATATTCCAAATATCGATATGAGTAAGTTTGATGGCAAGGATCGCGTAACAAGGATACTACAGATGGAGCAATATTTTGATATCAATAATGTGCAAAACACACAAAATGCACGCATTGCAAATTTATATTTAGAACAAAACGCATTTGTATGGTATCGATGGCTTTACTCCCGTAAAAAAAAATTACATGGTCAATTTTTATAGATGAAATGATAGCACATTGTGAGGATACAAAGAGCAACACATTCTTTAGCTAATTGATAAATCTCAAACAAAAGGGTTCTGTGGTGGAGCACATTGAGGAATTTCAAAAATTGAATATAAGGGTAAATGATATTCCAGAGGAACACACGATTGATGTCTTCATGGGTATTTTAAAGGATAACATCCAACATGAGGTTCGCCTTTGGGAATATGATTCATTGGAGAAGGCATTAAGGTTGGAAAGAAAAATTGAATGTAAAATTATGGCAACAAGGAATCCTACCACTCACATCTATAAATATGGAAGTGTTTCTACTCCTAGACTTCTGCAACCTACAAGGTTGACACCACAACAATTGGAAGAAAAAATATCAAAAGGGCTTTGCTACAGTTGTGATAAAAATACACTAAAGGTCATAAGTGTGCTGAGAAGAAATTATTTTACATAGATTGTGAAGAGGAGGAAGAATATGAACAAGAAACTTCAAAAGAAGAGGATATACACTAGGAACCAGCCCTAGACAAAGAAGAAATGAGTCTGACCATATCGTGTAATTCATTGGCAGGAATTACCACTCCTCAAACTCTCTAGATACAAGGACATATCAAGAAGAAAAATTTAATAGTGTTGATTGATTCAGGTAGTACCCATAATTTTATTCATTGTAAGGTAGCCAAGGAATTGAATTTCTTCCTATACCCAACACTAGAATGTCAAGTGATGGTTGCAAATGGAGGAACTATAAATTGCTCTAGACAATTCCATAATATCGAGCTAACCATGGGGGAATATGTATTGAATAGCCCAATGCTTTTCATTCCAGTGGGAGGTGCTGATGTTGTACTGGGAGTACAATTCTTACAATCTTTGGGGATGATGGCTTTTAATTTTCAAGAATTTTTCTTGAAAAAAAATTTGGAAGGAAAGGAAGCTGAATTAAAGGGTATCACAAGGAATACGGGAAAGATAATAATCTCTAATGTCATGACAAAGCTTCTGAATAAAGAACAATGAGGCATAATTGCGCAATTATTCTCACTAGAAGTTCCGACATCAAAATCATATATTTCTCCAAATCTGCAAAAATTCTTGGAAAATCGTTCTAAGGTGTTTGAAACCCCCAAAGGATTCCCACCTATTCATGATCATGATCATGCTATTCATTTGATTCCAGGAAGTGTTCCTCCAAACATTATGCCTTATAGATATCCTGATGTCCAAAAGAGCGAAATTGAACGTATGATTGCAAAAAGGTTAGAGCCTGGTATAATTAAACCTAGTCAAAGTTATTTCTCTGCTCCAATAGTATTGGTGGATAAGAAGGATGGATCATGGCGCGTGTGTCTGGATTATAGGGAGCTCAATAAGCTCATTATTAAAGATAAATTTCCCATTCCTGTGATTGATGAATTATTGGATTAATTACATGGAGCAGTTTATTTTACCAAGTTGGATATGCATTCAAGGTATCATCAAATTAGAATGAAGACTGAAGATATTCTGAAAAGAGCATTTCGAACTCATGAGGATCATTATGAATTTTTTTTCATGCCTTTTGGCCTTATCAATGCACCTTCTACATCTGAAGGGTTGATGAATTTCATTTTCAAACCCTTCCGTAGAAAATTTGTGTTAGTATTTTTTGATGATATACTAATCTACAGCAGGTCTTGGAAGGATCATTTTCAACATATTGACAGGGTGCTCAAACTATTGGAGGAGAAACAATTATATGCAAAAACCTCCATATTTTTATTTATTTGGAGTACAAGAGGTGGAATATATGGGTCATATTGTATCTCACAAGGGTGTTAAGGTAGACCCTAAAAAAATTAAAGCCATTAAGGAATGGAAAGTCCCCACAACCATAAAGCAGTTGTGAGGATTTCTCAGGTTAACAAGGTATTATTGAAATTTTGTTAAGAATTACCAGAGAATAGAAGCACCTCTAACAATATTATTGAAGAAGAATGCATTTTCATGGTCTCCTAAAGCAACTAAGGCCTTTGAACATCTTAAAGAGACAATGTGCCTAGCACCGGTCTTAGCTATGCCAGACTTCACAAAAACTTTTATTGTGGAATGTGATGCCTCAGGAAATGGAATTGGTGTTGTTTTAATGCAAGAAGGAAGAACCGTTTCTTTTTAAAGTCGTCTAATCAAATGAAAGTATTTACAGAAAGCTATTTTGAGAAGGAAATTTTGGCAACACTACATGCACTAAAGAAATGGTGACCTTACCTAATGGGAAGACTTTTCAAGATAAAAATTGATCATGATAGTCTTAAACACTTTTTGGAACAAAGACTATCTTCAGAAGAGCAGAAAAATGGGTCACAAATATGTTGGGTTATGACTTTGAAATCATCTACAAAATAGGGAAGCTAAATGTTGTTGTAGATGCACTCTCAAGAAAGGATGAAGAGGTGGAAGCATTGCTTTGTTCCATTTCTATTATCCAACCAGATTGGATAACCAAAGCAAGGGATGAATGGAAGAAGGATGAAGTGTGGACACTCATTCAAAAGTTGCAGCAATATCCTAGTACATATGATACATTTAGTTGGAAAAATGATTCCTTATAGTACAAAGATCGGTTATATCTTTATAAGAATTCCAAACTAAAACAAAAGATTCTTTTGGAATTGCACACTTCTCCTTTAGGAGGACACTCAGGATTTTTATAAACTTAATAGAGGGTGAAGAAATATTTTTTTTGGGATAGCCTTAAATGTGATATTCAAAATTTTATGGCGGAATGTTTTGTTTTCCAGCAAAATGAAGTTGAGGGAATTAATACCACGAGTCTTTGACATCCTTTATCCATTCCAAGTCAACATTGGGAGGAGATTTCAATGAATTTTATCACAAGTTTACCTAATTCTGAAGGAAAGAGTGTCATCATGGTGGTAGTTGATAAAATTACCAAGTATACACACATTTGTGCATTATCTCATCCATTTAAAGCAAGTACAGTTGCTACTACATTTATAGAAAAAAAAAATCAAAAGCTACATGGAAACCCAAAGATTATTGTAAGCGAAAGAGATCCCATTTTTACTATAAATTTTTGGGTGGAGTTATTTTCTTGTTTTGGTACTCAACTAGCTCATAGCTCATCTTATCATCCTCAATGCGATGGTCAAACTGAGATAGTGAAAAAATTTTGGAAGGATATCTTCATTATTTTGTATCTGATAAACAAATACAATGGGTCAAGTGGTTACCTCTGGCTAAATGGTGGTATAATACTTCCTTCAATACTGTAGCAAAAATGACCCTATTTATGGCACTTTATGGATATCATTCACCATCCATCACATCATATTTATGAGAAAATTCTAAGGTTAAAGCAGCGGAAGATCAAATCGAACATGAAAAATAACTTCTCCAACTCTTAAATCATAACCTAAATTTGGCACAAAATCAAATGAAACAATAGGCAAATCAACATCGCAACAAGGGAAGTTTTGATGTACGAGACTGGGCATTTTTATGACTACAACCATGTTGTGGTGGATTCGACACACGAGTGTACGAAATCACACGAGCTTAGAGAGTGTGGTCTACTCTCTAAACTATTGGTAATAGACAGTATGTGGGAGGAGCTCAAAAGCATAAAACTTAAATGAAATAATATGCTGAAGTATGCTCTGGTTAAAAAACTAAAACTAAAAACACAAAAGAAGCTATATAGAGAGTTCCAAACAGTAATAATGCAAACGATGACTCGATGGCCTCTTGAGTCTTATTATTGAATGCTTGGAATAAAAGAAAATCTTACCCACTTGCCAAAGGGCCCCTAGGCAATGGCTCTAGGTCCCGATGCAAGGATGTTTGTCTTTCAAGTTCTGCCTTTTGACGCAGTCTAAATCTCTCTCTGATGTGGTGGACTAAGATGTTGGGTGGCCAACCATCGAGTCCTCTTTAGATCTAGCTCCTTGGGTCACACACAATGCTGGCGTTGATAGGGAAAATTTGGCCAGCATAACCTTGTGATCACCATTTGTTCATCTCTTGGTGGGTTTATATAGGTAAGCTTCAAATCCTCCTTCCCTCCCTTCGTACATGATGGATGGTGACCCAAGGGAGAGGTGTGATTCCATTGTGTGCTCACATAATGTCTAAGGAGGCGATGGTGGTTGTCCTTAGGTGGCTTTCGCACTCAGAAAGTGACTTTTTTCCATTTCCAGGAATGTGCGCTTTTCGGGCAAAAGGGTGCGCAAAAGGCACTCTTCTCGAAGGAAAAAACCCGCATTTGAGCATTTATGACTAGTTCAAATTTGATTTTCTCAAAACCTTTGAGATCTTAAATACTTCTTGATTCCATAATGTATTCTTGTCCTGTAAATCCTTGGGCTCGACATTAATTGATGTCGTCTTCTGCTGTATGATTTTCCAGTGTTAACAGTTGCCCCCTAATGTGTGAAGTCTAGGAAGAACTGTATAGCCAAAATACATTATAGTTTCTTTTTTGTATCGTACACAGAGAGAGAGAGAGGCCTACGTGTACTTTTGGAATAGACAACACCTTGCAGCGTTTCCGAGATAACCATGGCCTAAGGGACCCCCTGCAAGCAGAAAAAATATATAACATATTTACAAAATTTCAATGAGGCAAGCATGTCCCATGCTCATGATGTTGTGGCTAGTTAAACAAAATTGATAGATACATGTGTTGTCTATGTCACTACGTAGGAGGTGATACTGGTGGTTGTTGGCGATGTCTGCTGACACCCTCAAGGGTGTTTTTTCTTTGACGATAGGTGGAATGTGGTACCCATATGCGTAATCTTGGTATTGCATATCACTGCGCAATGTACGCATATGTACTGGCTGGGACCTTCCCATGTAAGCATTGTTGTCAGAGGCACTTATAAAGGCATGGGTCTTCGACAGATCTTGATCAAAGTGCAATGGTTGTAAGGTACGATACCATCGTGACATGAAAGCTTTTGTTGTAGTCGAATGTCAAGAGGATCGATGACATATATGGACAATGATGTCTCCCATAGTGCCACCCGAGGATACCCCTTTGCATGGGGAGGGGTCATCCAAAGCACCGCTTCCTTTTTGGAAAAGAGGTGTTGATGTCGACAAAAAGGAATCCTTAACTGAACCATAATGGGTTTAACATAGGCATGTTGGTGAGCGGTAGCTGAAAACTGATGATTGGGATTCAGTGGCCTGAGGTCGAAGTATACTTGAGCAGCTTGGCAACAGTCATAGGTATTTCTAAAGGGAAAGGGCCCTGGAGTCGATAGGACTTCCAGGGCGGGTATGAACCGACTATGATTGTCGTAATGGTGCGTGCATGGGGGAGATGAAATACTTCGACCAAGGGAGATGGGGGACTACTGCCATGGGAGAAAAGGTGAAATATGAGGGTGAAGTGGCGAAGGGCATCATTTGTGGTCTTTGTACACTTACCAAAAGAATAAAATAATGGGGTTTGGTTTGTGCAAAACACAGAGACGGGTACCCCAAAACATGAAAGATGGTCGCTCACTTACAGTGTGAGGACGGTGTTTTGTTGGGGGTAGGGGTCCCATTGGTTGGTCTCATGTGCGAAATTGATGAAGTGGAAGATGTTGCGGATGGGTTTATGTTAATGGAGATATAGTGGGCCAAATACGGTGCACGGAGGTGCGCTTTCATTCTACTTTTATAGCCTGATTGTCCGAGAAGGGGGTTGATTTTAAATGGTGAACTTGACCTTATGCATGATATATGGATGGGCATGAGGTGCTTCCCGGACTAAAATGGCATGGCCATGGCGTCACTTGTGGGGTGATGTATGGTCTACTTTGGATGACAATCACCATGGAGGGGAGGCTTTACCGACCATCGCAGACGTTTATCATATGCAGGGTGGGGTGATGATAAACGTGTTCAGGTATAAGGACCTATGGTTTATTTCTGATGGAGAAATGATGTCAGGATATGCAAAGTTTTATGGGACTCTATCATGCTGAGGGTAGAATGATACATGCTCTGAAACTTTCAGTGGGTGGTGCTGTGAACGGTCTGCGGGTTCTTCCTACAAAAAACAACTACCTAAAGTGAAAGCATCTTCTTTTCATCCAATATTATTGAAAAACATGAATTTTGGAAACAAATATGGGAGGGTGCATACCTGTCGGCGCTTGAAAAAATATTTCTTCAGAAATCAAATGTGGGGCATCGCTTTTTCTTGTCATGGTATACTGATGATGGTGCAACTTACGATTTGCAGAACGGACCTTCTGATCTCTTGTTATGGACCTCCGAAGTTATGGAAAAGGGAAATAAATATGGGATTATGGCCCTAATCCTATTCATTTGTACTTGGAAGTTTTGGGAGATCAGAGGTGATAGCAGAGTCTTTCTAGACGTTGTGGTCAGCCTGTGTACCGGGGATTAGCGATATTATGTCGGGGTAACTTACATGATGTCCTGCATTTCAATTTTTTCAGTTTAGTGATGCCAGGGGCCGTAAAAATTAGGTTTATACGACCTCAAAGGGGATTTTTCCCCTAGATTGAGCATTAGTGGAATTTTAAGGTCTAAAATGGGCCTCCTAAGGAAATAATAAAATAATAGCTAAACCAATGAAATAATAATTATGAATTTTCAATTCACTTTTTGCACCACAATCCATGTAACCATAGTTAAATTCAATTCAAAAGTTGTACCAAAATAGAATTAATAAAAAAATTGTATTGATGTGACTATAAATAAAAATGAGTTTTTCAAGAAAAAGTCATTATCATTCAACAACTTTAATGCATTTGTCCCTTGTACTTAAATAAATTAAAATAAAATATAAAAATAAATTTATAAATTCTTAATTATATTATATGCTATTAATTAAAATTTATATTATTTCAATTTTATAATAACATGTAATTAATATACTATATAAAAATAATATAATATAATAAATGTATAGGGATATGCATTGTTTCTTTCAAGAAATATGAAATGACAATAATATATTTTTATTAAAAAAGTGTGGAATGACATTTATTATGAGTACTTTACTTTGACTTTAAAAGTTCTTAGAGCACTACCATGGTTAACCATGAGTTTTTATCCACCATTGAGAATGTGACAAGTAAGTATTTTTAACTAAAGCAATGCCACCTCAACCATTAGGGATGATGTCATACCCTAAAATGTGATTGCTTCTCTTAAAGTGAATTTTGACTGTACATTTTCCTTAGGAGGCCCATTTTAGACCTCAAAATTCCCCTAATGCGGGCAATCTAGGCAAAGAGGTGCCCCTCTTGGGCCTATTTTCAAGGTACAACCACGTGAATGCACATTGTTCCTTCCTTTTTGTGCGCAAGGGCACGCCTGTGAATGAAACAGGCATGCAAGGGCAGTGTTTTTTAAAAAACTTGGGTTTTTTGCTGTCCCTTATGATGTTTCTCCTCTGTAATGATGGGTGCCTATTGCTTGGCAGGTTGGTGTGGAGAGAATGAGATTGGCCCAAGATCAGGACTGCTATGGCTGCTGATGCTGGGGCACACCATTAGTTGGCCATGTGGGGCCTCCTGAAATTTGCTGAAAACGAGTTCCTTCGGTTGTAGGACCGATTGTTACGTTATATCATACAACATTGGCATAGGAGGAGCAACATGTTTTTCCTGAGGGGGATGAACTTGATTATCCGTCCAGAGATGGATATTTATTTTGTGACCGGATTACTGCCTCAGGGTGAGGTGCTAAGGTATCCACTTCCTGTTGGACGAGTGAACATGGACAGGTTCCGGAGGAGGCATTGCGGTGGTGCGCCTCTTACTGAGGGGTGCATCAATATTGCCTCAGTGACATATGTGGCCGAGCGGTGTGCTCTAGCCATTATTGTGTGATTGGTGGGGTCATTTGCACCTCATCGGGCATCGGGCCCACAAGTGGGGGTTTTACGCCATTTGAGGAACGGGCATTTTTTTCGATTTTTCCCACTTCTACTTTGATGGTATGGTGTCGCAACTGAACAGGGTCCAACGTGGATCCAAATCATTTGCATACACTAGAATTTTGTGCAGCATTATGTATGAGAGGGTTGTGTTGCTGAGGCCCGTGGTGGCTATGCCTATTGGGGGCCCGAGGGAGCCACGCATGAGGAGGTGGGCTCCGGTGATGCCACGCGGCGGTGGTGGGGTGGTGGGTCGTTGTTGGAATGACACGGCGGAGGCCTAGTTTGAGGCCAATCTGCAGATTTTTTTTCCATACCCTTATGCGGGGATGGACTTTCAGGGTGATCCAGATATTGGTCTCCCTTTCAGTTATGTTTTGGGTCCCACAGGTATGTGTTATATTTCTGCATTTACTCGAGTTTTTTGTGTAATTAAGAATTTTTTATTGACACTAACATTATTTTTATTACTCATGCAGATTTTGGCAAGGTGGGATGCCCAGTGGCCTGACTGGTGGGTCACAATCCTCCCCCATGACCGTCGGGTGGTCGGGGAGGTCGTGTCGTAGGTGGACCGGGTGGGGGTGCCGGTGGACCTGGCAGGGATGGTGCTGGACCTTCTGGTGAGGGTAGCAGCTCGACTGCAGCTGAGGTAGTAGCTGAGAGAGCTCATGCAGATGCGGCTGAGGCGTGCATCACAGTACTTATGGCTCAGGTGGAGGCTCTAGAGGACTTCTGGGGTCGAGTGGACCGTTTGACCCACGGGATGCCTGCCTGAGGTTTTATGGATGACTTCAAGGAGGCATGGCTAGAGACAGTGATGGCCCGCAAGAGGGACTACCGACCTACTCTATGATGGATAGCTATCGCAATGGCGACACCAGCTTCGGTGGTGGCACCAAGAGCAGTTGTGGGCCCAGGTGCTCCTCTTGAGGAGGCACCCCCTAGAGTAGATTTGTACATAGGGAAAGCACCCGTTATGAGGATGCTTCCATTATTTTTGACGACCTCTGTATTTTTGGTTGGCCAATGGGCCAGTGATACTATTTGTACTCTGATACACACACACACACACACACACACACACACACACACACACACAGATATATATATATATATATATGAGAGATCTTTTTGCGGCTCTACATGGTGTGGTGTCTATTTCGGTTTATGCATTTTGTGTTATTCTGATGGATATATATGTTTTTGGTTTTTTATATATGGTGGTTTGTTCGTGATGCATTCCAGTCTAGGATATTGTTAGCTATGTGATCAACTATTTTGTTTTGATTCCTTGATACATGTGAGAATGTAATATAATCAAATTGTCTACTTAATCTTCTGGCACGCAAATATTTTCTAAATAGGTTTGCATCTCTGGTTTCAAATTTTTGGTTTAACTGCGAGACTACTAACTGGGAATCTAGGTAGACATGCATATGGCGGATTCCCTGGTGGAGGGCCTCGCACATAAGCCCGATAACGACATCATATTCTACCTGATTGTTGGTTGCTGATCCGATGCACACGTCGTTTGAACACAGTGGTGATCGGTCAGGGTAGTAGATGACCCAAGCAACTGCAGCTAAGTTTTGAGACCATCACGATGCTCCATCAACAAATCCAAAATAGGGTTCAATTTGGTGATCCATGGTGATATTTTGAGCGCGTTTTAAGTTTTTGGGTCAAAAATATTTTGGTATTGGGGTGTTTGTGTACTCTAACTCTAGGGGATAAGGGCTACAGGGGCCCTTATGGATAGAATTTCTTGAGGTAAAGGTCGTTGACGAGGTTAGTGAGGTAGGTCCCGTCCGGTTCCATCAAGATGTATGCCCCTTGCCAGAGGCAATGTTTGATGATATAGGGCCCTTTCCATAGGGTTTCTCACTTTCCTAGCCCTAAGGCTTCTTTTGCGATATCATAGCGAAGGACTAGCTCTCCTTCGGTAAATGAGTGAGGCGTGATGTGGCAGTTGAATGATGCTTTTACCCTTTTCTTATGGGCCTCATAGTGTTGTAGCGATTGTCACATGTTTTCATCAACTAGCTCTAGTTGTACTAGGCGTTGTTCTAGAGGTTGGGTGTCATCAAGGAGTTCGATAGCGATATGCAAGTTTGGGATCTTGTGTTCTATGGGGATCAGAGCTTCAATCGCATATACTAAGTGGAAAGGATTAAAACCCGTGGAAGTCTTAACTGTCGTGCAGTATGCCCACAGGGAAGAAAAGAGCATGTGATGCCAGTTGGTTTTGTGGTTATTCACCATGCATTGTAACATAGTTTTCAGTACTTTTTTAATGGCCTCTACCTGTCCATTGGACTGGGGGTAATATGGTGAAGCGAATTCATGGGTGAATCCGAGATGATGAGATAGCTCCTCGAAGACTTCGTTTTCAAAGTGCTTTCCATGGTCGTAGACTAACTCTTTGGGGACACCAAATCGGGCTATCACGTGGTTGAATAGGAATTGAGCGGCGATTTCTACTGTATTGTCATATGTGGGCATGGCTTCGGCCCACTTGGTGAAATAATCAACAACCATGATCATGTATTTATGGTTGCCTAATGAGGCTGGGTTACAAGTCATGAAGTCAATTCCCCATTTACAGAAGGGGCCGGCTACGATGACAGGATGCAGAGGGACGGGTGGTGCTCTTGCCTTGTGGGCGAAGCGTTGGCACCACTCGCATCTTTTGACTGCCGTGATATAGTCACAAAATAGGGACAACCAAAAATACCCTACTCGTAGGACTTTTTGGGCGGTAGCTATTCCAAATAGATGGCCGCCGCATGCACTTGTGTGGCAATCGTTCAGGGCTTTCTCTACTTGATCGTGAGTGAGGCATCGCTGCAAGATTGTATCGATGCCTCTCCTATATAAGACATCTCCTATGAGGAGGTATTGAGGGGATTTTTGGCGTATGCGCTGGCGGTCATCTCGCATGAGGTGAGGTTTGAACTTTTGGGTTCGTAAGAATAGGAGAATATCCCCATACCAAGGGTCTTCGGTTGCTATAAAGAACAGGTGTTCATCCGGTAGCGAATCGTTTATTGGTGATCCTTTGGAATCTCCTGGGAGGTTTGTAATGAACTCTGCTAGGGCAAGTGCCTTTTTGCTTTTGGGAGAGCGAAACTATAAGTCGTATTCTTGGAGAATGACTATCCAGCGGGCGTACTTGTGGTTCATTAGCTGGCACGTGAGCAGGTATTTGATGGGATTAGTATCTGCTATGATCGTGGTCTTTTTTAAGATGATGTAATGGCGAAGTTTCTATACTGCGCGGATTAATGCTATGGAAGTTCTTTCTTCGGGCTCATATCTTAATGCGGGTCCTGATAGGGTTTTACTGACGTAATAGATTACGTGCTCCCTCCCATCTGGGCCCTCCTAGACCAATACTCTGGCCAATGTGGAGTCAGAGGCTGATAGATACAGGATATAATCCTTGTTATAGTCAGGGGGACTGATAAGTGGTGTTGAAGATAGTGTTTCTTTTATCGCATCAAATGCTTGTTGGGCATGATCATCCCATTTAAACGGGATGTCCTGGTAGAGGAGGCGTAGGAACCCTTAAGCACAGGTGGCATAATCCGGGACAAAACATCGCAGAAAATTGGCCTTTCCTTGTAGGCTTTGGAGTTGCCTGAGGGTTCGAGGTGGAGGGACCTCTTTAATGGCTTTAACTTTTAAAGGGTCAACTCGAATCCCCTGCTGAGACACAATAAAACCTAACAGTCTTCCTACGTTGACACAGAAGATGCACTTAAGAAGGTTTAAGTGCAGGTTGTATTAACGGTATCATTGGAATACCAATTGCAGATCCTCGAGATGGTCGAAGTGTTTCTTGGAGCGTACCGTAAGGTCGTCCAAGTAGGCGAGGATAAGGTGTGCCAAGTCATGAAATATGTAATTCATGGCCCTTTGGAAGGTAGATCCGGCATTCTTTAGGCCAAATGGAATTACCTTGTATGCGAATGTGCCCCAGGGGGTGGTGAACGTAGTTTTGTACCGATTTGTATGGCAGATCTGGATTTAATTATATCTGGAGAACCCATCCATGAAGGATAGAGCCTCGTGGCCAGCGCAAGCATTGATAACTTGGTCGATGAAGGGGGTGGGATAATTGTCTTTAGGACAAGCTTTGTTCAAATCCTGAAAATCGGTGCAGACGCATATGGTGCCCTGTTTTTTCATGACGGGAACAGGGTTAGAAACCTAAGATGTATAGGTGATGGGGTAGATAAACCCAGATTTGTGAAGCTTCTCGATTTCTCGCTTTATTGCTTCTGCCTTTGATGGGTGTAGTTGACATTATTTTTGGAAGATTGGGGTTACACCCGGCCAAGTGTTAATATGAGGCTCTACGATCACGGGACTAAGCCCAAGAACCTCTGAGTAGTCCCAAGAGAAGATATATCAATACTCTTGTAATAATTTGGTATAAGAGGCTATTTTTTCTGGTGAACATGCTGCCCCCAGCGAGATTTCTTCGAATTTTGATGGACTTTGAGATATTTTCACTTTTGTGGTGTTGAACGCATAAAAAGGTATCTTTTGAACACCTAATTAGCCTACATTAATCATCAATCCGGGAGCGACTTTCTATTTCAAGAGTGTACTCTGTCTGAGGCTGCAATTATCTAAGAGTAATGCTGTGAAGATGTAGTACAGAATTTCAAATGCAAAAGTAACAAATTCTTGTAAAGAAACCTAATTACAGTGGAATGAATGGAAAGATTAAACTACATCAATCTTGCAAAACATCGATCAAGGATGCAGTAGCAGTAACTCTTTCCCTTAGAAATCGATGCAAGATGACCAATTTGGGGACTTGGAAGCAATAACCTCTGCCCTCTACAGCTGGTGATCTTAAAGCAATCGGAACAAAAGCAAATTCAATGAAAGAAACGAAATCTGGAAAGGAACAACAGCATGTAATTCTAACTCATCTATTTGCTAATCGGAAGCTATGAATAAACAATGAACATAAATGGAACAACAATACGAAATGAACAACAATTACACTCTAACGCAATAAAACAAATTGATTTCCACACTTCAACCCTATCGACAGTCAATTACTACACAACAATGAATTATAACAAATCATAACTTAATGGAACAGCAACCCGAATCAGATACAGAACAACAACGCTTTATAATGATAACAAGATAACCGAACATAAAATGTGATTCTTGTAAAGGATGAAAATAACAATGCTATTCATTAAAAAATCTGTATTGGATCAATTCTGTAACATTAAACACACTTCACACAACAATAAGTAAGAATTAAAAATACAAACAGCGAAGTGATTCCACCAGAGCCGGGCCCTTAGCGCTAGTGAAATACTGCTGGGCTAATTCAGAACTTTAGAAGATGGATGAAACATGTGTCTTATATTAAACCAACATGAAGTATTACAAAGAAGGTTCTCTCAAAGCTGAGAGTTAATAAAACATTAGATTACAGAGGAAATGTTTAAATGCAAAGCCCTGTGACTAACTCGCTGACTTCAACAACACCGTCCCTTTGTCACTAAAGGACATTGCTTTATATATCAAATCTCGATGGGAAAATCAAGCAATAAGATGAGTTTGAATAGTGATCCTTCAGGATCAAAATATCCTGAGGGATTCGCTCCTCTTTGTTTAGTTATCATCATGTTACTCTGACCAAGGCCGAGTTGTTCCCCTGCCTTTTCTTGGAAATTCGTTTGGATCTCCTTGCCTTTGGCTGGATATGGTTCAATGCTGATGGAGTAGTAGTTACATGAATTTCAACCCTGCCTTTGGTACAGCTGTTCACCTCATCGAATTCATGTTTTGTCAACAAAAATTAACCCTTAGCCATCCTTTTACAATAAACATAAACCATTCCAATTGTATCATAATTCTTACAATGAATTACCTTTCCAAGGCAAAAAGGAGTATGTCTATGGTAAAAGAACGAGAAGATACATAGTAATTTCATACCTTTTTCACTGCCCAACATACCCCCCTGCTTAATCTTTTTCATGTCCTCATGAAAACTATAGTTCACATGGAGAGCAGTCAAAGAATAAGCCGGATAAGGTTTGTCATCAACAGGCCTAATACAATGTAGTGCAGCTAATTCCTCAAAAAAATGTTCTGTCTGTCCTTTAGGGAGTTCGTAAATAGCTTTGTAGTCCGAAGCAGGGTACCATGCAATAGGGCTGTGGAATCTACATCCTAACCAGAATGGTCCATCTTTTAAAATGAGATGGCTATAGGAAATCAAGCGATCTGCAGCTAGCCCAAAGTTTCTATAATTAAATGGTTCCCTATTTTGCACATTTTGATTCGAGGTTCTCCACCGGACCTTGGCTGCTATATAAGCTTGGTTTCTAATGGATGAGAAATAATCTGTTCCATGCAAGATAATTGATTTGTGGACAGGCCCCAGGGCTTGGGTAACGCCTTCCTTGGTCATCAATCTTTTCTTCCTATCCCAAAATTGAAGTGGGTCCTGAGGTTCACTTCTGACCCACAGATCTAATTCATTTTCCTACCTTTGAAAGGCTTTATAGGCTTTAAGCCATTTTAGTTGATTTATAGCAAAGGAAATGAATGCCTGAAACTGAACAACTCCAATAAAAGGGCTAGGGTTTGATTCAAAGTCATTTTCAAGTATTAGATTATGCAAGTAAAATTCACACAAAAGGCGTTGTACTTTGATCCCATAATTTTTGCAGCATGATACGAAGTCGTCTATGGTTTTTAGCTCTATGGATTTCCCTGTTCTAACTACCTTGATCTTTAGTTGTAAATATCTTTCTAGTAAAAACAAAGCATAGTTTTTGGCGGGGCATCTACAGGCTAAGACATCAGTATACAAGGAGCAGAGAGTATCCATTTGATTGTAGGCTAGTTTTAGTTGGTTCATTACCTTATCAGCCTTTACCTCTGCTTTCCGACATTTTTCATGAGCTTCAACTTCTGCTTCATGAATAATTCTCATTTGTTTCTGAAATTCCTGATATCTCTTTCTTGGGACAGTGTCTTCCTCCAATCTCGGCATTTCTATTCGGGCCCGTGCCAACTCTTCTTGGAGTCTGGCCAGTGTCGGATCACTAAAAGTGTGTTGACTGCTAGATTGCATATTTTCTCCTGAAACAGGTTCCTCTGGAATAGCTTGTGTTGGAATAGTAGTTTGCTGCTCTACATCCTCATAATTAGGCTCAGGTATGGTTTCTTCTTTAAATTGGGGGTTCCTATTAGCGGTCCTCTTTCTCTTTTTCGAAATTCTTCTTGCAATAATGCTTCTTCTCTTAGGGGCTTGCTTAGGCATCTGTTTCATTCTCAGAACCCTAATGGTTTGCCTGAGCTATTCTACTAGCTTATGAAGCTTTATTCATTCCCTATGAAGCTTCTCAATCTTAGTTGTTTTCCTCCTCTTCCTTAATGGAACAACTGCTCCTTCATCTGAACCCATTTGCTCAACAGGGTTTTGATCTATATCAGTCGTGCCTTCAGTTAAATTCTCTTCTTGATCTTCTTCTTGGGGTTCTTCTTCCACATTCATATGCCCTTGGCTAAATTCTTCGGGAATAATATTCTCAGTTGACTCTGCAATCTCCCGGGGGCTTCCAAATTGAGGTATTGCTTCGGTGTTCTCTTTCTCCTGTTCCCGCCTCTCAGGAGAAGAAACCCTAGCTTCGCTAGGGTTTGCTGTTTCATTCAGCATTTCTTCAGCTGTTTCTTTATCGTTAGCAGAGTACTCTGGTAGTTGATTAATAATATTGAGGTCCAAAGGGCTATGAGGCTGTGCATAATTACTCATATTGGCCAAAATCTGGGCCAGTTGGTCTTCCTGTAAAGGGCTTACGATAGCATTTTTGGGAGGCTCTGTTCCTTCTTTATCGTTGTTATGATGGTCTTCATCCTCCTCGCAGGTCTGATAGCTTCCTTCCTCCTCATCTGAATATCGAATTTCTCCTTCAATTTCTTCTTCCTCAGCATTTCCTTCAATTTCTTCTTCCTCATTATTTCCCTCCTCTGCACTGGATTGTTTCTTACTACCGGTGTGGCAGCTTATTTCTTCTTCGTCCGAGTAGCGAATTTCTCCTTCCAATTCCTCTTCCTCATCAGTACGAGGGCTTACTCCCTCCAATTGTGGAGGTTGTTCATCCTCTGAGCTGTGCAATTCCAGGGGCTGGCTACTGCTGCCCGGAAGTCCTTCCACCATCCTCCTACTTCATTTTGAACGGAGGGACTGTCTGTGAGTAGATGGGTCAGCTATTGAGCCGGCCATCCTCTTCTGTTTTGGAGTAGGTAAAGCTAAGCCTCTGCCAATGGAGAATACCAACTCTTCCCATCTCATCTGTTGCTAGGCGAGGCTACGACTCACTATTAATTGAATTAGAAAATGGTGGCTGCCCACCATATCTTCATGTTGAGCTTCTCTTATGCCACGAGAAGTATCATGCAATAAAGAATTTAAAAATGCAGGAAAATTAATGGTGCATTTTTGTTTTAATACAGCTAGTAGCTTAAGGTGGCAAGGTCTTACCACATCTTTTCTTCCGTCACACGTTATATAAGCCTGCGCAATCCTGGCCAACTCCATCCATGGTTCTCCTAATGATGCTGGCTGAAATCCTTTGCCCTTGACAACTAATGTTTGTCCGTAATCTTGAAAAATTTTCATGGCTTCTCGAATCCTAATATTTTTCTGAGTCCAAATAGTCCCTTGCGTTGGGATGCCAGACACTTCTGCAATTATTTCATCAGATACAGCTATCTATCTTCCTCGGACCATGGAGGATCCTTCCTGTAAGTTCTGTAAAAATTCGGTGGCCACTGCTTCATGGGGTTGTTGCATCCTTATGAAATATGTAATCCACCCCAGTCTTTCTAAAATTGCTCGTGCAGCATCAGAAACGATCAGCACTTGTGGTTCACTGTGAATTGGTCGTCCTCCCATCGTTTCTGCACTCTGTTATTTTTTCCCAACACACAGTAATCACAATGGAACAACACAACACGGTGAATTGGAATAATGTCGTTGAAAAATTGTTAATTCCTAAAATGCAGGGATTTGGTTCATATACAGGTAAAGAAATCTCGGGATGCGATCTACATGCAGACATCCGCGCCCCCTGTAATGGATGAAAGGTCATCCTTGACCGTCAATTGAGAGAGGCAAGTGTGGCACAGTAGTAGTACATCAGTAAAAAGCAAGCGTAATTATGATACATTCAATCAAATTTTAGCAATTACTGAAATCAATGCATGTGATGAATCGGTAATGAATAGAAAATCGTTTTGTAATGATTCAAATACGAGGAGAATTGACAGCATAAGATAAATATAAATACAATTGCATTATTTACCATTTCGAACTAATATGATCGATTTGTAATGATTTTCATGTATAATAGGTTCAGAAGTAAAGGTGAAGGATTCATATTTTCAATTTGATATTTAAATAGAGATATAGGAAAAGGGTTACATATAACTATAGATGTGTATAAATATGACTCCAATACCATCAGCAGAGCTTTGTTGCCCATAGGTGTCCATAACCTTGACAGAGTTGCTTTGTTACCCACGGAACCATTGTTCTTTATTTATACTGAGGAAATGCTTTTTGTTGAACATCATGATGGAGGCCATTGTGCTGGCTTGGTGACCAGATAAACCACAATTCCATTCACCGGGAAGAAGTGAAAGGTGGACAGGTCGGCTCGTGATGAGACCTCCTGTTCCAAAGACTTCTTGATTTTTTTCAATTGTCTATTGGACCATTTCCCTGGTTTGGTGGCCATAATGGGAATGCCACTCCACTGCCTTCCCTATGATCATGGTAGGCTGGCTCTTGATGAGACCCCCTATCCTCCATCTGCAAAATCATAAGATTATTAATAAAATATGTAAATATTTTTTCTTTTTCTTGCAGAACTTTTCCTCAGTTATTCATAAGGGATGGCTCAACACTCCTTAAGAGTAGGGATGGTGGAAGAAGTCTGAACATCTCAATAGAAAAGAATATACCCTTATTCCTATTCCATAAATAAAAATCAATGAAAGTTATAGCATATGGGAAAGAACCAATCATGATAAAGATAATCGATCAGATTAATTCAATGGTAATAAAATAGCAAAGTTATGTTATTGATCATGCCCCTTTTTCCTTTTTTCTTATCATTACTAGACAATTTTCTTAAAGATAACGATTTCTTTTGATTTACTGATTACAGTAAGCTTTAATTTGTATGATTGTATATAAATGATATATCTGCCTTTGTAAGAGTGATCAAAAATTCAAAATGCTGGCTTAAAACAAAAACAATCCACTCAAAAAGGTGTTGTTCCTTTAAAAAGAACAGAAAAAACAATCTGCGGAACTGTTGTTCCTTTCGAAAGGAACAGCCAAAATACTCTGCGGAAGTGTTGTTCCTTTGGAAAAGAACAGCAAAAGCACTCCGCAAGACTATTTTTCCTTTCGAAAGGAACAGCAGAAGTGTTGTTCCTTTGGAAAGGAACAGCAAAACAAATGAAATAAACATAATTTTTTCTTTTTTTCTTTCTTTTGAAAAACCGAATTTCATGAAACAGACGATGAAGAAATAAAGAAATGATATAAACAAAAAAATTAAAAAATGAATTTCGTAAAACAACAATCAAGAAAACGAAAAATGCTTTATGTACAAAATTTTAAAAAAATAATGATTTAACAAATTGGTGCCGAGGAGGAGTTCTCCCCTTCAGCGAGAATTTCCATGGTAGAATCTTCCTGTAACTGTTGGTAAAAGGATTCCCGGGTGAGCGGTTTATGATACAATCGTACTCAATGACCGTTTACCTTAAAGGAATGTCCAGATCCATCAATGGTAACTAATGTAATAGTGCCATTATGGTGCACTTTTTGTATTTCATAGGGTCCAAGCCATCGTGTCTGGAGTTTTCCTGGGAAATCCTGAAACCTGGAATCATATAGGAGAGCCCAATCTCCTCCGTGGAAGATCTTTTCTTTGATATGGGCATCATGCCATTTGGCTCTCTGTTGCTAGATTAATGTTGTGTGCTGAAGAGCAGAGAGCCTAATCTCATCTAACTCATTAATTTGCTATAGTCTATTAGTCTGGGCTTCATTTAGATTTAGACCCACCTTCTGAGCTGTTCTCAATGTCTGAATTTCAAATTCTATTGGAAATATGGGTTCTTTTCCAAATACCAATTGATATGGTGAATATCCTGTAGTAGGTCTCCACGTTGTTCGATATGCCCACAATGCCTCCGGCAATCTATAGGCCCAATCACATCTATGTGAGGCAACGGTTTTTGTTAATATAGATTCAATTACTTTGTTCATGCTCTCGACTTGGCCATTGGCCTGTGGGTGATATGGGGTTGTAATCTTATGCTGAATGTGATAATTTTGTAGTGTTTTAGCTAATTTATTGCCTACAAACTGTGGTCCTCCATATGTGATTATGTCCCTAGGAAGGCCATACCGAACAAAGATTTGGAAAAGAAACTGTATAATAGAGTCCTCTGTAGCTTTTGAAAGAGCCTCTGCTTCAACCCATTTGGTGACATACTCGGTTGCAACTAGGATATATGTTTTTTGGTTTGATGGAGGGCTAATGGGACCAACAAGGTCAAGGGCCCAGCGTTCAAATGGTTCAATCACTAGTTGAGTGTTCAAAGGCATTTCATCAGATTGCCCAGGGTGACCTGTCCTTTGGTAACTATCACAAGCTTGCACAAATTTTTTGGCATCTTTAAAGATAGTAGGCCAGTAATAGTCTGTTCGTAAAACTTTATGGGCAGTTCTATGATCTGCAAAATGTCTGCCACACTGTCCATCATGGCATGCTTTCAAGATATCAAATACCTCATCCTCCCTAACGCATCTCCTTATTTGCATATCTGCACCTATATGAAATAGGTAGCCCCCAATCCAAGAGAAGCGTGTACTACAATGTATTATTTGCTTACGTTCATTAAGGGATATATGTTTAGGTAATTTACCTATTGCCAAATAGTTTTCTATATCAGCATACCATAGTGTTCTGATAGCAACAGCGAAGAGATGTTCATTTGGGAAGTGGTCTTCAACTACTTCTACTTCTGTTGGCTTTGGCATTCTTGACAGAAAATCAGCTACATGGTTCTCCTTTCTAGGTCGATCTTTGATTGTAATGTCAAATTCCTACATTAAAATCAACCATCTTGTCACTCTTCCATTTTTAACAATTTTATTTGCTAAAAACTTAATGGCAGAGTGATCAGTATATAGTACTACAGGGTACCCAGTTATATAATGTCTAAACTTATTTATAGCATGTACTACAGCTAAAAATTCCTTCTCAGTCACAGTTTAATTTAATTCAGCAGGAGATAGATATTTGTTAATATAATAGATTGCATATGGCTTCTTTTCTTCTTCCTATCCAAGTACTGCTCCAATTGTTGTGTCTGAGGCATCAGATGAAATTTGGAATGGAAAATTCCAATTTGGGCCCCTCAGCACTTGGGCTGTTGAAACAATTTTCTTCAAATCATTAAAGGAATTGTCACATTTATCTGTCCAAATGAAATTAGCATTTCCATTCAGTGCATATAAAGGTGCATCTATTCGAGAATAATGTTCTATAAATCTTCTGTAGTAACCAGAAAATCGAAGAAAGCTACGTACATGTGTTTGTGTAGTGGGTATATGAATTAACAAGGTTATTTGAATTTTAGCTGGATCCACTTGAATTCTAGCTGCTGAAATAAAATGGCCTACGATAACTTCCTCAGTCATCATCATATGACACTTTTCATTGCTTAAACAAAGCCTAGTGTCAATACATATTTGCAACACCTTTTCTAAGTTTTCCAATGCTGACTCAAAGTCATCTCCATAAGTTGTGAAGTCATCCATATATACTTTGAGGCCTTAATTTATCAAGTCTGCAAAGATGTTGAGAATTTCCCTTTGAAATGTAGCAGGGGCATTACATAGGCCAGAAGGTAGGACTCGGTAGGAAAATGTCCCCCATGGATAGGTAAAAGTAGTTTTGTCCTTGTCTTCAGGGGCAATCTGGATTTGATTGTACCCACTAAAGCCATCGAGGAAAGAAAATAATTTCTTTCCTGCTAATGTATCTAATACCTGGTCAATGAAAGGAAGGGGAAATTGGTCTTTCTGTGTTGCCTTATTAAGTTCATGATAATATACACATATTCTCCACTTTCCCTTTTTTGGTACCACTACTAATGGAGAGACCCACTTGCTATTAGATATTGGATAGATGAAATTAACATCCAATAGTTTTTGTAATTCAGTTTTCACAACATCTTTGAGGTGAGGGTTTAGTCTTCTTTGGGGTTGGAAAATGGGTCTCGCATCTTTTTCAATATAGATGTGGTGTGTACACAATTGAGGGTCAATTCCTTTCATATCGGGGTAATCCCATGCAAAGGCTGCTTTATATTTGCGCAATAGTTGGACCAGTTTCTCTTTTTGTTCAGCAGTCATATCTTTATTAATGTTTAGAGTTTTTCCAGGCTCAATTTCTACAATCTCGCTATTATACACAGAATTAGTGGGTATTACTTGATCAGGAATGTCTTTCAACGGATCTTCTTCTTCCTTATTATCGAATGCTGCCTTGATCATGTGACATTGCAAATGAGATCTGGTTTGTGGTTTATTAATGAAACTATTAATGATATCATCCTCTATTTGATCTTTAAAATAAAGAGCATTTTCTATAGTTAGAGGTGATCTCATAGTTTCCATAAGATATGATGCAGGTGGTTTTCTTGTTTTGATTATTGATAGACTTGGCTGGGTTGGGGGGTATAAAGCTAGATTCTTGACATAGTTTCCCCTTGTTATTGTCATGTTGCCTTGTCGGCATCTGATATAAGCATCAGCAGTTGCCAACCAAGGTCTACCTAAGATTAACGGGTGTCCGTCTAGCCGATTCTTTGGATTAATAACCAGGAAGTCAGCAGGGTATTCCTAGGAATCTACAGATACCATTACATCTTGTAGTGTACCCTCTGCTTTGACTATCGATCAGTCAGCCAATTCCAGCAAGGTTTTTGTTGGTTCTAGTGATGTAATGCCAAGTTTTTGACAGGTAGTAGTTATTAGGATATTAATTGCTGCTCCCAAATCAACTAAGGCATTTGGAAATGATTGTCCCTTGATTTGCACTGTCACTATAGGATTTCCTGGGTGTTCATATTTGATAGGTGTTTCCATCCCTGATAATAAGTCAGATAAAGTACCGACTATGTGGACAGTTGGATTGGTGGTTGGTCTCCTCTTTGGCTTCTTTATGCATAATTCCTTAATGGTTTTTTCATATATAAAAATGTCTTGAATAGCTTGGAGGAGAGGGATTTTTATACACAAATTTTTTAATTCTCCCAGAAGGTCAAAATTAGGTTTTTCTAATGAACATGGTATGATTAATCATTCTGGGAATGGTGGAGAGGAAGTTGTTACTTGTTGTTGACTTTGTTGTTGAACTTCCTTCTCATTTTGTACTGTTTGTTCCACAGGTAACGGATCTTCAATATGAGCATCATTGTTTCTCTCTGTTTCTACTATGCGCCCGGACCTTAATTGAAGATCATTGCACTCCATCAGTTCAATTTATACTTCTGGGGTTTCCATTATTTGGACAGACTGAACTGGCCTATTGTTTGAGTTTGGTTTGGGTTGGGCTGGGAGTTGTGGTCTTAAATTGGTCTGGGGGTTTGTATAGGGAGCTGGCAGTGTAGGTTGAGAGAGAGGAATTGATCCAGCTGGATGATTTGTAGGTTTCTTCCAGTTTGACTACCAAGCCTGACTCTGGGAAGTAGAGGGGGACCATTCTGTAGGATATTTATTTTTCCAAAATGGTGGGTAGAAAGGAAAGCTAGGCCAATTATTTTTGTTTGTTTGATTTGGCCAGGATGTGGGAGGAAATGGCTGTTGTGACCAGTTGGGGAAAGGTGGTTGATTTTGCCACATCCCACTATATTGTTGGGCATTATACTGAGGAGGATGAAAAGAAAATGGATCATTTGGCATACCTGATGGTCGCAGCTGCCATTGTCGGCACTGATTAAGCAGTCATACCACTTCTGATTCTTCTTCTGCCTCCTTATAAATCAATTTTAGGCTAGGAAGCGAAGGACATCCCTCTGTAGGGTTATCTTTCGTGCAAATGGCGCAGAATTTAATCACATCCAACGGGCATTCTTTGTGGCTATGTTTCTTTCTACATCTGGGACAAAATATTGCCAAATTTTTCTATGCTTTTGCTTGTTTCTGTTTGTCTTGCATAATATCAAACTGCGTTGTTAAAGTCCCAAGTATGTCTTTCTTAAATTCTTCTAACAGATTTCCAATCTTTGCACGAGTCACACCTTCATTAGAGGTCTTATTTTCTCTTGTAACCATATCACGTTCTGCTGATTTTAGCCTTGTGTTGCCCCTCGAACTCCTGATACACAGATCAATGATGTCAGCATAACTTTCCTGATATATATCACCTTTTCCCATAATATTAAATGTTTCAACCCATTGATCTTTCATTCCCCTAATTAATGTGGTTTTCAAAACATTATCAGGTAAGGGTAAGGATGCATAAGGGGATCTCTGAAGATTGTATTGAAACCGTTCCACATATTCTTCCAAAGTTTCATTTAGTTTTGCTGTCATTTGGGATATTTCATCTTTTAATTCCTGAGATCTGCAATAATCTTAATATTTTGTCAAAAATGCAGCCTTCATATGATCCCAATCAGTTATGACACCCCCACCTAATCCCATAAACCATCGCAAGGTTGCCCCTTTTAATGTAGAAGGGAATAGTTTTAGTTTTTGGGTGTCGGTGGTGTAATCATATCCCCTACATAACACATCAAATTCAAACAAGAATGCATCTGGATCCTTCGATGTTAAGCCATGAAATGTGGGAATATGTTGAAGGGAAATGGCCTTCATAGGCACATTGACTGTAGTATCTACTATAGGATATTGCAGCGTAGAGTTTTGCTGGGGTGTTTGCTGGTTTTGATTTTGGTTCTGGGCCATTTGATCGAAGATATGCCAATATCCCTCTGGGATTTCCAAGGAATTTTTAGGTTGACGAGCAGGGACAGGAATGGCTTTGACAACACTCCCTTTGTCTGGAATAATAAGTATTCCCTATTGACCTACTGTTTGAGGTGATTCAGGACCTTGGTTCTGAATAAGTTGAACAGTACTTCCCTTATCTGGGCTGCTTATTGTTTGGACTATTTCAATAGGAGATGTTAGGTCTCCTATCTCCCCTGTTTCCCCTTCTCCTTCTTGGAGATTACTAGAGTTTCCTTCTTAAGGAGAAATTATGCAAGGATTCTCAATTTCTTGGGAATCTTGCTCAATTCCCTCTATTTGACTATGTATCTTAGCTAAGGCTTGAGATGGTGAATCTGTAGCCTGAAGGGAACTAGTAGGCTATCTAGAAGTAGTTCTTTTAAATCCTACTGATGGCTGAGATGCAATTCTTTTAAGGATTTCGTCAATAAAGGTTGTGCGCCCAAGGGTCACCGGTCTCTTAGGTTTTTCAGTTTTAGGAGGAATTTTGTTTCGCTTAGTTGGTCTATTCATTCAAGAAAACAAACCTTCATTCCTACCTAAAAAAAGAAGCTTACCTACTTCTGTTGTGAAGCGGGCTGCGAGCAAGTGTGTTTCTTTCCCAGTGCGCAGGTTCTTACCTTCCATCTTTAATACCCAATTCTTTGCAAGCAGAAGGAGATCAGCTGCGCATTACTCCTTTAAAATGGCATACACTCTCCCCGGCAATGATGCCAAAATGTTGAATGCATAAAAAGGTATCTTTTGAACACCTAATTAGCCTACATTAATCATCAATCCGGGAGCGACTTTCTATTTCAAGAGTGTACTCTGTATGAGGCTGACATTATCTAAGAGAAATGATGTGAAGATGCAGTACAGAATGTCAAATGCAAAAGTAACAAATTCTTGTAAAGAAACCTAATTACAGTGACATGAATGGAAATATTAAACTACATCAATCTTGCAAAACATCGATCAGGGATGCAGTAGCAGTAACTCTTTCCCTTAGAAATCGATGCAAGATGACCAATCTGGGGACTTGGAAGCAATAACCTCTGCCCTCTATAGCTGGTGATATTAAAGAAATCGGAACAAAAGAAAATTCAATGAAAGAAACGAAATCTGGAAAGGAACAGTAGCATGTAATTCTAACTCATCTATTTGCTAATCGGAAGCTATGAATAAACAATGAACAGAAATGGAACAACAATACGAAATGAACATAAATTACACTCTAACGCAATCAAACAACTCGATTTCCACACTTCAACCCTGTCGACAGTCAATTACTACACAACAATGAATTATAACAAATCATAACTTAATGGAACAACAACCCCAATTAGATACAGAACATCAATGCTTTATAATGATAACAAGATAACCGAACAACAAATGTGATTCTTGTAAAGGATGAAAATAGCAATGCAATTTTTAAAAAAATATGTATTGGATCAATTCTATAACATTAAACACACATCACACAACAATAAGAATTAAAAATACAAACAGCAAAGTGATTCCACCAGAGTCGGGCCCTTAGCACCAGTGAAATACTGCTGGGTTAATTCAGAACTTTAGAAGATGGTTGAAACACGTGTCTTATATTAAACCAACATGAAGTATTACAAAGAAGGTTCTCTCAAAGCTGAGAGTTAATAAAACATTAGATTACAGAAAAAATGTTGAAATGTAAAGCCCTGCGACCAACTCGCTGACTTCAACAACACTGTCCCTTTGTCACTAAAGGACATCGCTTTATATATCTAATCTTGATGGTAAAATCAAGAAATAAGGTGAGTTTGAATAGCGATCCCTCAGGATCGAAAGATCCTGAGGGATTCGCTCCTCTTTGTTTAGTTATCATCCTGTTACTTTGACCGAGGCCGAGTTGTTCCCCTACCTTTTCTTGGCAATTCGTTCGGATCTCCTTGCCTTTGGCTGGATATGGTTCAATGCTGATGGAGCAGTAGTTACATGAATTTCAACCCCGCCTTTGGTACAACTGTTCACCTCGTCGAATTCCTGTTTTGTCAACAAAAATTAACCCTTAGCCATATTTTTACAATAAACATAAGCCATTCCAATTCATAATTCTTACAATGAATTACCTTTCCAAGGAAAAAAGGAGTATGTCTATGGTAAAAGATTGAGAGGATACATAGTAATTTCATACCTTTTTCACTGCCCAACATGTGGTAGGTGAAATATTCGACATATTGCCTTCCTCAAACATGTCGGGCGCGGGGATGGGGTTTTTAAACCATTCGACCTTTCCTTACAGAAGAAAGTCTTTTGATTCGATCACATAGATCTCTGGTTCGGTTGTCTTGTCAGGACTGACTGCTTTCCTGGGAAGAAACAGTGAGTGGTGATGCAATGCATAGGTAATCGAGCTCCGTCATGGTTTCCAAGATATCCTCATCCGAATGGAAGAGGGTCTCGAAGGGGGATTGTTCCCCTGTAGGTTGAGACTGAATGGGGGTGATCCTGGTGGAGCTAGTTGAGAAACATGACAAAGACTCCATTGTGGATGTGGTGGAACCAGACGTCGTTGATAGAGTGCAAACAGATTGGGTCTGCACTGTCATAGGGCCAGCTACTCTTGTAGCTGCAGCTGTCTCCACACCTATGGTAGATGAGCAGATAGCTCGAGTCATGGTTCTGACGCATGATGTCATGAACCGTATGTGGTGTGTCGTGTCGTCGACATTTGGAGAGGGACAGATCCACCTAATTGGCTGTCTTTCAGATGGCCACAACGGGGTGAACGTATTTGTCCCATCCTCTTGGGTCGTCGAACTGTTCATGAAATCCCAATCTTCGTCATCTTCTTGGGAGGAACACGATGGTCGATCGCATACAGTCTAAAGTTGTGCGGAATCTTGGTATGTAGTGGCAATGACGTACAGGGTGGTTATCCCCACATATCTAGCATGAATATTGAATATCCATGTTAGCGCGGTATACTACATGGACTGGCTACCATCGTTGGAATATTTCCAAGGCTAGGAAGTCAATGATGAAATGATCAAGTTCATCGCAAAGTACGCACCTTTCGACTGGGGGAGGTGGTATAGTAGGGGGGCATTCGGGTGATCGTTGTTCTTCTTGTAGGCACAAGATGATACGAGTCTCGTCATTTATAGACTAGATGGAAGTATCCTCTTGATAGGATGACTCGATGGCGTGTAAGGCATCCCTATACCATGGTATTTCTAGAAAATGGTGGGTATAATTCCCATAGGTGTCACAGAGGGCACATGCCTGATTTGTATGCAGTGGTTTTCCTATACTCTTGGTGGCAAGTTCCTTTTTGTGGGAATGTCGTTTTGAGGTTCCTGCCTTGCAGCCGAGGAGTGGTTTCAACTTGTCCAACTCTGGGAATATGTGAGTAGGGTGTTCTGTGACATCACATATAGTGCAGGCTGATGACTTCCTCTGCATGGTGGGGGTCACCACTTTCTTTCCTTTCTTGGTGGTTTTATTTATCGTGGTCGTCGGTTTTACAGTGGGAATTTCCCTTGCGGGGGTGGTTTCGACTGCTACTTGGGTAGGTTGGGGATCCTCGGGACTGGATAGCTTTAACCCAAACACAGTAACGTTGGTATCTAGTGTTCCTGGAGGAGGAACGAGATACCACACTAGGAACACCAATGATATATTGGGTAATACTAGTGTTGGCAAGACCTGCTGGGAGGTGAAGCTAGGATGAGGTAGAGGAAAGGAGTTTGGGAGGCAGCATAGACTAGGGAGGCTGCAGTAGCTGATGCCTTGGTGTCATTACTACTTGATTATGTGTCTTGACTAACCTCGGTGCTTGATGTGGACATCATGCATACCGAGGCCCCTATGGCATCAGGCGATACTTCAGGGATAATAGGAGGATCTCCTAGGAATGACCCTAGGATGGACGATGGTTTGAATTGGCCACGGCCATATTCTTGATACCATAAAAGACAATATGTGGCTATATATACATAGGGTAGAACCATATCTGTGTTGGTCAAGGGACGCTTTTTAGTGTGCATCAGCTGGTCTACTGTGATGGTTCGATCCTTGTGGGGGAACATCATGATGTGGAAAATGGAGGATGCTATGGCAGACATGGTGTACATGTAACTCCGCCCAAGGAGTATATTGTAATCCAAGTGAGCATCCAAGACTTCAATTTATATGTGGACCGCCTTGCCGACTAAGCAGACCAATACATTTTGGAAGACACCGACGAGGGTCGAGGGGCGACCATCGTATGCTCTGAGTGTGATGACAGAAGGTTTGAGTTCGGGGGATCCTAACTTCTACCATACATTCTTTGACATGATGCATGTGGATGCACCCTCGTCAATGACACATCGGTGAATAGTGATATTATGTACTGATACTAATATCTGGAAGGCGAACATGGAGGGAAGCCTAGGGGTGGCTATGTCTAAGTAAAAAGCCATCATGCGCATGTCGGTAGGGTTGATGGCGCCTAATGCAGAAAGTAGGGCTTTTCGTTGCTTCGGGCATGACTGTAGTACCTCCAAAGTGGACATAGCAGTAGGTGACTAGGCTAAATCTTCTAGGATACTGTAATTGTGGGCTTCTTTGGAGTAGTTACCTACTCACCTATTAGGCCCTTTTAACATTTTTGGCAATGGTTCCAAGGGAATCTTTGGAATGGTTAAAGGTGCAATCGGTGTGCTCATATTGGCCCCTGACGTACTGGTGTCCAGTGGGGTGTCGTAGGTACGATTCCGAGTTTGGAAAAACATTTCTTCCCCAGCCAAGTAAATTTCATGGTTGTTTTTCCCGAAATCGTTGGGGTTTTTCTATTGAGTGCTGATTGTTCCTTGATGGGGGAAGGGTTCTTGCACAACCGTAGTTTTTTGGGAGTATCCTCCTTTTCCTCGTTTACTCTGAAGCTTTTTAAGCTCAGGGAGTTTGGGACAGTGATGAGTATAGTGCCCGTACTAACCACATATTGAACAAGAATGATTTGCTTGTGAAGGTGGCATTTTGCCTTGCTTTTGGGCATTGCCTGGCTCCTTGTTCTTATTTCGGTTCGAGTTACCTCCAGCCTGGGATCGCGGTGGGCGTTTTTGGTTGCTGCCCCCTTATCCAGGGTTTCCTTTGGGTTTGTTTTCTACCTTTCTTTTAACCACGTTAAGAGGGTAGTTCTCCTGATCATACTGGTGTGGTTGATTTTGGGACGGCTGCACAAAGTTCTCCTGTGCCTTGTTTTGCATCGTTGGGTATGTGCTTGGGACTGATCATATTGTTGTCCCATGTTTTCACCTGGCTATTGGCGAGGAGTGCTTTCGTTAGTTTTTCTTCTTGTGTACTGGGTCCCCTCAGCCAGAGGGTAAGGTCCTCCTTGGTGATATGCTGGCGCCCTATTAGTCAAATTTTGCTGCTGCATATGATGACTTTGAAATCCAGGTTGAGACATGTTCTAGGTAGACCCATGTGTGTAACCAGGATTATAACTGTTGCTGCCTAGGTACCCTTGGGTCATTGACCCAATAAGTCCATCTGTAGAGTTTGGCGCTCCTGGAAATTCTTGATAAGATTGCAGGCGGGAGGCATTGGGGAGGATATTGTATATGTATCTTAATTGTGTGTAGTTCAGTTCAAGTTGTTGGGATTTACTAATTGCGTCATCTTCGGATGTGGGGTTACGTTGTGCCACATCCTTTGAAATCTCCACCATAAGAGTTTTCAAGAATAAATCTAAAAGGACTTAGTAATCGAGTTGTGATTTTCATAAACTACGACGCCATCTCCACTCATGGAGATGTTCTTAAATATGGTTAGAGGGGGATTGTCTTAAATGAGTCTGTAACTCCATTCCTGAATCGTAGTGAATGGGTAACTAAAAGTATGTGAGGAACACGGTAGCAAGGGCACTAAAGGTTATATATGAAGCAAGGGGTTTCTTTACGTACCATTTTGTGGCCACTCCCGTAAGATTGCGTTGAAATAGCCTCAACTGAATAGTATTGTCAATGATTCTATTCGATGAGCACCATAGGTGAAAGGTCATTATATGATTTCCTGGGTCTTCCGCTTTCTTGCCTTCAAACTTTGGTATGTTTGAAGGGAGCTTCGTGGGCATGGGAGGCCAATTGGGGTCATGTGTGATGGGGTCATAAGTGAGCTTGGTTAAATCTAGTAGATTTAACGCCGCTAAGAAGGGTGATTGAGAGGTTGACGCCATGGCAGCGTGTGAAGACAAAGTTCTGGTTAGAACGAGGGTTAGTCTATGACGTAACCGGTTGTGAATTCAACTGGCTTCCCATATGGGATGCACTCCTCT
This sequence comes from Pinus albicaulis, assembly GCA_034641835.2. Lineage (NCBI taxonomy): Eukaryota > Viridiplantae > Streptophyta > Pinopsida > Pinales > Pinaceae > Pinus > Pinus albicaulis. Next base: position 219,824 of record JAXQQM020063212.1, read on the forward strand.
GCCCCCCAAGGGACAACGGGGGAGTGGTGTGCAGTGTGGTGTTGGGAGACCGACTAGGGTTCCCAGCTAAGGTTGCTTTAAGAAATGAGGAACCAACCACTATGGCAACATTCCTTCTTTGACGCCTAAACAGAAAAAGTCCTGGAACCCCTCCTGATAATGGGGGGAGGTCCAAAATATGCCTGGACCGATGAGGTTCCATTGGAACCGTTTGAGTGTCGACCAGGTTAGGTTTTCGAAAAAAAATTTGAAGGTATCGAGTCTTTGATCACGAAAAATTTATGGCCACATACATAAAACAAAGCGAAAATGAAATGAATTTTCCTTTAACTTAATCTATGTGAGCAATCAAGCAAAAAATGGTTTTGTTTGCTTGCGTGTGATACTCAAAATCCTAGAAGACTTAATATGTCCTCACACACTCAAAAGTAACTGGGCCTTGAGAGGATTTCTTGCGAGTGCTGGCACAACATCCCGTAAGAGCTGGCAATGCCCCTAGTCAGCCAAAGAGAATCAACCAAGGTAAGGGTAGAGGGTTTGGCGCTTGCCTGCACCGTCACCTATAGGGTAAAGGATGCCCTAGTTTTGGAAACTAAGAGCCATCGTCCCACGTGAGCGTTCGAGTCTTGGGCTTCTTAGTAATCAGCTAACAGTACCAAGTATCAGCCGGGTCAGGTAGCCCCAACTGATACCGCACGCACTGTGCCTAAGCCTAACCCCCTCTGAATCAGGTCTCTATCACGCTCAGGTTTTCTTTTCCATGGGCTGATAGGTGGATTTTAAAGCTCTATAAAAATGCAATTTATATGTTTGAAATTTGAAGCATGATCAAGGCAGCTTATTGGATGCCTACCCCCTTGATCCTAAATTAATCTATAATTTCTCTTGTGGCCCTTGTGGGGAGAATTTAGTGAGTTGGTTTAACTTATTTTTAGGTGGCTTTCTTTTCTTAGTGGGTGAATGTGTGTGAGCGTATGGTGAACAATCTCATGATTTTAACATATGGATATCGGTGATCCTTTACAAAATTCCCCTAGTTAAACTATGTGACATTGTTCCTTGCTCAAATAGAAAGCATTTGGGGATAATGGGCCGCTTCCAAAATATCCTAGCTAGTTTATGTGAGTTACTAAAGGGAGATGGAAAATAACAAATGTAGAGTGTTCATATGCTTGTCTAGGGTCACCAAATGGTGCAAAGACAACATAGATTACTTGCTCTAATTTGTGATTCAATCCTAGTCCCACAATTTCCTAAATGCAAAAATCGAAATTTAAACTAAAACATTTCTAGACTAGCTTATGCATGTGTGGTCATGAGCCACTTACTTGGACTAGTTAAACTAAGTGTGCATACCAGAATGTGCAAAAAACATAAATTGTTCGGAAATCAATGGTTAATTCACCCCCTACTTAAACTATGTTAACATTGTTTGCAAAAACCAACTTAAATGAAAACTAACTATATGCCTACGAAAATCAGCAAAAAATGAGTTCTCAAAAGCTGTGGGGTATCAACACAGGTGTTGGCAGAAACATTAGGGGTTGCCCAACACACTTAAAAGTATAAAAAATGCAGAAAATAGGGAGAAAAAATCTCTCTGCAATTTGCGCGCAAAAACCCCTGACAAGTGCGCTTCCCTGCACGCAGGTCACTCCTGAACGCCTCAATGCGCTTCTGTGTGAAAAAAATGCAGGCCAAAGTCCTAAAAGTAAAATATTAGGAGCTGCCTTCTTCAGTCTGTCACCTCAGTGAATCTAGGGACTGCAAGATGGGTCAGAGGACTGTCAGCTCCACTCCAACATAGAATAAGGTTCTCCTACAAAAGATGGCACAACCACATAAACTTGAAAAAGGTCAGTGGAGTCGCCAATCCTGTTGTGGTGGATTCGACACACAGGTGTACGAAATCACACGAGCTTAGAGAGTGTGGTATACTCTCTAAACTATTGGTAACAGGCAGTATGTGGGGGGAGCTCAAAATCATAAACTTAAATGAAATAATATGCTGAAGTATGGTCTGGTTAAAAAACTAAAACTAAAAACACAAAAGAAACTATATAGAGAGTTCCAAACAGTAATAATGCAAACGATGGCTCGATGGCCTCTTCTTATTGAATGCTTGGACTAAAAGAAAATCTTACCCACTTGCCAAAGGGCCCCTAGGCAATGGCTCTAGGTCTTGATGCAAGGATTTTTGTCTTTAAATTTATGCCTTCTGACGCAGTCTAACTCTCTCTCTGTGCTGTGGTGGACTAAGATGTTGGGTGGCCAACCATCGAGTCCTATTTAGCTCCAGCTCCTTGGGTCACACACAATGTTGGTGTTTTTTGGGCAACTTTGGCTAGCATAACCTTGTGATCACCATTTTTTCATCTCTTGGTGGGTTTATATAGGTGAGATTCAAGTCCTCCTTCCCTCCCTTGGTACATGATGGATGGTGACCCAAGGGAGAGGTGTGATTCCATTGTGTGCTCAAATATTCTTTTGTGTGCTCACATAATGTCTAAGGAGGCGATGGTGGCTGTACCTAGGCGGCTTTAAGATAAGGAGTAATTGTCCTTTGCTTGTAGTGGTCCCGAAAAGTGATTTTTTTCAATTTCCAGGAATGCACGGTTTTCAGGCAAAAGGGCGCACAGTAGGCGCTCTTTTCGAAGGAAAATGCGCACATTTGAGCATTAATGACTAGTTCAAATTTGATTTTCTCAAAACCTTAGAGATTTTAAATACTTCTTGATTCCATAATGTATTCCTGCCCTGTAAATCCTTGGGCTCAAAATTAATTGATGTCATCTTCTGTTGTATGATTTTTCGGTGTTAACAAACCATACAAACAAATGTCCCTAAAGAAAGCTAAGAAGGATAATAAATTATCATCAAAGCACTATGGTCGTTACAAGGTGTTGCAAAATATTAGTACTATGGCATACAAATTGTATCTCCATGCTTCTTTGCAACTGCAACCATTTTTTCATGTTTCATGCTTAAAGAAGATTATAGGTGACAAACTTCCAGTTCAAACAATATTTCTAGAACTTGATTAGGAAGGAAAAATCATATTGGAAGCTAAAGAAATCATGGAAAGAAGAACTCAACAACTACGAAATCAATCAATTTCAACGTATATCATCAAGTGGAAGAACTTACCCAATGAATATTCTACATGGGAGGATGAGAATTTTATACAGAAGCATCCAGAGCTACTCAAGCGTTGAGGACAACACTTTTTTGTAGTAGAGGGGAATGTTAGGTCCCTATATTACTAGTGTAGTCCCTTATTATGGTTAGTGTTATTATGGTACCCCTATGACCCCCATATTTTTATTATTGTGCCCTTAAATTATTATTGTTAGGTCGGCTAGGATTATATTGTGATCCCATGGACTCCTATATATAGAAGGAGTTTCTGTCATTTGTATCATCCAAGAATTGTTCATTTATGTAATGTAAAGGAGGTTTCCCCCTTGAAGTGGCTTATTTACAAGGCATTTATCTCTCTTTCTTCTATTTTTGGAGCTGGTTTCATAACACACAGTGCACCGACTAAGTATCTTTACTTGTTTATACATGTCCGTAGACTATATTTCATACATGCAGTTCTTCTGTTTTTTTTAGTGTAAGAACTACTCGTGTATTCTTTTAATTTGAAAATCTGAATGTATTGTAGTTATCTTTATTTCCATAGAAATCCTCTTTCATGTAAATGCATTTATAAGTTGTTAACGGTACTATCAAGGGGCTAATATTTATTTAAAGTACATATTTGTATTCAATATATCACTTTCCTGGTAAATATACTGTTTCAGTTTACTGTGTAAGGTTGATGTCTGGACCATCTTAATTTTGGGTTACTCTCAGTATCCCTAGTCCAAGTATAGAGATTGAACCAGAGAGGAGACAAATTGTTCAATCTGGGGTCCCAACTCTAGATAGACTAACGGTCTCCTCTGAAATTCTATTCTGAATTTCACATATATTTGTTCTATTTACTTTCTTAGACTTTCTACACCAACACAATTATTATTTACCCTATTAATACATTTAAAGGGAAGTACAAAAATAAATTTGTCTTAAAGGACTGCATTAATATATATATATATATATATATATATATATATATATATTCCCATTTCCTTGCTAAATACCTTTATGTAAATCTTTTTAAAGAAAGAAGAACATTGATACAATTCCTACTAATTTCAATTTCATTAGTTACAGTAACAATCATTTATATAACTAGAAATCATAGTAAGATTCACATTATTTCTTATCACCTAGAAAAACACAGTAAGGTTCACAATCTTTCTTAACACCTTCTCAAGTTACTTATCTCACTTTAATTTGTTGATGATTGCCTCCCAACCTTGAGAGAGGCAATTACATCCTCAACTCCCCCCATGCTTCGCACCAGAGTAGGACTTAGATAGCAGTATTTTTGGAATAGACCTCAAGACCCTCAGTCTAGTCTTCCTTTCCAGATTTAGGTTGCAGAGTTTCCAGTGGTTCCAACCAGCTTTGGATTTATTCTCACCATCAAGCCTCCTGGTTTTCCTCCAATTTCACAAAACCCCTTTTCCTCACTAAGATTTCCCTTTTATGCTCAGAGGAAAAGGTAACTGTCTTTAACTGCTTTTTCCTAACTACTTTGGAATCTTGGAAAACTGTATCATCATTTTTTATGGAAAACATTCCATAATTAATTCTTTATTCAAAGAAAATAAATAAATCATGTTCATTACTAGATTAACGTTACTAGTTAATCTCATTTAAAATTAAATGTATAATCCCTTTTTAAAAGAAAAATAAATAGTTAATTGATTAAATCCAGTTGTTACAAATGTCCACTAATATTGATATGGCCTATTATATTTTAACCAAAAAGAAAGAAAATAATCTAACTATGATTGTTCAAAATATTTTTTTTATGATCAAAGAGAAGAGAAAGAATTGCACCAAGATCTCTATAGATGGGATTGCTTAATAAGTTAATAAGACTGGAAGTGTCACACATGTTAGGGAATTAAGAGTAGATCTGAGTAAGGGTTGGAAATCTAAAAGAAAGTGTTTCTCATCTTCCACTTTCTTAGTATCACAAATCTAGCATATTTTATCGTTCCTGGGAGTAGGGCGGTCTCACTACGAAGCTCATTAGAAATAGTTCTTATCCTAGTGATGTTCTTATTTTTATTTGTGCTTATCAACATAGAGAAATAACAGTGGTTATAAATGGTGGGGATGATCACCTCATATAGTATCTTAGCTTCCTTTTACCCTCTAGTTCCTTATCCTCCCACAACTTGTCCTTAAACTTGGACGTAATAGTGTCTTTCATACTATATTTTCTTCCCATAGGTATCTCCTCCTTAATTCCCTAATGGTTGAGCCAAGAATGAGCATCCTTATGTCACCCTCACTTGAGGCAAAGGTGGGGGTTTTTGCTAAACTTAGAAGAAATTTTTGAGAACCTTTTCAATACCATGCTATAAAGCTTTTTCTTATACATCACATATCTAAACATAGTCTTAATTTCAATGGGGGATAGACCAGTTTCGACCTGGAGGATAGGATAGGGAGTATTTCCATTAACCTTAAGGTTTTAGGTTATGAATTTCATTTAAATCATCTCAATATTCCTCCATGAATCTATATATATACTGCAACCCCAAACTTCAGATCCATATAAGACAACAAGAGTGAGGAGAGTCTTCAAGAGGAACCTCTTTTTACTCCAAATGCAAAGATCGATCGACTTCCAATTTTTTTCAAGCTCATAATAAGCTTTCAGGCCTCCAATATTCATTTTATTGATGATATAATTCTAATTGAGGAGACAATATTTTTTTAGAAGGGTTGTGCCAAGAATGGACATGGTAGAAATGCATGTCAGGTTAATATTAATTGCACTAAATTAATTATTTCATTTCCATTTTAATATGATGTAGAGTTTTATCATCCAACCAATTGTTCCATCCCTAACTAAATTTTTTTGTTGTGTATTTGAATACTTGTCATGTCAATATTGATACTTGCATCTATTGCAAAAAAAAAAGAACCACATAATGGAAATGTGCAAAAAAGTAAAAATAGTGACATTGCCATAAGATGACTCATGTTTATATATATATATATATATATATATATATATATATATATATTTCATAATCATTTTCATGTCATTAAACCATTGAACCATAAGATAATTAATTTTAAAAAGAAAACATGGGAATGAACACTACCACGATTGAGTGGCAAGCCCCTCTCAATTTCTGTTATATGGTGTAAAATACAAAAATAATAAGTCATATCATATCTAATGGGATCATGCAAAGTGGACATTCTAATGATCAAAGAAAATTTTTATCTTAGAATTGATAAAACATTGATTATCATGTATCTTTCATTACATGAAAGGGTGACTCCAATATTCCAAGGTTCTAGGCATTCCTTAAGTAGATAGGTGTATCTATTTCATCTTGTGGAAGTGGGCTTGTCGAATTTTGATTTTTTATTAAATGGATGGGCAAGATTTGATATTGAAGGAATATTCTTAGTAATATACACCATCTAATTCATAAGATGATTTTTGTTCTTTTCATTTTCAAACATAAAAATATAGCACATTAAATTGAATTATTATTTCTTTTCCAACATATTAAGACAATCATAACCACTTCCATTCTCTTTAGCCTCTTCAGTGCACCATGACCATCTTATTATTTCATTTTCCACCTATTAAATCAATCAAAACTGCTTCCGATATCTTATTTTAAGTTGTTTGTTAATTTTTTATTATTAATTTTTTACTTGGAGGTGATTGCGTATATGTGCATCCTACCAATCCCATGCCTGAGGATATTGTGGGAAAGGATATACACTTCTTTCTAAGAAAGGATACTATTTCTTGAAGATTTTGCTATCTAGAGGTCAGAAAGACCATTCTCAGCCAGATATGTGGGAATGAGGACTACTACTATATGAGGTACCTTGTAAACCCTTATGCATATGAGTGATCTAGTTTTGAGATAAGATGAGAAGGTGAAGATGATAAGCACCCTTGAGAGTAAGGATTAATTCATGACAAGGTTGAACCTTCAATCACCAACGCTAGGGTTTCAAGCATGTCAGGGAAAATATATAATTCTATCAAACCCTAACGCACATGTTGAGGCATAGCAGAAGTCAAGGGCCTAGGAAGACATGTTATGCAATAAATCTCACCATGATATCGTGTGATGTCGATGAGACTGTGCCCTAGAGGCATAGGTTAAAAACGTAAAGGGGGTCACTTTCTTACCAAATTAGGCTTTCTCCCAAACCCTAGTATAGTCAACATAAGGGGAGCCGAAAATGAAACCTTGATTTTCCACATGAAGTGCTTCTGTTGGTTTCGATACATACTAGGGCAAGATAAGTTTTGAAGTCATTGGAGTCTCTTGGCACGTCACAGAAGAGAAACACCTTCAAAACCCTAATGTATTCATAAGGTCAACATCTAAGGCAACACATGATGTGTGGGGGCTACATGTAAAGCACGAATGAGGAAAACATCAAAGTTTGATAGATAGGGGGAGAGGAGAGTAACCGATAAAGTGTTTGATCGAAACCCTAATGGGTTGAGAAAGGAAACGGGGGGAACCCAAAATTTGAATATGCCCAAAATTTTGGCTGGTGTTGTAGCAAGTACAATAGCAGGTTATCAAGAAGAATCTAAAGGAAGCCTAGGACAGGCAAGTTATGTAGATCAGAACAAGTTGTTTACGGATTTTTAGATTGGGGAAAAGGCATACTTGCTCATCAAGCCCAAGGAGATCTGCTTGAGGATTGGATCATGTGCCAACCCGGTACCTCAGTATTATGGACCTTTCAATATTCTTGAAAGGATTGGACTAGTATCCTATTGACTTGCACTACCTCTGATAGTGAAGGCCATGATGTTTTCGATGTGCCATTGCTTAAAAAGTATGTTAAATATGTTGATCATGTGATTGACTAATTTGTATTGCAGGTGGAGATAAAACGAGAATTCCAGTCAGAACCTCATTGTATTTTACAGAAAAAGATGTTCATGCTCTAGAACCGAGAAATCGAGTAGGTTAAAGTGCAGTGGAAGCAATTTGGGCCCGATGAAGCCACATGGAAGATGGTGGATCAGAATCAAGCTATGTATCCTTCTCTTTTCACTGGTTGAGTGAATTTTTTTGGCCACATGTTTTGGTGTGATGTGCCTTATTGGTTGTAGGTTTCATTGAACACTGAGGACAGTGTTCCCCCAAGGGGGAGGGTTCTATAACAACCCTGATCAAAATTCCATGTAATAAAGTTAATGGAGACAAAATAATAAGACCAAGGTCATGGTACACGTATTCCAAGATGAATGTTGGGAAAAAAATCCTACTATGGGTGTTCATTTGGTTTATTATGGCTAAGGAAATTCGAAAAGGAAATGACAAAGGCTTTGGAAAGGAAAGAGGCATTAATTGGCATTTCATTTATGAAAATAATAGAAAATAGGAGAAAAGGAAGGTGAAAGGTCACAGGTTGCATGTGATGAGGAAAATCAAGAAAAAATAATGGAAATTAAAGAAAATAAATGCCTCATTAATAAAAAGGTGTATGAGGATCATTTTTTACCCTTTTGTCATATCTGTTTTGGAGCTCTCTCTCTATTCTCTCTCTCTGAAACTCTTGGATGTTTTCTTGGAGAATTTCAGCATTGGATCAACAAAATCAAAGGAAGGACAAAGAAGGAAAAGGGAAGAAAATGTCAAGAAAGGAAGAGAAGGATCAAACAACTACGACGGGATTACTTGAAGGTATCGATTTGCATGTGTGATTTCCTTGCTAGATTTGGCATGCATGTGTGGTTTTGGTTCTCTTGTTGTTATTGGCATAGGTTTTTCCAAGTGTGACAATGTTCTTCATCCTTGCATTTCCATTTCCAAATAGCCATGGTGTGGTGGGTTTTCTTGTATTTGGTTGAGCTAAATTTTCAGATGGATTCGAAGCTAAGTGGGGTGGTCTCAAGATTATTCAAAAGGCCTAGGAATCCCTAGATGGGATACATAGTAAAGCTTGGTTTTGAACACCTTGTTTGAGCCTAGGAATCCTAGGATGTGATACACGGTAAAGATCATAGGGGAATGCCCTTGATTAGGCCTAGGAATCCTGAGATTGGATACATGATAAAGCCCAGAGGGTGGTGACCTTGTAGGCCCAGGAATTTCTTGACTGGTACTGGATGGATATATGGTAAATTTGAGAGGTTGAGACAGAAAAATTCCTCATGGTTCAAGTGGAGAAATATGGATGCATCCATGCTTTTTTAGGGCCTAGTGATCTAGTGGGGATTGTGATAAAGCCTGGTTTTATTAATGAGGGTTCAAGCCTAGTGATCCGGTGGGGATTGCGGTAAATCCTAGTTGTATTGATCAGGGTTCAAGCCTAGTGATCCAGTAAAGATTGCGGTAAAGCATGAGAAAGCCATGGTTGGTTTTTTTGTGAGTCCCACATTCATGCTAGGAGTATGGCACAAGGGTGATTGGCTAAAAGAAAGATTTGGTTCAATCCAATCTATGGTCAAGTGGTTCATGGAAGTCCCAAACCTAGTTGGTGTATGCATTCATTAATAAGAGCTCCTTGTCCTTGGTATTTCATGTGTAAATGTACTGGTTCAAATGTGGTTTTTATGGTTGTTATATCCTTGTTATCTATGTTGGTTATATGTTGGTTATGAGTATGCTTTATGACATACTTGATGCATGGCTCTCATCATGTTTTGATTAGAAAATGAACGAAAAATGAATATATTACCTAATAAATGATAATGCAACTATTGTGATAAGACATCAATCTTCTTCACGAATCTTAGATAAGTATCAAACCCCTATGCTCAGATATGTTGTTATGACCTGTATAATTACATATTTATGACATGTTTGACGAAATGTATGTCATGGCTAGTAGGGGTCATATCAAGTAATTGTAACAATGATTACATTAGTAGCCTTATTCCATTGTTATTTATCATTTCTGAAGGTTTCATGAAGTTCTAGGTAGTGGCCTGAGACCTAGCCCTAGAAAAATCGCTCAGAATTCAAGGTTGTTGGCTCAGAACTTCTTGGAAAAGTCCACAATCACTGGCATGCCTTGCTTTGGGATTGAATTTAAGTCGTTATTCACATGCATGGATTTTCATGGGGGCGGTTGAGGGTCCAAATCAGTAAAATGTCAAGTTACCTTAAGGGTTGGTCACTTGGAAGGGTTGGTTGGCTCTTAAAGGTTCTGTAGCACATGTGAAAGGTTATATTGGTTTGGTTTTGTCAGTTTCACTTCCTTAACTGTACATGGGGAGTTGAATCACATCATAGTAGCATCATGTCACATGTCTACCCCAGCAGACCAGTTAACTTGGGTAAATGTGGAAGGATGTTTTTACAACATCCAATATAAAGTTTGCCTTTGGGAACCTAATTCATTGGAGACAACATTCAGGGTGGCAAGAAAATTTTAAAGAAAAATTATGGAAACAAGGAATTCTACCACTCATAATTATAAATATGGAAGTGTTGCTGCTCCTAGCCTCCCACAACCTACAAGGTTGACATCACAACAATTGGAGGAAAAAAGAGAAAAAGGGATTTTTTACAATTGTGATAGAAAATACACTAAAGGTCATAAATGTGCTAAGAAAAACATATTTTACATATATTGTTAAGAGGAGGAATAAAAGGAACAATAAACATCAAAAGAAGAGGATATACACCAAGAACCAACCCTGGAAAAAGAATAAATGAATCTAACCATATCTTGTAATTCATTGGAGGGAATTACTACTCCTTAAACTCTCAAGGTAGATGTATATATCAAAAATAAAATTTAATAGTGTAGATTGATCCAGGTAGTACCCATAATTTTATTCATTGTAATATAGCCATGGAATTGAATTTCTTTCTATATCCAACACTAGAGTCTCAAGTGATAGTTGCAAATGCAGGAACTGTAAATACCTCTGGAAAGTGCCATAATATCAAGCTAACAATGGGAAAATATTTATTGAATAGTCCAATAATTTCCATTCCAATGGGTGGTGTTGATTTTGTACTAGGAGCCCAATGGTTATAATATTTGGGGACAATATATTTTAATTTTCAAGATATTTTATTCATTTTTATATGGGAACGAAAGGAAATTGAATTAAGGGGTGTCGCAAGGAAAATATGGAAGATAATCAGCTCTAATGGCATGACAAAGCTTTTGAAGAAAGAACAATGGAGCGTAATTGCACAATTATGCTCATTAGAGGTTCAAACATCTAAATCATCCATTTCTCCAAATCTTCAAAAAGTCTTAGACAATCATTCCAAGGTATTTGAGACTCCAAATGCCTCCCACCTATTCGTGATTATGATCATGTTATTGACTTGATTCCAAGAAGTGATCCTCCAAACATCAGGCCTTACAAATATCCCTATGCCCAAAAGAGTGAAATTGAATGTATGGTTATAGAAATGCTAGAGGTCGGTATAATTCTACCTAGCCAAAGTTATTTTTCTGATCCAGTAATACTGGTTCAGAGGAAGGATGTATCATGGAATTATTATCATGGATGAATTGTTGGATGAATTACATGGAGAAATTTACTTCACCAAGTTGGATCTTCATTGAGGATATCATCAAATTAGAACGAAGATTGAAGACATTCTAAAAACAACATTCAGAACTCATGAAGGTCATTATGAATTTTGGGTCGTGCCTTCTGAACGAATTTCATTTTCAAACCCTCCTTTAAAAAAAAATTGTTATTATTTTTTGATGATATAATAAGCTACAACAAATCTTGGAAGGATCATGTTCAACATGTTGACAGGGTGCTCAAACTATTGGAGGATAAACAATTTTATGGAAAAGCCTCCAAACGTTTTTTTGGAGCATAGGAGGTGGAATATCTGGATCATATTATATCTCATGAGGGTGTTAAGGTAGACCCTAACAAAATTAAATGCATTAAGGAATGGAAAATCCCTACAACCCTAAATCATCTTCGATGATTTCTCGGGTTGACAGGGTATTATTGCAAGTTTGTAAAGAATTATGGGATAATAGGAATGCCACTAAAAACATTACTGAATAAAGATGCATTTTCTTGGACTCCATAAGAAACTAAGTCCTTTGAACATCGTAAAGAGGAAATGTGCCAAGCACTAGTCTTAGCTACACCAAACTTCACAAAAACCTTTATTGTGGAATGTGATGCCTTGGGAAATGGAATCGGTGTTGTTTTAATCCAAGAAGGAAGACTCGTTGCTTTTGAAATTCATCCAATAAAAGGAAAGTATTTACACAAACTATTTATGCGAAGGAAATGTTGGCAATACTACATGCACTAAAGAAATGGTGACCTTTTCTAATGGGAAAATGCTTCAAGGTAAAATAGATGATGATAGTCTTAAATAATTTTTGGAACAAAGGTTATCTTTAGAAGAGAAACAAAAATGGGTCACAAAGATGTTGGGATATGACTTTGAAATTATTTAACAAAAAAGGCAGCAAAATGTTGTTGCAGATGCACTCACAAGAAAGGATGAGGACGTGGAAACATTATTCTGTGCCATTTCTATTATCCAACCTAATTGGATAACTGAAGCGAGGGATGAATGGAAGAATGAAGAAGAGGTTTGGACACTCATTCAAAAGTTGTAGCAATATCCCAGTACATCTGATACATTTATCTGGAAAAATGATTCATTATGGTACAAAGATCGCATATATCTATGTAAGAATTCCCAACTCAAACAAAATATTATTTTGGAATTCCACACCTCCCCCTTAGGAGGGCACTCTGGATTTTTAAAAACTTGTCATGGGGTCAAGAAATAATTTTTTTGGGATGGCCTTAAATCTGATATTCAGAATTTTGTGACATAATTTTTGGTTTGCCAAAAAAATAAAGTTGAGACAATTAAAACCCCGATATGTTACAACCTTTAGCCATTCCAAGTCAGTGTTGGGAGGAGGTCTCAATGGATTCTATCATAGATTTACCCAACTTTGAAGGGAAGAGTGTCATCATGGTGGTAGTTGATAGACTTACCAAGTATGCACACTTTTGTGCATTATATAATCCTTTTAAAGCCAGTGCAGTTGCCACTGCATTTATGGAAACCCAAAAATTATTGTAAGTGACAGAGATCCCATTTTCACTGGAAAATTTTGGACAAAATTATTTTCTTTTCTTGGTACTCAATTAGCTCATAGATCATCTTATCATCCTCAATCTGACAGGAAAACTAAGATAGTGAACAAATATTTGGAAGGATATCTTCGTTGATTTGTATCTAATAAACAAACACAATGGGTCAAGTGGTTACCTCTGGCTAAATGGTGGTATAACACTTCTTTCCATACTGCAACAAAAATGAACCCATTTATGGCACTTTATGGATATCATCCATCGTCCATCACATAATATTTAAGAGTAAATTCTACAGTTCAAGCAGTGGAAGATCACATCGAGCATCATCAACAAGTTCTCCAACCCTTAAAGGATAACCTCACTTAGGTGCATATTCGAATGAAACAACAAGAAAATCAGTATCACAATGAAAGAAGCTTTGACGTAGGTGACTTGGTATTTTTACAGCTACAACCATGTAATATCCCAATTGGGAATCATGCAGCAATACTAAACAATACTGCTTAGAAAATAACGCATTTCAGCAAAGTAAGAGCAGGAGGCCAATATGGAGGCTCAAAAATAACATTTACATCAACAAATCAGAGCTATATTGAAGCCCATGAGTTATATAACAGAAAATAGAGGACTTTACATGAAGAAATCCTCAAAAATGAGGTGTTTCAACCATATATTTGCCTAAACAAGCCTGAGAGCGTTATTTTTATTGGATGAAACAATAGTAGATTACACTTCAGATCTAGAGCATATTTGTGTACAAAAAGTTAGATATATATCATATATGTACACTAGATAGGCTCCTCTACAAATTACCCTTGGGGTTTTCAGCAAAAAGGGAAGTACATGGAGTAGATCTGAGATCTTATGCAGAAGATATGTAGAATGATTCAGAAAATTTGAAGCAAATAAAATAGTATTCATATCAGATATGAATATGACATGGACTAGATCTGAAATCCATGGATTGCCACAGTGAAGGGCAAAACCCCAACACTAGATATCTCTCCTCCAAAAGTGTGCCAAAACACCCTACAATTGTACACTTGAAAATAACATAGTACTGGAAGGAAAAATGCAGTGCCTAAGGCTCCAGAACATATGTGGCCTCAAGCCAAGATCTGAAATTAGTTCTCTAATCATCCAATGCTCTCTTTCCAAGGGGATAGAAGACTTTCCCACTGAAAAGAGGCACTAGATTGGCCCAGATCTGAGTAGATCTAGCCTCTACTTGCTGTAGGTTACAAAGACAACCAAACCCTCAACGGGATCTGCATTTTAGTTGGAATAAGAGCTTGTCCAAATGCCTGAGAGTGGAAAAGAAATGCAAGACTCCTCCAAGAGCTACTCAAGGAAGGAGGTGGGATTCTTGATCAAGAACACCCAGTGCTAAACAACAATATTCTCTGCTAAACAGCCAAGAGAATAAGAAATGTCTAAACAGAAAAAAATTTCAGAAAATGATAATCATCAACAACCTTCCCATGTTGTCCTCCTCTTCCTTTTATAATATTGACAGCTTGCAAAACCCTAAACCATCTCAATGAAATAGCTCTTTTCACATGAGCCTCCCCCAACTAAAATTGTGTTGTGCCTTCATGAAGATCACTCCTTCTAGACAACGTTGTTGATTTGGTCATGGTTGACCCAGTCAAAAGATTCAATCCCTTTCACACATAAGGGTGTTTATTTAAATAGCCTAGATTTAGCTTTGTTCACATGTGGCATTGATTTATTTGATGTTTTAGGAGCTTTTATAATCCTCCCTTACACATTTATTCATGGAACAGTAAATTAAAACAAAATTGAATATTCCCATTATCTTGGGCTAATTAGCAACATTATAGTCCTCCCCTCCAAAATGTTGCTTGTCCTCAAGAAACTGATAAGGTGAGTGCTACAACTCATCTCCTCCTCCATAGGTGACACCAACATGAGTTAAGCTTCCTCCATAAGCCAAGTGTTCACCAAATCAACCATCCATGACTTGCTCCTCCAAAGTTCTCATAAGATGCAAGTAGCTCATCCCATAAGGAGACAATAGATCACATGAAACAAACATGGTTTGGCTAATTCTCTCCCTGAAATATGAGACATAAGGTCCATGGGGAGTATCCATCCCATAGGGCACATGCATACCTTCCCTCATTCCTCCACACATCCCCATAAAAATTACAAGTACATCATCAATATAGGGGATCAAAACAATGTACATACAAATAGAAATTTGTACATATGGAGGTGGTTCATAGTCCCACATGTGGAACCAGCGCAGGGCATCTCCTACCTGCATCAGATCTAGATGTGGTAAGTGGTTCTCCCACCACTTAATTTCTGCCATACCATCTCACCATAGCTGAAAGTGTGAGATATATTTGGTGCCTTGGGTAAGCACCCATCATGTTGTAAAAGCTCCCTTTTTCTTCCAAGGGAGTGGCCAAATTCAGAACTTTTTGTGGCCCAATGTTGGCCATGAGGCTTACAAGATATAATACACCTCCTTGGAGTCATGGCCTGCATAAACATGGTGAAATAATGCATAAAATCAGAGTATACAACAGGTGTAACAAGAGCATGTTCCTCACCAAAAATCCTCCTCATATCAATGGAGTGGTGCATAGATCTATCCTCTCCCTCAAAGAGAGAAAGAGAGGGGTAATTTAACTCTCTTATAGAGTCATGTTTCTGCTCCATCTCCATATGGTTCATGCATCTTTGAAAATGCTGATATATTTCTTTTTGAAATCCCTTCCAATAGTAGCTCCTCAAGATGATGTTATTGAGCTTCATAGAATATGTGTGGCTAAAATAGAATTCTTCATAAGCCCTTTATACTAGCTTCTCATTGAGCTTTGAGTCTCTAGACAAAAATATCCTACCATGGTTATATATGACTCCATCTAGGATTGAATAGCCTCCATCATGTAGCAAGTCATATAGAATCATGCAAGTGTAAAGATCCTTGGAATATTCCACCAGCAGTTGGGATTTCCAATATGGATCTAATTTTCCCAACAATGACAACACTGATAATGTGTCCTCTGAAATGTCTGCCATGTTTTTTCTCTCCTCTTTGACATTTCTCATGTCAAAGGTGTATGTTGGAAGTGTTATTGCCTAAATCTACCTCAGGGTGAAGGAAGGCAGAGTTCAGGGTAACATCAAACCACGCTCAGTCTAGTAGCTAGCCCTACCAGATCAGGAGAGGGCTCTCTCCGGGTCAATATCCGCAAAGATAATCAATAAGGCTTGAGATGACTTGAAATAAAGCTGATTTAGGATAGGTATATTGGTGAAAGGATTTTATTTGATTTTGGGGTTTTTTGTTGGAATCAAAGGGAAAGGCAGTTTTGGGTTCGGGGATGAGGCCTAGTTTTTGAAAAGTTCTGATTGGGGCAATGAAGGAAATAGTTTTGATGCTTTGGATTGAATGAATGGATATTTTAGACCGGTGAGGAGCTGAAGAGGGCAAGAGGCTATCAATAATCCTCTTCAAACAAATGAAAACATGTAAAAATAAACAAAATTTCAAGGGAAAGCACAGCAATTTAATGAATTCTACCTTTATCACTCATTTTTTTAATTTAAGAAGAAATGAGAAGGGAAATGACACACATAAAACATTAGTGAACTTAAAATCACATAGAGAAACACACCATCAAAACACAAAGCCACATGGATCCCAAAGAGTCCTGCAAACCCTGGTCTATTCCTTTGCCAAAATTGCAGAGATGAAATGTACAATGAAGTGCCAAGCAATCCCAAGTGTCCAACCCTGAAAATGACTGATGAATTACATGATATAGACAAGCCTAACCCATTTACATGCCTCTATGGGTCTAGCTCATCATTCTAGGAGCTGTTTCAACCATATCTAAACTAAGAACTAGAAAATAGGCAATGAAACAACTTGACTCTATATGATAGGAAACTGATTCATTCACTTACATTTCACTTTTTGGTGAATGAATCTACTAGGATATGTAAAAATTTGCAAAAATTACATAAAATTCATGAAATTACATCAATTTACATCAAGAGTTACAAGAAAAAGTCAAACTAGCCAAAACTAGGCCAAATTCTGAGCTGCTGAGTGAAAACTAGGCCAAATTTCCCTATGCGCCGCGCATGAAATCTCTATGAGTAGCAAAAATTTGAGGCTGATTTGGAGGGCCTTCCTGAAGTCCAAATTGAGTTCAGGATAGCTCGTTGGAAATCTCTACATGTCTACTTTCCAACTCAAGTGTAATTTCTAAATTTTGTGTCCATTTTCCCTCCAAAAATCCAATCTCCCAACGCTGCTTCCTGTGTGTGCAAAAAGTGGCAGAAAGGCCATTTTTAGGGTGTTTTTGACCTTTTAGACAACCTAAAAATTGTCAAAATCCTTAAGTAATCCATAGGCATGCATAAATTTTTATGAAAAATCGAAAAATGAAAATTTTTCCTCTAGAAGAGCTGCCAATTATAAGCGCGTGCCAAGTGGCACTATGCGTTGGGCAGGAAAATCTGTTTTGAGGCCAAAAAATTCAAAATTGACAAAATTTTTCCCAAATTTCTTGAAATTTGGGCTGAAGGTCCCTCATCAAGCACTATGCTGGGCCAAATAATCTTCGGCCAAAATTTGGAGTCTATCATGCATTTTGCGACGTTTTAGTGCCCTCTTTAGTCTTGCCTTCAGGATTTTGATCCTCACTTTGCAAACATGAGTTTATGCCCAATAATGGTTCTTCATCTGTCTGAGCATGTTCTTCTCCTTGTTTTCCTTCTCCAACAGCTTCTCAAGATGAATTTTGAACCTCTCAAGCCAAATCTCCCGCTCAATGGGTGTCATGTCACTTTGGCTTCTTTGGGTAGCTTGCCAGTCTTCACAGATGTTTCGTAACTCCATGATTGTTTGCTGATCCTCCAATTTTTTATTCCGCTACTCCAGGTAGTTTATAACCCATTTAGCTCTCTGTAATTTGTCGGTCAATGTGTCTATCTCAGCCTTCTGCTCCTGGATAGTCTCTCTCAATTTTGGGCCTGGAGAGCTCAAATCCTCATCGATCAATATAAAAGCTGTGTCTTGGACTCCTGAAGGGCCCTCATCCTGCACAGGCCTCTTACCTCTGTCCTATACCTGTACTTGTGCTACTGATGATGGAAACGAGACCCCTTCCACCCCAGGTGGACATAGTACTCGTCGGGCTGCTGCAAATAATCCTCTCGTGCCTCTCTGATAAGTGACATATGTCGGCACACTGGTAGTCTCTACCTTCTGACCTCCATACTGATGTGAAGGTTCATATGCATCATGGAAAACCTCCGAAGGAACCTAAGGGGCTATCAATAACTCATGGGAAATGAAATCCTCCCATGAAACACCCTGCAATCCAAGCTGATGTACAACAATGATGTTGATGAGCGCGTAGTGATAAATGCTATTGTGCTACTACTCGAGAGTTTTCTTTTGCACAAGAGTGGTCATTCTCTCGATGTTCCGTCACATGAAAGAAGGAATTTTCATCATCCTCACTCTTGTAAAATGCATCAATAGCCTGAAGTGGTAGGCATAGAGGCGTGAGAACCTGCCCTCACAACTGAAGTATCTGATAATGAGTTTCATTAGTGGCGCATAGGACTCCTTCAGGAAATAGAATGGGAATACTCTACTAAGCTGTCTGACATAGCTAGGCCTGATGTATGGTTCATAATGCACTATGCCCACCTACTGTCTTTTGTTCCACTGTTCACCCACATTCGGTATCCTGGTTGCTTGGGATATGGTTTTCGATGTCAAAGTGAAAGTTACACCAGCAAGAGTTACCTGACCATCATGCAAATGTAATACAAATAAACGAGCCAACTCCTGATGATGACGAATCCTAGCAATCATCTCACAATACTGATAGCATGACTGCTCTTGAAAACATGCCATTGCAAGTGGGAAAACCTGCAATTGAGTCAATGAGGTGGGCTCTTCTCTCACATGTCTTCCACCTTTCCGAGGCCTCCGAGTTGCATGTAGCTCAGTGGTGGAATCACTATCTTTGTCATATGATGTATCAGTGTCTGTCTCCATGATGGCCATACAGGGTGTATGCTGGTTTGAATGAGATGAAAATGGAGAGTTTGGGTGTTTTTTATTTTAATGCTAAACATATGGTAGTGTGAGAGGGACTGTGGGGAAATAGGACAGTGGGAAAAATGGGGTTTAATCAAGTGGAATTTACGTTTTGGAATGCTTTTGATTTGACAAACTTAGGGACAAGGGGAAACCACTGGATTTTTGGGATTTGGGAATTTTTATAAGTGAAATGGGAAAGGGAGAGTGATAGGAAATGAAATGATTTATGGATAGGGATAATGAGAATGAGTGACTTGGGATATAAGGGGATAGGGGAGGACTATAATGGTAATATTAACATCGATGGGAAAGGAACCACAGGTGTGGGAAAGGAGTTGGAGTACTTGGCACCAAAATCAAATTTTAAAACTTCAAATTCAAAACCCTCAGGAGCAATTTTTAAACAAGGTGATAGGGTTTGGATTTTGACATTCAAATTCTCATATTCCCTTTTCAAAAACACCAAAATTTTTTAATGGAAATTTCAAAATCTCATGAACTTACTTGGAACAAAGGAGGCTGATTCGTTTTGAAGATTGATGGAAATGGCAACAAATTTAATGTTTCGGGCCAATGCACCGCGCGCACAGCCCAGTGCGCCACGCTCTCTGTGTGTGCCGCGACCCTTCTAATTTGAATAGTGGTGAGCAGCCCTATTCGTCGCATTTGGCTTATGCATCGCGCCCAAGGCCCAGTGTGCCGCGACTATAAACTCATCCACAGTTTGCCTTCCAATCACTGTTTCGCCCTCCTCCACGATTTTCTCTTGGCTCTTTGATGCTTTTGGCATGCAAATGAATTGTTTGAAACACACAAATATCATTTATGGCAAAGAATTTGATTTTTGCTTCTTGAAAACCCACTGTTGTAATGTTTGAACTTTGACACTTTTGAAATGAACTATGTTTTTCTTGTCTTTGACTTTTTGAGCTGAATGATGAATCTCTTGTATGTCTTTGCAAGGATAGCTGGCATGGGATTTGGCAAAGGTGACCAGGGCTGTGCATGGAGTGCTTTACAAGTAAATGTTTTTTGAGAATTACATTACATTTATTACAAAAGATGAAATTGACGATTTTTCTTCAAAACAAAGTTTTGAAGAAGAATCATTATCAAGCATTATTGACGATGAAAATTTTGGAATGAAACCTTATTTGAAGCTTCCTCATGTGCCTGCTGGCATTATTAGACATTTTGAGACCTGGTTAATAAAACCCTAGACCTAATGAGACTAAAAAAAAAACTCTAAAATGACTCTTTTCCAACAAAAAGACCAAACATTACTGAAAATAATTTTGATGAACAGACTAGACCAGCAGGTACATGACATGAGGGATATGCGTGAAAATACCCTTCCGTCAGATGATCCATGCTACTAATGGAATGCAGCTGACTAAACTGAATGAGACACCTAAAATGAAATGCAACAAAATATATTTTGATCTCTGGCGGAGAGATGAAGATACCGACTCTAACAGGAAAGTCATGACTCCAATTTTTCTCCTCCTTGACATCTCCCATGCCCAAGGTATAAGGTGGAAGGTTTCCATTCCTTCCTTGCTGCCTCTCTTGCATATGCACATCCTCAACAGAAGATGGAATTTCTTGGAAATTAGTCTCCCATGGAAGGCTATTATCTGTCCAAAACCTCCTTTGCCTTGCCAAAGTATGCATGTGTGACCACCATCTCTCATCATGTATGGAAAAGTGTTCTCCAAACAAGTTTGTCTTTTAATTCAAGGATTGCCTTCCTTACTCCATGATGGTGTCATCCTTTATTCTCGCAGCATATTTTCTCAGCGTAGTATGAGATGAAAGAATGGACGATGGTGATAAGGGAAAAATACTTTCCCTTTCCATGAACCTTTGCCATACTCTCGGCAATGTAATATTGTCTTCTAGTGCTCCCTTCCTCCTTGTATCTATGAAAGGAGAATCAATGCATGAAAAATATTTCATCAAATATGAAATAGGTGGTCTCCCAGGTGGTATACCACAAGATAATGATGTCTCATGGCTCACTCCCATGTGAACAACAGATGGAAACGTCTTATGACTGATTCCACTGTGCAGATCCATCTCTGATTTCTGTGTGGAAGTATCATGATAATGGGGTATCACTCTTATGGATGCAAGAGTGCTTTTGATTGGAGAAATTTCTCCATCTTCTTCTCCATGTAATAGAGGATCACCTCCCATCATATCATTTTTGTGATCCTTCATCTTCTCTCCTTCACCCACCTTCTGCAAGATCTCACAGTCTAAGGTGCTCGCTTTAGATGTATTTAACTCATGAACACCCATCATCTCCTTGGTGTCAAGAGTCTTGATCAAAAAGTTTTGATCTATCATAGTGCGTGTTCCCAAAATTGGATGCAATGTTGGGACACATTCCTTCCATTGTCTTGTCTCCTTGTCTATCATCATAGACACATGTTGCTCATTCTCTTCATGTGTAAGATCCTTGGGGCCTTCTTGTAAAGATACAAGAGCCCTCTTAGGGGAAGCAATGGCTTCATCCCCATCTCCCAATAAAAATAGATCTCCTCCTGCTATCACAATGCTGGAGGATCTTTCTAGCTCTTCTTCTTTCTTCTCCTCATCAATGGAGCATGCCTCATCAATAAGAGATCCTTACTATTGATCTCTCCTTGAAAAAGGAACACTCATTTCGTCTTCTTGAGAAGAATTTTCTTGTTGAAGTGGGGTCTTTGCCCTTGGAAAATCATGTAGCAGATCTTTAACCCCTTCAAAAATGTCTTGGAATGGAGTTATCTTCATGGATCCTTCCATCTCATGCAAAGGTTATGAATTATTGGGCTTATTTTGTTTACCCAAATAAATTTCAGATGGCATAGAGTCAAATATTTTCACTAACCTCCTAGTGAACTTTACATAAGTAAAGATGTTTACATTTTTCAATGAAGAAGATTCAAATAACCACTAGGCATAATCCTTACCTTGGAGGTGCAACACTGCTACTCTTATGGCTTCTTCTTCATAAACTTGATGCGGCTAGAAATATGTGTCCAGCTTCTTTACCCAAGACTTGGCTGAGCTCTCAGGTGATCCATCAAATGTAGGTAGAAAAGTCCTACCCAAAGTGGGCTACATGCACCCTCTTCTCCTCTTGTATATGTTGGATCTTCTTTCTTCTTTGAGTTGAAAAAACTATGGGAAGCTTAGATGCTCTTTGAATCTTTTAGACTGAGATTCATATTCCTGGAGATAGTCACTAAGAGTCTCCTCTTTTGGTGTCCCTCCTTCTGCTTCTTCTCTTGCCAGGAATGTAGGCATGCTGCAAAGTTGTAGATCTGGTTGTGTGGCTGAATGCTCACACATATAAGATGAAGAACTGGGGCTTTCTTCATGTGCAAATATCTACAAAGGATCTACAAGTCTTTCATTCCTCATTCCCCTGATTTCACTTTATAGCTTCTGCATAGTTTGGAACAGAGTTTTAGAGAACTCTTTCCCTTTCATTCTTCCAGATAAAGGGTTTTGACGCTTGTCTTCTATATAATCAAAATTCTTTTGTCTTCTTTTGAGGTACCTCTTCTCTCTATCAGTAATAGGATCTTCTTCTTCTTAAGACATATTGCCAAGATGATTTCTCTGATACCACTGTAATATCCCAATTGGGAATCATGCAGCAATACTAAACAATACTGCTAAGAAAATAACGCATTTCAGCAAAGTAAGAGCAGGAGGCCAATATGGAGGCTCAAAAATAACATTTACATCAATAAATCAGAGCTATATTGAAGCCCATGAGTTATATAACAGAAAATAGAAGACTTTACATGAAGAAATCCTCAAAAATGAGGTGTTGCAACCATATATTTGAATAAAAAAGCCTGACAGCGTTATTTTTATTGGATGAAACTGTTAGAGTCGGTCTTTACAACCCTCTGCCAGAGATCATTTCTCTTGTTGCATTTCATTGTTTAGGTGTCTCATTCTTCTCATTCATCTGCATTACGTTAGGGGCATGCCATTGACTGATGGAAGGGTTTGGTTCTCTCATTTTCCCTCATGTTTGTACCTGCTGGGTTGGTCAAAATTTCTCCAAAATCATCAAGGTTCATTTTAAGTCATTTGCAGCCATAAATGGTTATTTTGGTCAAAAAGAGTATTTTAGTTTCTGAGTCTAGGGTTTAGTCTTCTGACATGTTAAATAATGCCCACAGGCCATGAGGAGGTTTTCCATAAGTTTCCAGTTCAAAATTTCTATTATCAAACATGCTTGAGGACATTTCTTATTCAAAACTCTGTTTTGAATAAGAAATTGTCGAATTTATTTTTGTAATAAATATGCATTTTTCCACCATGAAATTATTCACATGCAAACTCTGGTTTTCCTTTGCCAATTTTTGATGCCAACATCCCTGCAAAAAATCAACCAATTTCATCATTCAAAGCTCAGAAAATCAGTGAGGAAACAAAAGACAAAGTTGAATTAAATGACAAAGTGCCAAAGTCAAAAAAACATTACAAAATGGGTTTTGAAGAAGAAAAAATCAAACCCATGTCTATAAGATATTTCTCAAAGCCCATTCATTCATTTACAGTGAGAAATATTGAGAAAATCTCTAAGAGAAAGTCAAATTTGAGGTTGAAGAGCGAAACTGCGTTTTAGAAGGCCAACTGTATGTGTTGAAGGCAGCGCGGCGCATTGGGAAGGGCCGCGACACACACACACGATGCGGCGCATAGAGCCGAAAGGCACAGTGAAAATTTCTACGCGCACGATGCACCCACTAAGCGCGGCGCATTGGGTTTGCACGCGGCGCACAAGCTCGACAGGCTTAAAAAATCATCATTCTTGCTCCAAACTCAAATCAATTCAATTCATTTGCCTCCAAGTAAGTTGTGTGTGCTGGTTATATGAGTTTAATTCCTGTTGGGTGTCATTTAAAGGAATATTCAAGAGTTTAATTGGTGCAATAATAAACTCTATACCCATAGTGAAATCTGCTCCCAAGGGTTTGAAAAGAGGTGGTTAAAAACTTGAATTTTGGTGCTTAAACTCTCATTTCATTTTCATGTGTGCTCTTGTAATTTGTTATCATTGTTAGCACTACTAGTGTTGTCACATTATTATAGCACAGTCACATTGTTATACCACTGTCCCATATCCCTCATTCCCTTTTATTCCCATGTGGTAAGCCTCAAACGCTATCATTCACTATCCATTGAAAAAGCCTAATTTCCACAACATTAGAGGACTGCCTCTATGTCCTTGATTTCACATATATGTTGCCATTTCATTGACTCTTATTCTTAAAAACTGCCCCCGTCATTATCACCTATTCCTATATCACTCATAAATCCCCAAATCCTTAAGTCTCCCAAACAGTGATTTTCATCATAAATTTCATTTGACAATCCTCTTTCCCACTGTTTATACTTACCACAGTCCCTCATTATCCGTTGAGTACACATTTGGCATTGAAACAAATACACCAATTGCTCATTTTCTAACCAACCAAACATACAGTTGACAAACACATTTCAGCATCATGTATGAGACAAATTCATCATATGAGCATGGATATGAGAAGGACAATGATTCAACCGCAGAGCTGGATGTACCGAGGAGGTCTCCTAAAAGTGGCAGGCACGTCAGGGAGGAGCCCACTTCTTTGGTTCAATTGCAGGCCTGCCCGCTTGCAATGACATGCTTTCAGCAACATTCATGTTTTCGGTATTGCGAGATGATATCTCAGATTCAACACCATCCAGAGTTAGTTCTCTTATTTTTCCTCCATTTGCATAATGGTCATGTAAACCTTGCTGGAGTGAAATTCACTTTGACACCAGAGAATATTTCTGAGGCAACCGGGATACCAAACATCAGTGAAGAGTGGAATAAGAGACAATAGCTGGATAGAGCATATTATGAGTCTTACATCAGACTTGGATATTTGAGGCAGTTGAGCAGGGTATTTCCATTCCGATTTCTGAAGGAGTCTTATGCGCCATTAATGAAACTCATCATTAGATACTTCAGCTGTGAGGGTAGATTCTCACGCCTTTATGCATATCATATCAGACTTTTGATGCATTTCACGAGAGTGAGAATGATGAGTATTCCATACTTCATGTGCCGAAATATAGAGCGGATGACTACCCTTGTGCAGAAGAAGACTCCGAAGTAGCAACACAACAACATTTATCATTACGCGCTCATCAAAATCATTGTGGTACATCAGCTTGGTTTGCAGGGCATCACATGGGATGAGTTCATTTCCCGTGACTTCTTTGCAGCCCCCCAGCCTCCTCCCAAGATTGTTCAAGATGAGGGAGAGCCTTCACACCAGTTTGATGTTCCTTAGTTTGAGCCTATTAGTGCTCCAGCATGTGTGACATATCAGAGAGGCCATCGAGCCTTATTTGCAGCAGCACGACGAGTACTATCTCCACCAGGGGTCGAAGGGGTTTCGTTGACTTCATCAACAGCGTGAGTATTATCTCCACATGGTATGGAAGGGTTCTCGCCATCGACATCAGCACAGGTACAGGTTCAGGACAGGGGCAAGAGGCCTATGCATGATGAGGGCCCTTCAGGAGGCCAAGACACTGATTTTGCACTCATCGATGTTGATTTGAGCTCTCCTAGCTCGAAGATGAGAGAGACCGTCCAAGAACAAAAGGATGAGATTGACACATTGAATGTGAAGCTGCAAAGAGTTCAGTGGATTATAAACTAT
This sequence comes from Pinus albicaulis, assembly GCA_034641835.2. Taxonomy (NCBI): domain Eukaryota; kingdom Viridiplantae; phylum Streptophyta; class Pinopsida; order Pinales; family Pinaceae; genus Pinus; species Pinus albicaulis. The sequence continues at coordinate 245,832 of JAXQQM020063212.1, forward strand.
TTGGATCAGTGGAACAAACAACTGGAAGATCGGCAGACACTCACGGAATTGCAGAGAATCCGTGAAGATCGGGAATTGGCCCGAAAGAGACCAGGTGACATGACACCTTTTGAGCGACAGATTTGGCTTGAGAAAGTCAACAAGAATCTTGAGAAGTTGTTGGCGAAGGCCAATAGTGACAAATACATGCTCAGACATATGAAAAACCACTATTGGGCCTGCACTCATGTTTGCAGAGCCAGGATGAAGATCCCGAAGGTGAGATTGAGAAAAGCACTGAAACATCGAAAAAGGCCTGATCCACTCCGAATCTTGGCCAAAGCTTCCTTGGCTGAGCATGAGACATAATGGGAGACCTTCACTCCAAATTTCAGCAAATTTGGAGTAAATTTTGTCATTTTTGAAAATGTTGGTTGCAAAACATGTTTTTCCACCTGACGCGCGCTTATGATTGGGACATCTTCTGGAGGAAAACTTTACATTTTTGGTTTTTTCATGACATATTATGTATGTTCAGGAATGGCCGAAGCATTTCATCATATTCTGGGCTTCCTAAAGGGCCAAAAACACTCCAAAAATGGCCTTTCTACCACTTATTGCACCAGCAGGAACCAGGCTTGGGAGATTGCAGTTTTGGAGGGGACAATGACATCCAAATCAAAAAATTCAACTTGGGTTGGATAATAAAAATCCAGGGCTTTCGAACGAGCTATCATTAGCTCAATTTTGACTTCGGGAAGTGCTTCAAAAATAGGCTCAAAGTGGCGCGACGCATTGAATTTTTGAGCGCGGTGCATAGAGAAATTTTGCCTCATTTTCACTCTCCATCTCAGAAATTCAGCCAGTTTTGACTAGTTTTACTTTTTCATGTGATGATTTACCTACCATGATTTAATTTGATGACTATGATGTAAAATTTGGCATGTTTTTACTTTTTCTAGAGGATTCATTCACTAAAAAGTGAAAATTAAATGAATGGATCAGTTTCCTAGCATATAGAGGCAAGTTGTTTGGCTGCCTAGATTTTAGCTCCATGTTTAGAATTGGTTGAAACAGCTCCTAGAAGGATGATATCGACCCCTAGAGGCATCGGATGGGGCTAGGATGGTCTATATATTTTATTTTCTGAATCATTTTCAGGGTTGGACTCTTGGGAAAAGTTTGGCACTCCATTGTATATCGATATTTCAGTTTTTGGCAAAGGAAAGACCAGATTTTTGCAGCACTTGTTGGGATCCTTGTGGCTTCTGAGTTTTGATGATGTTCTTCTCATGTTATTGTAACTTTCATTAATTTTATATGTATGCGATTTCCATTCTCTTTGCTTCTGAATTAAACAAATGAGTAATTGAGGTAGAATTCATTGGTTTGTTGGTGCTCTGCCTTAGACTTTTGTTTAGTTTTACATGTTCTTCCTCAGTTTGAAGAATATCCTTGCATTATCTTGCCTTCTTCAGCTCCTCAACTGTCTTTTCAATCCATTCATTTGATCCAAGACATCAAAGCCACTGCCTACCTCGCCCCAACTTGAGCTCTGCAGGAAATTGGCCTCATCCCCAAGCCCAAAAATTGTCTTTCCCCCTTTTCCAACAAAACCCTAAAAAATCAAAATCAAACCCTCCTATTTGTATATTTAGCCTAAGATCAACTGTTGTTTTATTCATCTCAATCCTCTTTGAATATTTTCATTGAGATTGACCCGGAGAGAGCCCTCTCCTGTCCTTGTAGGGCTAGCTACGAGGCTGAGCGTGGTTTGGTGTTGTCCTCTTTTTGCCTCATTTCAGCCTAACATGGATTTAGGCACTAACATAGTGGCGACCATACTGGGGAGTCAATGATTTTCTTGTTGGTGTTATTCATTTCATGAGTTATAGACGGAGCCTGAAGTGATGCCAGGTAGCCTTCGAAACACTTTTTCTTTTCATTAGCGGAAGTAGATAAAGGCTCCTTCAGTCAATCTCTGGTTTAGCTTGTGAATGTGACACTTGTTTTTGAAGTACCCCAGTACATCAGATCGTTCTGGACTTTTGGGTGATTGAGTCTAGAATTTGATAGGCTGAAAGTAATCGGTTGTGTCCCTTTGATTTTTTTTTTTGAATAGACCAAGACACTGGCTTCCAGAAGACATACTAGATCAAATCCTGATCCTAATCCACCTCCAGTGTATGAAAATCCAAACCTGATTCCAAGAATTTTCCGTCGATAAGGTCCCGTCATTCCTTTGTTTAAATCTCACTCATACCCTACTTTATTTGAATACATTGAAGATATTTAGTTTGATGATCAGTTTGAGTTGTCATTGTTTGAAACCAAATCTGAAAGTGCTACTAGTTCTACCATCATAAATCCTGAGTTTATCAAGTATCTAGAATTTGAACATGCTAATCGATCCATTGATAATTACATCCTAAATCTTCAGAACTCCATTGTGGCAACCAATATCACTGAATTCATAGAGTCCACTTCTGAAACTCTTGGTCCATCAGTGGTTACATCTGATTCACAAGTTCGCACTGAACCTTCTTTCATTCCGACCATTCCAGTACAACCATCGATATTTGATCAGCAATCAGTAGTATTTTCTCCTCCATCTCCGCCACATACACCTCGTGCATCTACTGTTCCTACTCCTCCCGTTTCTCCAAGACAGATTATAAATCCACCAAGAGCAATGGCTGCTAGATTTGCACCTCTTGTCTTGCCCCATAATTTGGATCCTATGCCAGTTGATTATCAGAGTAAAATCCCTATTTTTGATGGTACTCCTCAAAGTGTGCCCGCTCAGCAGCATATTGATAAAATGACAAATTTTTTTGATCTACAACCCGAAACTATTGCTACGTTGGCCGAAATTTAAAGACAATTTCTATATCGGTGGGAAATAAAGAGAGATCTGCTTCAAATCACTTCCGAATATACTAAGATCAAGCGCAATCCTGGTGAGTCCGTCCAAGACTATATTATCAGATTTAATATGGTTTATAATGTAATCCCAGATGATTTGAGGCCTTCCAAGAAATTAGCTTTGCTTAAGTTCCCAGATGGTTTTGATCCGGAGATGGCTTATTCATTATGAGATAGAGATCTGCCCACTTTGGAGGCCATGCAGAAAATTTCCGTTAGTGTTGAGGCGAATTTGAATGATAAAAGAGCTAGACTGAAAGTGGAGAAGAAAGTTGTAATTAAGGAAGAAGATTCTACATCTACAGATCAGATACTTCGCAAGGTGGATAAAATGTTTGAAAGTTTCACTCTTGATAAGCCTGAACCATAGATTTGAAATCACAATTACCGTGGTCAGCAGCAGCCCCAATTCAGGATAAAACAACGAGAGCGGTGAGCACAAGAACCAGTAGCCCAGCAGCAAGTCAAAACACCTCTTCACCAGAATTTTGTTGGTCAGGATTTAGATGATGAAGATGATGTAGTAGGGGAGGAAAACCATTTATTTACTCCTAATTATTTTCCCATTTATATCACTGAAGATGATGAATATGCAAAAAGTTCAGCGGTACAAAGAGATTAGGATTTTATCTTGGCTAATGATGCAGCTCTTGAAGAAGATTCAGATGAGTATCGAGGAGGTTACATGAATGCTTTGTCTGCTCAGTATAAGAAATATTCTCTTAGAAACAGAGATGTACCAGTCAATCCAATCCAAAAGAGAAAGGAAGTTCCAGCTAAAAATGATTCACCTGTTGGACAAAAGAAAGCAAAAGAGATAGTTGATCCCACTGCCACCAAGTCATAATCAGCAGAAAAGTCAAATCAGCCAATTACAACGAGGGAGAAGGCTGATAAGAAAGATGTTCCAGCAAAAGATATCGAAAATACTTTAGCCTTTAGCTTGGAGAACGATATTTCTAAATTGAAGGTATCTATTCCCTTGACAGAAATAATGAAGAACAACAGTTATAGAGGTCAAGTGTCTAAAATTTTGAATTTCGATCCTATGTCTGATATAGTGAATATTGAAGATGATCAACCTGAAATGATATTTGGACCAACTTTAGATGGTGAGTCTCCGGACAACGAAGTGCCTCCTTTTTATATTAGTCTTCGATTGCATGAGTTTGTATTGCATAATGCCATGTTCGATTCCGATGCTTCCCATAATCTTATGCCGAAAGCAATCATGGAGAAGTTGGGTTTAGACATTACCAGGAAGTACCATGATCTTTATTCATTTGATTCTAGTAGGGTGAGATGTATTGGGCTCATTAAAGACTTGCTTGTAAGTTTGGATCAGATTCCTACAAAGAATGTTTTGATGGACGTTGTTGTAGTAGACATTCCTCCCAGATTTGGTATGTTGCTTTCTAGATCTTTCGGAGAAAAGATGAAAGGGAAATTACAGTTAGATTTATCCTATGCAATGACTCCCATGTTTTGCCAAATGAGAAAGTTGTATCGGGAACAAAAAATGAAATACATGATCACAACCAAGGAGAAACCGGTAAATCATCCGATCAACTATGTACATACAGATTTAGAGTCTTTTGTTTTGTTTGCTGATAGTTTTAATGATGTGGATAGTCAGTTAGTTCAATAAAAATATATTCCAGAGATTACCGAGAATTTTAGAGAATTTTTGCAGAAAGAAAGGCAGAAATCGAAAAGCACAGTTGGGCAATCATCCAAAGATAGTGGACATCAAACAGAAAAAACAGAGCTAGCATAATTTCAGCACTTAGAAGAAGATGAAGAGGGTCTGTGGACCATGGATTTCGATGGAGCAGTCGGGATTGATGGTGATGGAATTGGTATTTGGGTACGTAGCCATTTTTCCACCCCAAACAAGGTACCAAGAAATGTACGGGTATGTTCTTACAAATTAGCATTTGATTGTTCAAACAATGAGGCTGAGTATGAAGCTCTGATTGTTGGCCTAAAGATTCTTAGAAAGCTGAATGCTAAGAGAATTGTGGTTTATGGAGACTTTGAATTGGTGATTAAGAAAGTATATGGTGAATACCAAACAAAGCATCCCCGGATGCGGGCTTACCGGAATGCTGCCCTTGATATTTTGAAGCAGTTTTTAGATTACACCTTGACTTGTATTCCTCGAATTCAAAACGGAATTGCTGATGCACTTGCTAAGGCAGCAAGTAATTTAAAGATCCTAATGAATTCAAGCAATAAGTTCGAGATCCATGTGAAGCACCATCCTACCATACCGGATAATCAAAGATGTTGGCAAGTTTTCCAAGATGATGATGAGATTAATGATTTTCTGCAAAATAAAGGTAAGTTCAAAGATACCTTAATTGATTTCGAATTTGATGATGGTGATGATGTTCAAGTCAATCAAATGGAAGTGTTACAGCGAAAAGATAACATTATTCCTAAAGGTTTGATAACTTTAGAGGAGCTCTTTGATCAGGATGATGTGGCCAAGAAACCAACTTTACGACCGATTGAGAAGGGAGTTGAAGATGTAAACATCAGAACAGCCGAGAATCCGAAGATGGTGAAGTTATCCAAATCATTGCCGCCCAAGGTAAAAGCTAAATATGTGAGTTTGTTCTCTTCTTTTATTGATGCTTTTGCGTGGGATTATTCATATTTAAATATGTATGATACGAATATAATTTAGCATACTATCCCAATCAAGCCTAATCAGAAGCCTTTCAGACAAAAGCTAAGAAGAATCAATCTGAAGTTGCTGCCATCGATTGAGAAGAAGGTAAACAGGTTGTACAAAGCAGGAATCATTGTTCCCATCAGATTTTCTGATTGGATTTCCAACTTAGTACCAGTGCAGAAAAAGACAGGTGAGATTCGATTGTGTATTGATTTCCGAAATCTGAACAAGGTGTCATTGAAGGACAATTATCCATTGCCTAAGATGGATCATATATTGCAGCGATTAGTGGGTGCATCTCGGATGTCACTACTCGACGGGTATTCTGGATATAACCAAATCTTGGTCCATGAGGACGATCGTGACAAAACAGCCTTCACCACTCCATGGGGGACATTTCACTATGCCAAGATGCCATTCGGTTTGAAGAATGCTGGTGTAACATTTTAGCAGGTAATGGGTATGGCTTTCGCGAATGAGAAGGATATGTTTCTTGTCATATATCTTGATGATTTGACTGTCTTTTACAATTCCGATGAAGAGCATATGTATCACTTGAAGGTTGTCTTTCAAAAGTGCAGAAAATATGGTGTCTCGCTTAATCCTAGGAAGAGCTTATTCGCCATGGATGAAGGTAAATTACTTGGTCACATTATTTCCAAAGATGGCATTCGTATTGATCCAGTACGTGTTGAAGCAATTCATCAAACTGAACCCCCCAGGAACAAGAAGGAGATTCAGTCTTTTAATGGTAAGATGAACTTTTTACGCCATTTTGTCCCTAATCTTGCTGAGCATTTGAGAGAAATAACAAATATGCTGAAAAAGGATAGCCAAGTGAAGTGATATGAAGATGTGGTAAAGTCCTTTAATTTGGTGAAGTTGGCACTATCTTCAACTCCGGTGTTAATCAGCCCGGATTACACCCAAGACTTTATTTTTTTTTCCTTTGCTTCAGAACATACCATGGCAGCTGTGTTAATGCAGAAAAGAGATGGACATGAGAAGCCCATAGCGTTTTTCAGTCGAACTATTAGAGTCACAGCCTTGAGGTACAACATCATTGAGAAGCAAGCTCTGGCATTGGTAAAGGCTTTAAAGGATTTCCGGGTATACATTTTGCATTCCCATATTTTAACTTATGTTCCTAACACTACCATGAAAGATGTTTTAGTACAGACTGATCCGGAAGGAAGACGTGGCAAATGGATCGTAGCTTTGCTGGAATATGATGTGGAAATAAAGCCCACAAAACTTATCAAGGGACAGGGGCTCGCGAAGCTTATGGCTGAATCGAATTTGTACGCATTAGACATAAATCTGATTGCTGCTATGTATGATGAGGATGAGGATAATTCGCCACTTCAGGTATCGGAAATGTTTTTTGATTCCCCATGGTATTCATATATCATGTATGTTCTTCAAAATTTGTCATCACCGCCTGGCATGACTAGAAACAGAGGTAGAAATTTGAAACTGAAGGCTACAAAATTTTGTATTTTGAATTTTGCACTTTATTGGAAAGATCCGGGTGGTGTGTTGTTGAATTTTTTGGTTGAGGAAGAAGCAAAGAAGGTAATAGAAGATTTCCACAAAGGTGACTGCAGGGGTCATCATTTTTGGAAAAAAACCGCTAACAAGATTTTGAGAGCAGGGTACTATTGGCCGACATTGTTTGCTGATGTATAAAAAATAGTCAGAGGCTGCCATGAGTGCCAGATTTTCAAAGGAAGACAAAAATTACAGCGATTTCCACTCAAGCCTATTAAGGTAAGCGCCCCTTTCCAGCAGTGGGTTTTTGATTTCATCGGGGAGATCGATCCTCCTTCCTCGGGACAACATAGATGGATTCTAAAAGCCACCGATTACTTTAAAAAATGGATCGAAGCAGTTCCCAAAAGACAAGCCACCGATTCGGTAATTATTTCTTTCCTTGAGAACAACATTTTGTCTCGTTTTGGTTGCCCGAGTAAATTGATCACAGATAATGCAACAGCTTTTAAATCAAGAAAGATGATTGATTTTTGCAACAAGTACCATATCACTTTGGGACATTCGACTGCCTATCATCCGCAAGGCAACGAATTGGCAGAATATTCCAACAAATCATTGGTTAACATCATTAAAAAGCTGCTGGAAATCAATAAGAAAAGTTGGCATAAGAAGTTAGTAAATGCACTTTGGGCTGATCGGGTAAGTAAAAAAAAATCCATTGGTATGTCTCCTTTCGAGTTGGTGTATGGTGTAGACATAGTGTTTCCTACCTCCCTTGCTGTTTCGGTAGTCAAGCTTCTTCAGGAAGCTGGTAGTGAAGAAAGCCATATGCAGAGAAGGATAAATCAGATGATTCATTTGCAGCAAACGAGGGAAGAGGTCTTCTAGAACACATTCAAATTGTAGAAGAAAATCAAAAAGATCTATGATAGAAAAGTGAAGGCAGATAAATTCCAGTTGGAGGAATTGGTACTGAAGTGGGATGCTAGGAATGAGGACAAAGGTAAACACGGTAAGTTTTATAATCTCTGGAAAGGTCCATTCAATATTGCAGCATATCGAGGTTATAACGCCTTTCTTTTGAAGGAGATGAATGGTGAAGACTGTCCAGGAGGGCCGGTCAATGGTCGGCTATTCAAAGGATACCATTTCTAAGATGTTTTCTGCTGATCATATTGTCATTGTACATATCATGTCTTTCAACTTCATTGCAAGTGTGTACTGCGGTCTTTTCTTCAGTCTGTGACCCGAAGTGAAGGCTGTAATTCTGAAGAAGGATCGTGGTTTTGGTTTGAGTCTGCTCAGTCGGTTTGGTTCAGTCATTTCTATTTTAAAGGTTGAGTCAGTTTGAGTTAAAGTTTCAGTCAAATAAATTCAGTCAACAATCTTGAGTTGTTTTGTCAAAATAATAGATTCCATAGCCCAATGGACGAAGGCACTAGTCTGCTCTGCCAAATATCTGCCGTTCTTGGCACCTCCAAGGAGCTACCATCCCCACTGGAGCCAATGTTAGAGTCGGTCTTTACAGCCCTCCGTCATAGATCATTTCTCTTATTACATTTCATTGTTTAGGTGTCTCAATCTGCTCATTCATCTGCATTCCTTTAGGGGAATGCCATTTACTGACGGAAGGGTTTGGTTCTCTCATTTTCCATCATGTTTGTACCTGCTAGGTTGGTCAAAATTTCTCCAAAATCATCGAGGTTAATTTCAAGTCATTTGCAGTCATAAATGGTTATTTTGGTAAAAAAGAGTCTTTTAGTTTCTGAGTCTAGGGTTTAGTCTTCTGACATGTTAAACAATGCCCACAGGCCATGAGGAGTTTTTCCATAAGTTTTCAGTTCAAAATTTTTATTATCAAACATGCTCGAGGACATTTCTTGTTCAAAACTCTGTTTTGAATAAGAAATTGTCGAATTTATTTTTGTAATAACTATGCATTTTTCCACCATGAAATTCTTCACATGGAAACTCTGGTTTTCCTTTGCCAAGTTTTGATGCCAACATCCCTGCAAAAAATCAACCAATTTCATCATTCAAAGCTCAGAAAATCAGTGAGGAAACAAAAGACAAAGTTGAATTAAATGAAAAAGTGCCAGAGTCAAAAAAACATTACAAAATGGGTTTTGAAGAAGAAAAAATCAAACCCATGTTTATAAGATATTTCTCAAAGCCCATTCATTCATTTGGAACGAGAAATATTCAGAAAATCTCCAAGGGAAATTCAAATTTGAGTTTGAAGAGCAAAACTGCGTTTTAGAAGGCCGACTGTATGTGTTGAAGGCAGCGCGGCGCATTGGGAAGGGTCGTGACGCACACACACGACGCAGCGCATAGAGCCGAAAGGCACAGTGCAAATTTGTACGAGCGCGGCGCACCCACTGAGCGCGGCGCATTGGGCTTGCACATGGTGCACAGGCTCGACAGGCTTAAAAAATCATCATTCTTGCTCCAAACTCAAATCAATTCAATTCATTTGCCTCAAAGTAATTTGTGTGTGCTGGTTATATGAGTTTAATTCCTGTTGGGTGTCATTTGAAGGAAGATTCAAGAGTTTAATTGGTGCAAGAATAAACTCTATACCCATAGTGAAATCTTCTCCCAAGGGTTTGAAAAGAGGTGGTTAAAAACTTGAATTTTGGTGCTTAAACTCTCATTTCATTTTCATGTGTGCTCTTGTCATTTGTTATCATTGTTATAACTGCTAGTGTTGTCACATTATTATAGCACAATCACATTGTTATACCACTGTCCCATATCCCTCATTCCCTTTTTTTCCCATGTGGTAAGCCTCAAACCCTATCATTCACTATCCATTGAAAAATCCTAATTTCCACAACATTCGACGAATGCCTCTATGTCTTTGATTTCACATATATGTTGCCATTTCATTGACTCTTATTCTTAAAAACTTCCCCTGTCATTATCACCTATTCCTATATCACTCATAAATCCCCAAATCACTAAGTCTCCCAAACAGTGATTGTCATCATAAATTTCATTTGACAGTCCTCTTTCCCACTATTTATACTTACCACAGTCCCTCATTATCCCTTGAGTACACATTTGGCATTAAAACAAATACACCAATTTTTCATTTTCTAACCAACCAAACATACAGTTGACAAACACATTTCAGCATCATGTTAGAGACAAATTCATCATATGAGCAGGGATATGAGCAGGACAGTGATTCAACCACAGGACGTCAGCAGGCTATTTTGGAACGCGAATTTGGTTTGAATTATGGTTTATCACCGTTTGAAGTCCAGTGGGCTCCACGGCTAAAGCGTTCGTTTGAATTTTTGACAAAGGTGTTTTTATATGTTTTATATAACGAGCGGCGTAATAGTTTTATTGTTTGTTAAGGTCCCACACTAGTTTTGGTAATATTTTGTTTTAAATGCGACGTATATATGTTATATATATATATTTCACATATATATTAAAACATTTATAAATTTTGGACCCCAGGAGCATTTTAATAGATTTGTTATTTGCATAGTTTTGTTATGTTTTTAATATATGCGTTGCATATAAAATAAAAGGGTTGTGAGCCTGTTTCGGAATGGATTTGTAAATTTTATTATTACACACAATAGCAATGTAAGTTTTTTTAAGAGCACAAAAATGCGTAGTTTTAGAGACAGAGAAGAATTTTGAGTGCACTGCATTTTGCAGCATTAACATTTTGTAATCCCTCTCAGTGAGGAAGAATTTGTAATAGTTTTTTTTTTAAGGAATAGGAATTTTTCAAAGTGTTGAACTCTATTTCCAGTGAAGAAATTTCAATATTTTCTCTGTGTTAGAAGAGGAGAGTATTACTCTCTCCATTGTTATTCTGGAATTTTCAAATATTCCAACACATGGCTATAAATGAAGGAGATTTCTACGCATCAACATGAACATGTTTTCAAGTAGGAGCTGCCTAATTTTGTAACAAACTTCTCTCTAGATGTCAAAATTTGCAGACACCGAAGATTACTCAGGTGATGCCTAAAATTTCCATTGAATTCCTATTAGAATCTTAGATTTGTGACATTGAATTCCTTTTAAGTTTGTCTCATTCAACTAATAAAAAATGTTTTAAGGAGTATAATGAAAACTTTATTATGTGTGAAGCATAACATAATCATTGATGCTAGACTTGGAAGTTAAGTATAATAATAAATATATACACTTCTCTAAAGCATAATACCATTTTTCTGAAGCATAAGACAATCATTGATGCTAGCCTTGGAAGTTTGAATAAGACGAGATAAAACAACGAAAAATGCATTCCATTACTTGCATGAAATATGAGTATCGCCTTTTACCAGTAAGCTGGGAGCAAGGTCTAGATTTTGACTGGCATCGATTCTTGTGAACTCAAATTTCACTAAAAACATAGTTTTTTGTATGTTTTTTAGCACATGGTTAAAAATGATAGTGCATCAAAATCTATATTGTTGGGCCGAATACATAAGTAATAAAAAATTCTCTTTACCAAGTTATTTGCTTCATCAAAAGCCTGATCTTCACATATGACACTTTTGCTAGGGATAAATATCAAGTGGGTTATGACATTTTAAAACTTGGTTCGCAGTGAAGTGCCCAAAAGGCAAGTCTATCAAAGCATCTACGACCTGTGTCACTTCATAGTAGCGGATGATTTGATATCATAATGGAGGTGCTCCAATTCAAGCAGTGTAGAAGAGGCAGGAGCCTACAAGGCAGATCCAAACTTTGGAGAAGAGCAAGGTAGATCCTGGAAAGAACGAAGAATTTGGGAATCCGGGATCTCTTCCAGAGGCCATGATACCAAAGGTTTGTCCTGTTTGTACATCTTTCTCATATACATCCAATATAGCTTTAAATGCCCACATAGATCACTGGCTATCAGGTGATTCAAATGCTAAAAAATCTGGAACGAAATTTTCCATGCCTAAAGTGAAGGTGAGAAAAAAACGATCAATCCTAGATATAATTGTTGCTACACCTGTTTGCATGCTAGAGGATTTGGATTACAGTACTAGTAAAGATAAATCGACCACTAATGCACATCCATTTCCTTTGGATCAGCTCAATCTCAGAGACACCACCAAGCAGAGGCAACATCAATGCAAAGATCTCAACATTTCAAAATTATTGAAAAGATCTCACGTAGTGGTAATGCATGTATTTCAAAAGAAACAAATAACAATGCACATTCTAACCCATTCGAATAACCACTGTATCAAGGGTTTACATCTAATTAGATCCAATCCATATATCGATGGAAAAAAATTAATATAATTACATTTTCCGTAGCAGAGGAAACTTTGCGAAAACAGAAAAGGAATATAAAACGAGGATGTCAAGATGTTTAGATGACTTAGTACAACAATTATTTGTGCTTAGTAGACACAACATTGTATTCTTAATGCATTTTCTGTAGAATACTAAAAAGATTTTTCCAAAATTTGAGATGCAAACTATAGTCTCTACTATGTTTTGAAAATTGGAGGTTTATAAAAGATAAACTGTGAACCGAATTGTAACACTATGATAAGAAGTTGTCAGAAGAATTCCTTATGCTTCACAAACGTGGAACTACCTTAATAATGTTTTTGGTTGATATAAATATTAGAGCATGGCATTTAAATGTAGTATTTATGCTAAAATACTGAATAACATCTTGAGAGTGCTCTTCAAATACTGTACGAATGCACCAAATTAAATTTGTACGATTAATAAAGATAAATGGCCAAAAATAGTCAATTTTGATATCGTGAAGTTATTTCTCTCTCGGTAGCAAAATTTGGATACGATGGAAAATATGAGAGAACTAAGTTCCAAGGAATAAAAAAACAAGGCCAACATAGTTCTGCCTTGAATCAGAGACAAAACAAAGCTGCCCAAAAATGTGTTTGCCACTGTCATCACCCCGAGGAGCGCAAAGTCATTTGATGGTGCCAACCATTTGACGAAGCAGAGAGAAGATTCATGGTGCCAATGGTTGTAGCACAGTTTGTTGACGTGAGCCATCATTGTAACAAAGAAGATTGATGGTGCCAATTGCTGTAGAATTACATTGAGTGTGCAACTACTATAGTAGAGTAGTTTGAGAGCACCCATTGAAGCTCTTGTATATAGCAGAGTCAAAATTTTCCTATTGAACAAGTTTTTATAGTCAAAGCCACAACAAGATCAGATGGCCACGATCCTAAATGAGAACCAGAGCCAAAGCTAAGACAGATTCACGTTTAGCAGAACAAGACAGCCATAGCAAAGGATCTGACCACAGAACCCAATCATGAGAGATAGCAAGATTCTTGCTTCCACTGTGGAAATGTAGAAACTATACAAGGGCTTTTCTACCAACAAATTTCATTGTGAGAGTAATTTCTATAGTATTGTAAGCGCTCATTAGTAGAATCTTAAATCCATTCTGGATTTCTTTTAACCTGGAGAGGGTTTTCTCTAGTTATAAATCCTCATGTTCAAATTCCATTGTGGATTGGTTGTGTTTGATATTATGTTTTTACTGTCCGCAGTTGAATTTTCGCACAGAAAATTATCAGTCTAAAGCGAGCAATTTTTCGATGTTTATTTTTCTTCTTATTGTGAATTATTTCGCTCAGAACTCTACTCGTTGTAACAAAGGTCTTGGGCATAGAACAGGGGACTTTGGTTTTTTGGAATCAAACTTCAGGTTAAGATGCTCATCTGAAGAATGGCATAGCGAGCCTTAGCATGGAGTTGGGAGTACCAATTTGAAGTGTAGGTAGGGCATTGTACAATAGACCAGTTAGATTTCTGGACCGTAATACAAAAGTTTCTTCTTCTTTCAAAACATGTTTCTTGTTTTCTGTAACCAATGTGGGTCATGTTCTTGTTTCAATTAGGGATGGATCAGGATTTGTTATTTCTCCAGATGATCACACTCTGGGTAGCCCTAGAGGCTATTTGGGTGTGATGAGTCTAATAGGTCTCAATGAACTGTTGCCCTCACCGGGGAATACTATTGCAGTGGAATTTGATACTATTTTGGATGTTGAATTCCACAATCCTAATGGAAACCAGTACCTTCAGCTCCAGTACCTGTTCACAAAAGAGGGTGCCATAGTCATTCATGCGTGCAGAGAGCATGAATTGTAGGCATTGCAACAGGAGGCATTGTCGTTGTTGCGTTGGCCACTAGATTTTTTGTCTGGTTCTGTTACAAGCGCAGAGTATTGAAAAGGACAGACAAATTTAGTTCAGATATTGTGAAATTGCCTCGAAAATTCACCTACAAAGAGCTCAGCAATGCTACGAAAGACTTTTTTTGAATGTGATTGATATCGATAATTTCAAGCAATGGTAATCCCCTTATGAAACCCAAATTTCTGAGCATTTTCTAAAACCTGATGACAAAGTCATTATAATGAACAAGTGCCTAGGTCCATATTATGTCCAAATCTACCAATCACCAAGATCTATAAAAAAAAATCCACAGTATCTGTGAACTAAGAAAAAGAGGCATAAAATGCATTTTGCTTACCTGTCTGAATAGTGGTTGGGGTTTACCATGGAAAAAATTTGACAAAGCCCATGTAGCATTTCTTATCATTGAAATTCTAGCAGTATCATTCAACTGGGCAAGCACCTGCCTCAGAGCTCCATGACTGAGGGAAAGATCCATAAATGTTGCAGAGTCTCTAGCAATATTTCCCAAAGCCCAAATAGCCTTACACGAACACCAGTTGAACTCAAAGTTGGGTACTATTTTTTTAAATCAAATTCCAAAATTACAGACATATAAAGATAGTTGGGAAGAGTAATTTTATTCCTCTAAAATAAACGTGCTACCTATTCTCGAACATTATCATTCCCAGAGGTAAGAAGTTCCAAAAATACAGGCAGTGCCCCGTAATCAATCACAACCTTTGTATTCTCAGAGGTTCTTGAGACTATATTAGTCAAAGCCAAAGCTGCTTCAATCTGCATTATCAATCACAAGGTATCACCATCAAAGCTATAATTTTAAGATAACAATTTATCTATCATTGAAACTATCGTTTTAAAATAGATACACCTAGTGATATACACACCTAGTGAAGTAGAGGTTAGGAAATTATAATAATTATTAATACAAGATATCACTCACAGTGCAGTTGATTGTTCATTGTCTATTGTAAATATAATTTTAAAGAAGACACACTTAGTGATATAGACACCACCAAGTGAGAGCAGAGGTTATGAAATTATAATGAGAATTATTTCAAGATAGCATATTACTCATAGTACAGTTAATTGTTTATTGTTTGGTGTAATAATTTTTTATTATTTATAAACATAATCAAACATATTATGAGGGACAATGATGAAATTGAAAACGGTCTCATAACAAACCATAACGGGCACATCCCCTAGCAAGATAGACTCTGAATAAGAAAGAAAGCAAAACAAAGTGATTAGTTATAGGATCATAGGCTTCCTGAATAACAATATCTAGAGCAGCATCTGTAACCCTTAAAGCAACACCTCTCTCTACAAGATGAATCACTACATCTTTCATATGTAGTCTAGCAAATTTTCTGAGCTCATCACGAGAAAGAGGATCAAATAAAACTATCTCATCAAGTATAAAACTAACTCTTACCTTCACTAAAAAAATAAAATGCAAAGATCTAGCATAAACTAAAACTCACCTGCAAAAGTAGATGAAAAATGTACAATCATCCAATGGAGAGGTAATCTATAATTATCCAGTAAGACTCTTGGCTATGCCTTGAGACTAAACTAATTCTCAATATTTTCGAATAATCATCGATTGGAATTTAGTAGGAAAACCATAGTAAATCATTTTCCAATGGCCATGCAAAAATATATAAAAAATAATATTTGTTGGTTTTTTTTCAATAGGTGGACCATGATGGGACCACTGAGAAGGTGGGGGTGTTTTTTTAATCATAGAAATGAGGTTTAGTAGATTTATAGTCAAGTTACCTTTCCCTATAAATTTTCTCGATCAAGTTATTCATTCATTGAACTTTGATTCATTCCTACTGTTTTGATACACAATCCAATCCAGTTGAGTTCTGAGTCTTCACTAAGAATGGCATTCATAGGTTGTCAAGAAAGAGGTTATCATGCACATGCACTCTTCTTTTCTTGGTATCCTTGTAACTATGTTCAGCCTGAGTTCTATGTTTTTAAATTATCATAATAGTTCGTGATTATTAGGCTTTTATTTTGTCTTTTAAGAATTTTAATTTAATTATTATTAATCATTAACAACTTTCATACATGAGAAAATAGATACTGACAAATGGTACATCATGGCCTGATTAATTTCACTCAGCAATTTCAAATGGTATAACATTTAGTCAATAGTAATCATTAATTTTTGCACACAGAGACTAATTTCTCTGGAAGCCTGAGATTTCTTTGGCTTGTTATTCTTATAACTACATAGAGATAATTAATAGAGAGATTGAAGACAAAAAAAATCTAGCGCTTAGTCTCCACTACTCAACATGATTTTGTGAGAAATAATACATAGATTGATTTCTCTGAGTGCCTTAACCTTCTTTGGCTCATTATTTTAATAACAAAAACAATAAAAAATGCACTGAGGATCTGTTCTTAGTCCGATTATGCAATTTTTATAAGACATATTATGCAATATTAATAATAAACATAAATTTATTGCTATTTAGGGAAAGCTCGTTCATGTTTTTTTCTTTATATTGGAAGGTTAATTTCTTTTTGAAGTAATTTTTAGTAGATCATAGCATATATTGAGGAGATATTAGTTTGAAAAGAATCATTTATTTCTCTTGAAACTTTAGGTATTAAAATTCCATGACAAAGATATATCACACTCCAAAATCCAAAGAAAATGGAAGAGCGTTCAATTTTTTTAATAAAACTTTTATTGGTGAAGGGTTAATTTATTACCAGAACGTCATTAATGAAGTGAAAAATTTTAAACGTAACATCTATTGACTAGAAAAATAATGACCAAAACTTAAAAAAAAATTGTGTGATGGGTAAAGAGAAATCCAAATTCCAACCCTGCCTGCCACCTATTGGTGAGTGGAGGTTATTCACTTTTCATTTACAGCTTACCAGGTTACTCATGTTACCAATTTTTTCACATGGCTCACTTTTGGGTGACTACTTATTTTAATTCTTCTTTATAAATAAAAATTGGTAGATAATTGTATTATTTGAAATCTATAACAAATCCAGGCAACAAAATTACAACAAAGAGAAAATTATGCAAAAAATTCGCCAGGGCACTAATGTGTGGATACCCTATCATTTCTTAGATCCTCATAACTTACCAACACCTACTATATTGGTATACACATAATATGGCATTTACATGAAGTATTTCATATGTATCTAGAAGTAAATAAGTTGTATTACAATTGTTATGGCAGATATAAGATGTGTATTATAGCTTATATTTCAATTTTTCTTAAGTAGCATGCATGTGCGGTTCATATAGTGACTACAATTACTAAATATATTTCAGTGAAGATGTGAAGATGATCTCTCATTAGGTCCTAATTAATTAAAACATCATTAATTAGCTTTCCAAATGAATAAAATATGTTAACAAAATAGTAGAAACTAGGAAAACAAATCATGCTTTAAAAAAATGTGGCACAATGAGTCACACTCTGAGATTTATTTAATTACTCATCAAGTGTCGCTACAACATATATATGATCAGCATTACCATATAAATGGGACATGTGACCATAATTTTGGTTTCGCCGATGACATTCCACATCATGAGCATTGTTTAGGGTTGATTGTGATGATTTTTTTTAAACAAATCATTTATACATTTTATGGAAATTATAGACACAATTTATAATCACATTACAAGATCATGATGTATGGATATTCCTTATCATTTCTTAGATACTCACAACTTACTAACACCTAATAGATTGATATACACATCATATGGAATTTACCCCTAGAATGCCACATGTATCCTAAAACAAATTAGTTGTATGGCAATTGTTATGGTGCATATATGATGTCTATTACAGTTTATCTTATAATTTTGTTGAATTAGCGTACAACAATTTACATAGTGATATGAGAACCACTCTCTAGAGTATACATCGATTTTGTACACATGGCGTTTCAGTTTCTTTTTAAGATATATCATTGGTGATGGTCACATGATTATATAATGAACCATTAAGTTGAACTATGAAATTATTCATCACAACACACACACACACACATTGATGAATTAATAATTTTTCTTATATAATTTTTTTAATCTATTTTGAAAAAAAAAAATTATATATAACTATTTCTAAGAAGAACAAGAGAGAATTCCTTACCATATCTTCGTAAAACATATAATAGCAACAAAATTAATCTATTGAAATTTCATTTCCAAACATATTCATGGAGTAAAATGAAGATTAAAAGGATATATTCATGGATTTACCTATAAAATCACCTCATAATTAAGAATTTAAATGTACAATATTGATGATACATAGGTTACGAGAAAATTAATCTATTGACATTTCATTTCCAAACATATTCATGGAGTAAAATGAGGATTAAAAAGAGATATTTATGAATTTACTTATAACATCACCTCATAAAAGTGTAAATGTAAAATATTGATAAAATTTATTTATATATGATAAATAATAAACCTTTATCTCACATTTATCATATAATATTATAAACAAACACATTCTATAATATGCAATAAAAGTGAAATTACACAATCCACATGGACATAAGACTTAGTTCAAGAAAAAGAAAATAAAAAATAAACCATAAGTGACACGGATTTTGTAAAGGCATATAAGTGTCATTATACCAATGGCATCCAAAGCGTCCCTATTGTGACGGATGCCTCCAAATGTCACAATTGTGACACTTAGACATTGTGCCGCACTTGCAACGTTTGGAGGCAGCCGTCGCAACAACGACGCTTTGGGGCATAGTGTCGCAATTGCGACGTCTTCCTCCAAACGTCGCAATTGCGACACTTTGTCTAAGTGACGGTATTGTGACACTTTTCTCTAAACATCGGTATAGCGACAGTTTCGGGCGGGATTGAAAAAATTTGGGGAAATTTCCGACATTTGATCAAAAGTGTCAGAATTTCCCCGAAATGTACTAGTGATTTTATTTCCAAATTAAATTCATATTTTCCATTGTATTTATCAGGAATTTTTTATTGAAGGTTCATGTATTAAATCCAAGGACAAATTCACCACCACCTTTAGCTTCATCTCTCACCCTTTGTCATCCCTCTCTTCACCAAAATCTCCATCAGCCCTGTTTTCAAAAATTTCATCCCTACACCATGAGCACAACCTAGGGGTGCAATAAAAGACTCCCAAGAGGTTCTGAACTTGGCCAATGGGTGGGCCACCTTCCACTCATATAAATCCACCTTCGTTACACCTTATGTACCCTTTTCACACCCAATTTTGGCCTAAAATTTCCCTCAGACTGTTTCATGTATAAATTCAGGACTTTACTATAGAACTACAAGAAACATGTATTATTACTTGAAGCAACACCAATGAGCCCCTCCTTAAGCCCAGAAACTACCCACCACATCCTTTATACCTACCAAAACCACCGACAAATGTTCATCCTTGCACCCATGTGTTCAAGCCTTCCATAAGCCACCTTAGCGCTTTATTCTCCTAGTTGCAAAAAAACACATTTACATGCATAGTTAGGTCACGATTATTTGCATGATTAAAAGCATGATAGACAGAGCATAGAGTGTATTTATCCATTTGGCCCAACAAAGTGTGATTAGGTTATTTTACTTTGTGCAATTTCAATTCAGCAATTTACTTCATGCAAGATGACTAGTTTGCTTTCATTTCTTATCATAGCTTAATGTGTGGATTTATTTCATTGTAGAGTAGTTAGATGTATTTGCTTCTTGTAGTGTATTTTAGTACTTGCTGATAGCGCCATTTCTTTGAATCATTTGTAGACTAAGGCATAAAGTTATAAGTATGATGGACTTCATCCAGAAACCCTAGAAGTAGCATCCTTTCATAAAGCTCAGAAGAGGATGACATGAGTAGAATGCATCTATTGTGCATATAGCACTGTGACCTCCAAGTTTGTATGAACCCTGTGTTGATAAATTAAATTAGGGCACCTCTGGGAGTTGCAGCATTCTTGGTGCAATACCGGGCTCACCACAGTGTATCATCTTGGATCTATCCACAATAGTAGTGTGGGATGTTTTTTGGTGAACTAAATTTTGGGGTGCTCTATCCACAATAGTGAATGGTGTGGCCCTATGTTGAACGCTTGTAGGCCAGTTTTTCTTCATGGATATTGCATTCCTGTCATGGTTATCACTTTTTCTTTTCGTAAAATGAGCTATACATGAACCTAATTTATAGGAAAAATATAGCCTTTAAGTGATATTTAGAAGATAATAGTGATGACTCAATAGATAAGGATAAACATTACAATGCAACTCATAATATCGCTAAGTAAGATTATAAGTTTCAATATTGATTAGAACTCTTACATTATTTCCTTGAGAAAGTCTATAACAAGGATATGGAAGTGCCTATATTTGTGACATGAATTGAGAAAGATGCTCCTCAATAGAGGCATTCTCCTAGATCAACAACGTGGCCATCGCATGCAAAGAGTGGAAGATAATGGACGACAGGGTTATGGAGAGGAAACTTCCCAAGCAAGAAAATAATTATGGTAATTAATTCATATGTCAAGCAGCTGGAAAAGTTAGCGAGGATGTCAGAATTTCATTGGGATGTCAGAATTTCATTGGGATAAGGACTGAAGGAATGTCTCGAGACAAGTTAAGAACAACAACATTGTAACCTTTCTCATAATTTTTTTCTGCTATGGAGAAGTCGGGTCCTCCAGTGTGCCCTCTGGAAGCCATCATCGATGAAGCTGGTGGAATGCGTTGATGGCTTGATATGCATTTGAAATCCTCCTTGTTGTGCAAATGAAGTTGGTATTGGACTTTCGCAACATGTAGGCAAAATTTTAATTGTTTTTAGATTTTTTGTATAATGGTTATGCCAAGATTTGTGAATTCTGTAGGGTTGGCTGGGTTAGTAAAGTCAATGGTAGAAGTCGTCATAGTTTTGTAAGGTTAGCAAATTTAACAGCTGCTTCTCGTCATCCTTGTGAAATTAGAAGGTAAGACAAAAATGTATGTGGGTCTGCCTGGGAAATTGTCTACATGCAGGTCAATGATGTGAATGTTTGGTAGGATAGCATTTGGGAGGGTAGATTTGTGCTCTCAGGTGAGGGTTCTGAGTATTTTCATCTGTTTTTGAATAGGTCAGTTAGCGGTTTTGACTTATGGGGTTTAACAATATGGTGAGTTTGCAGAATTTCGGTTCTGGGTAGGGTTGGAATTTTTTTGTTTTGCTATGGGAATTGGTTACTTTGTTTCGATTTTATGCCTTTTATATGGGTTGGGGTGGTTGGTGTCGTAGGTAGGAAGGCTAAGGGGCAAGGCCAGATTGTTTTTACATTGTTTAAGGGGCAAGGCACCTACAACTCCTGTCCATCTGTTGATTCACCCAACTACTGTAATTTCAATTACCTGAAAATTAACTGTCTTGTAATTTTCTATCGTATTGCTGATCTAGGAGTGTTCGTTTTCTTAAGAGTCAATATGGTCAAGAAAACAAGAGGAATAAAGCCCAAAGTGGACAAAGGAAAAGAATCTATTTCAACCCCGCCAACCAAGAGAGGTCAGAAATCTAGAAAATATTTCATGGAGCCCTTAATTCAGACCTTTGCAAAAGACACACCATGTTCTTTAAAATCTCGTATTTTTGGATGGGAAACTGAAGCCACACATAAAATGGAAGAAGAGGATGAATTGACAGCAGAAGAATAGCAGTATATGATTGATGATCCGAGGCATACTCGTGGGAGAATCTCATTGTTTCAGCACTCAATCAGAACATATTGGTTGGTAAAATGCCTATTGGTAAAAGCCATAATGTCAATTCAGGAAACATGGGAGCCAAATTTAGTCTCCACCTTAATTCAGTATGCTCGTCTTGGAAAAATGGAGAAATATATAAAATCCATCCAACAGGTTGAAATACCAGGTTCCAGTGTCAAAGATCCGGCCCTGGTGGAGTCACATGATGACTAGAGCTGATAGTTCTAGTTTTTTAGCGGATAGCTTTACTTATGTTTACAGTAAATTTTACTTATCTTTTTTGTAAATGTTAATATTAGCAAACTTTGATATCAGTTATCTTAAGACTCAATTTATAATATTAAGGAAGTTAATGTTTTGGATGGCGTACAATGCACTTAGATGGCCAACAGACCTGGTTTCCTTCTGGCAGGTCGATAATTTTTGTATCTATTATGCCCGCTTTTTATATTAATAGAAAATGGTAAGGAACTACTAAGCTTACAAAAAAAAAAGGTTCTCACTTCTTGTTTTAATCCACGAAAACAACTTGAGTGGTAAATTTTTTTAACTATAATTCTTATTATCAAAAGAGGGAAAATTTAAATGCTAAACAAAAGAAAAACATTGTCAATTTTCCTTTTTGTCTAACACGCTTTTCATATTTTTTTTAATACACTTTATTTTTTGTTATGCCTTCTCCTATTTTATGTGGACCGGAAAAATTCTTTGGAAAATTATAAACAAACTTTCTCCCTTTCCTGAAAATCTTCTATAGGCAAACATAAGAAAAAAGAAAATAATGAAAATTTTAAATTGAAAAACATAAAAAAGAGAAAAATAAATTATGGCTAATTCATGAATGAATTGCATGCATTGCAAATGAACTGCTTCAATATTCAATATAAACTTTTATTTTTAGGTCTGGACAATTACAACACTTCCACCACCAGCTCACAACACCATAATTATGAACAGGTGAAAAAATACACCACAATTACGAATAGGTGACAATTTTGGAATTTCACTGTAATTGAGTGGCTAGCAAAGGTGTGGTAAAATGTGATATTAGAAAATCAACTATCCTCATTTACCGTACTTCATTAGAAATTAACAAACCCCAAACATATCTAGATCCAGAAATGGATCTTAAAATATTTAATATACATCTAAAAAAACGGGAGCTCACAGGGAAGCTCTCATACCGAGTATCAAAATACTCGACGATAAGATTCCAAAGCTAAAAAAATATTTCTACTAAGAGATCATAAGTTGAAGAACGAAGGAAAGAAAACTTCATTGCTTGAGAAAATGAGGTATACATTAATCTAATTTATAAGAGCAATATAGGTGTTTAGTGATAGCTAAAAAATAATACTAATGACTCAATAAATAATGATAAGAATGACAATGCAACTAATAATATGGCTAATTAATATTACAAGTTTCAATATTTATTAGAACTTTAACATTATTTCCTTGATGAGGCTATAACAAAGATATGGAAATGATTATATTTATAATATAAAGGAGGAAAAATGAATACTATAGGGCTGAAAAAAAAAAACATTTCCTTAGAAAGAAATGTAAAACCAATGACTCTGAACAATGCATCACCACAACATTTGCATTTTTAAAGGAATGAATATGCCCTTGGAAACCATGGTCAATGAAATTAGTGTTTGAAACATGAGAGAATTAAGAGACCCTCATCCCATAGTAGCCCCAATAGAAATGAGTGATATAGTGGTATTATATCTTGCCGTTGGAGTAGAAGTTTCTTCATAACTGATTCCTTCTTGTTGAGAGAATCCTTTTGCCACAAATCTTGCCTTATACTTGTCAATTCTTCCATCGACAACAAGCTTGATCGTGTACACCCATTTGGAAGTCACAATTGTTTTGTCTTTATGTATAGGAAAATTTTCCCAACCATATTTATTCATTATAGAATCATATTTTTCTTTCATTACATTCTTCTATTCTTCATGTTTGACTTCCTTTTCATAACTGGTAAGTTCTACTTCAATAGGTTTAGCAATGTAAGCTACATAACCTAAATATCTCTTAGGTTTATTACTTTCTCTGAATCTTCCTTTTGTTGTTTCATGATCGTTGACTTCTTGTAGAGTTGACCTTAACCAAGTTGGGCTCTTTCGAGTTTCTGGAATGAAGATTTGTTGCACATGTTCACTTGGTCCTTCAGTATCTTCATAATTAGTTGTAGGTTCTATAGCTTTTTCTTTCCTTGAAACTTATTCATTTGTAAAGATATGTTCTTCTTCTTCATTGCAATCAATGGGAATATCCTTGGGCTTCTTGTATGCAATGCTTTCAGAAAAAATGACATCTCTGCTTACTTCAATACAACTTTCTTCCTTGATGTAGACTTTGTAAGATTTATATGAGGTGTTATATCCAAAAAAGATGCATTTTATACCTGTTCGGTCCAAATTTTTCCTTTTGTCTTTGGGAATGTGAATGTATACGAGACATCTAAAAATTTATCTGTTGTTAGGCTTAGAGAGTCAGTTTTGAAGGAACAGCTTTGGAAGGCACATGTAGAGAATATAACACTACAAGAGCAGCTTTAGCAAAAGGATAAACAAGTGGCCACCATGGAATATTTTTTCATGGAGGCCATTCAACATAGATATCCTTCGGATTCGTATGCAGTTTACCTCAAGGAGAAGTGGCTCCTCTTTAAAATCAAAACTTTAGCCTCCCATGGATCCTTACCTTTCCTAAACTGTAGAAAATTCATTGATTTCTTCTACTAAGCAGGTATGGAAGACAAGGAAAAAATAGAATAGTTTTACATGCATAACCTTGTGTTGAAAGACTTGATCATTTGGGACCCAAATCCTAGGATGGGACATATGCAATTTACGGAATTGGTATCATGGATGGTTAATGAAGATAACAGAGCACAAGAAATGAAAAGGATTATGAAAAGAGAAAGTAGAAAACCCTTACACATTAAGGCAGAACTATTTAGCCCTAGTGGATTCATCAATAACCATATAAATATTGAAAATGATCCTGCACTTGCAGAAAAATACCTCCATACACAAGCTCAAGCAATGGCTCACTTTGTTGATGTTTCAAGGTTTATGAGTGCATAATGGCTAGCCAAACAAGATGGAACAACCTCCCTCAAAACCTTAGAAACATGGAGTACCACACACCAGAAAGATTCAAGGGTGCCTTGGAGAAAGCATCATTCTATAATAGGGCCATGTAGGTGAAAAAGATTAAGTGGCTTGTCTTGAAGCTCAATCCACCCTTATTGCTCGGTCTGAGTGATGGAAAGAACCGGGATGAGCAGAACAAACAATGCGAGGAAGCATAAAAGAATGATGGTTTTTACCCTATTAAAGGGACTCCCACACTTCTTCCTTGGGAAGTCAGAGGGTCCATCAAAGACATAATAGAAATGCAAAAAGAGGACTAGTTGCTCAGAATATGAGCAACCATTTAGTAGGAGGGTGATGATGAGCTCTATCATTAGGTACATTTTGAGGGGTTAATGGTTACCCTTTTTCCTTATTAAGTCTCTTTTTCTTGCATTTTAATTATATTATGGACTTATAATGCTAGTTTATATGGTGATTGAGGCTTATCATACTTTGAGTACCTAACATGATTTAAATGTAGGAAAATCATGAAGATATTTCATTTTTGGTGAATATTTTGCCACTAAGACTCGAAGTAGACAAGAAGGAGAGATTCTAGGGGGATTTTACACCACCTTAAACTCGAAGAGGCAGCCAAGGGATCCTCGATATTCCCTCCAACATCTCGAAATCAAAGGCAACCAAGTGAACTCGAGATCAAGTGTGCCAAAGGTACACTTCACTTGCAGTAAAGTGGACTCATCACCTACATTTTAGGGAGCTGTTAGTAACTACCGTTTAGGTTAAATAAGGTTGAGAAAGAGCTCATTAGGATTCGAAATTTGGAGAAAGCCATTTTTTTTTCTAAGTAAGGTTAATCTATTAACAGTGGGAATAAAATTACAGTATGACCAAAGTCAAAAACATTGCCCAAACTTATGGAAAATTTGTCAAAAAATCAAAAAAGAATACTGGCCTCATACGGGGAAACCAGTCTTGAACATTTTTCAGGTCGCTGCATTGCCCATGCAGGGGAACCATCATTTGATATCTTTGACGATTACAGTGTTTACAGAATTCAAAAATAAAACAGAGTTCCAGCATAGTAATATAAGCAAAAACATGCAAAATTAAGTGGGTGGCGAAGCAAGAAAACCAAACCAAAGAGAAGCAGCTACTCATCTAATGGTTCTTGGACAATTCGGCACCATCCTTCGGCAAACATAAAAATGAAACTTTAAAACAGGACAATAAATCTCCAATATTTGTTATGAATTGTGGGTGTTCCAATTGTTATGAACATAATTCGACCATGAAATATTAATATAATAAACCACCCTGCAGCGCTTCGACTATAAACAATCATATAAACATGGCTTTGTATTTCAAAAAACAGGTTTAAAATAGAAATAGGGCAATTTTTTTTTTTCTAAGATTAATCTATTAACAGTGGGAATAAAATTATAGCATGACCAAAGTCAAAAACATTGCCCAGACTTATGGAAAATTTGTCAAAAAATCAAAAAAGAAGACTACCCTCATACGGCGAAACCAACCTTGAACGTTTTTCAGGTCGTTGCATTGCCCACATAGGGGAACCATCATTTGATATCTTTGACGATTATAGTGTTTACAGAATTCAAAAATAAAACAAAGGTCCAGCACAGTAATATAAGAAAAAACATGCCCAATTAAGTTGGCCGCGAAGCAAGAAAACCAAACCAAAGAGAAGCAGCTACGCATCCAGTGGTTCTTTGACAATTCGGCACCATCCTTCGGCAAACATGTCACTCTCCATGGTAGGAGCAGCTTCAGACACAGAAGGTCCAAGATCTCCAGGTGCTATCTCCACATCACGAGCCCTATGAACCTGAGCATCCGGTTCCTGCACATTCATGCCACAACTCCCCTCCTGAAGGGCCGAAAGATGGGCTTTTTCTGAGCGCAGAACCGCGAGACGGGTGCATTGTTCCTCCACTTGGGCCTCTTCACGAAAAACCACAGTGATTGAAGCTGTGATTCGTGGGTTGTTTAGAAATAAATTAAAGGAAAAAAGCATAGTGCATGTCGTGGGAGAAGGTGAAGTGGTGGGGAAATGACGAGCAGGGGAGCCCATACAATGGCCAGATCCTAGAACCCGACCCCGCCCCCTTCTAGTGTTTGGATAGCAGCCTATGTAATAATCACTGGAGTTGGAAGAAGACTCGGTTGCGGGTCTGGAGGAAGCGCGCAAGGGTTGGCCTCTGGTGCTACCCCTACGGAAACACATCCTTTGACACAGGTGAGGCATGGGTGCAGTCTCAGCAGTGGGCACAAGACGAGACGGAGAAGCAGGATTCCGAGAAATTGAGGAAGATAGACACAGACCAGATCGAGAGAAATGCAGATTTGCACCAAGTTCTAAGCAGTAGTTCAGCTGGCTTCTCCTTCTCGTCACAGTGAGCAGGCAGTGTAACCCAGCAACCAAAGAGCATCTGCAATTCAAAGGTTGCGGCTCGTTTGAGAAACCATAGAGAAACACCATTTTATTGACCCGACTGCAATCGCATCGAAGAACGCTCGTCATAAATCTCTCATTGATGAGATCTGAAGGCCGGAGCATATTGGAGCATGCGGAATCGCTAACAGGAGTGGAGGTCTGATCTTGAACAACGTTAAAACTTAATGTGATTGATATCACAAGCCAGAGGAGGACATGTGGCAGAAAGTGATTGGAGCATATCTTTTTTTGGGCCGCTTGCGCAGTAGAAATCCGGACCCGCAAAAGATTAGGGCGAATTTGATAAGAAATTCACGTCACAACTCTCTCTCTGTACGCCAGCCCAAATTCGAACCTGAAAAATATTAGGGAGGAAATCATTTGGTTTTCGCGTCACAAAATTGGCCGACATCAGCAGGCTATTTTGGAACGCGAATTTGGTTTGAATTATGGTTTATCTCCGTTTGAAGTCCGGCGGGCTCCACGGCTAAAGGGTTCATTTGAAGTTTTGACAAAGGTTTTGTTATATGTTTTATATAACGCGCGACGTAATAGTTTTATTGTTTTTTAAGGTCCCACACTGGTTTTGGTAATATTTTGTTTTAAATGTGACATATGTATGTTTTATATATATATATATTTCATATATATATTAAAACATTTATAAATTGTGGACCCCAAGAGCATTTTAATAGATTTGTTATTTGCATAGTTTTGTTATGTTTTTAATATATGCATTGCATATAAAAGAAAAGGGTTGTGAGCCTGTTTCGGAATGTATTTGTAAAGTTTGTTATTACACACAATAGAAGTGTAAGTGTTTTGAAGAGCTCAAGAGTGCGTAGTTTTAGAGACAGAGAAGAATTTTGAGTTCACTTCGTTTTGCAGCAGTCACATTTTGTAATCCCTCTCAGTGAGGAAGAATTTGTAATTTTTTTTTTTTTAAGGAATAGAAATTTTTCAAAGTGTTGAACTCTATTTCCAGTGAAGAAATTTCAATATTTTCTCTTTGTTAGAAGAGGAGAGTATTACTCTCTCCATTGTTATTCTGGAATTTTCAAATATTCCAACACATGGCTATAAATGATGGAGATTTCTACGCATCAACATCAACATGTTTTCAAGTAGGAATTGCCTAATTTTGTAACAAACTTCTCTCTAGATGTCAAAATTTGCAAACACTGAAGATTACTCAAGTGATGCCTAAAATTTCCATTGAATTCCTATAAGAATCTTAGATTTGTGACATAAATCCTTTTTCTAATATATTAGCTTACTCCTTTTAAGTTTGTCTCATTCAACTAATAAAAAATGTTTTAAGTAGTATAATGAAAACCAGATTATGTGTGAAGCATAAAATAATCATTGATGCTAGACTTGGAAGTTAAGTATAATAAGAAGTAGATACACCTCTCTAAAGCATAATACCATTTTTCTGAAGCATAAGACTATCATTGATGCTAGACTTGGAAGTTTGAATAAGACGAGATAAAACAACAAAAAAGGCATTCCATTACTTGCATGAAATATGAGTACCGCCTTTTACCATTAAGCTGGGAGAAAGGTCTAGATTTTGATTGGCATCGATTCTTGTGAACTCAAATTTCACTAAAAACATGGTTTTTTGTATGTTTTTCAGCACATGGTTAAAAATGATAGTGCATCAAAATCTATATTGTTGGGCCAAATACATAAGTAATCAAAAATTCTCTTTACCAATTTATTCGCTTCATCAAAAGCCTGATCTTCACATGTGACACTTTTGCTAGGGATAAATATCAAGTGGGTTATGACATTTTAAAACTTGGTTCGCAGTGAAGTGCCCAAAAGGCAAGTCTATCAAAGCATTTGCGACCTATGTCATTTCATAGTAGCGGATGATTTGATATCATAATGTATTTGCTCCAATTCAAGTAGTATAGAAGAGGCAGGAGCCTACAAGGCAGATCCAAACTTTGGAGAAGAGCAAGGCAGATCCTGGGAAGAACGAAGAATTTGGGAATCTGGGATCTCTTCCAGAGGCCATGATACCAAAGGTTTGTCCTGTTTGTAGATCTTTCTCATCTACATCCAATATAGCCTTAAATTCCCACATATATCATTGTCTATCAGGTGAGTCAAATGCTAAAAAATCTGGAACAAATTTTTCCAAGCCTAAAGTGAAGGTGAGAAAAAAACAATCAATCCTAGATATAATTGTTGCAGCACCTGTTTGCATGCTAGAGGATTTGGATTACAGTACTAGAAAAGAGAAATCGACCGCTAATGCACATCAATTTCCTTTGGATCAGCTCAATCTCAGAAACACCACCAAGTAGAGGCAACATCAATGCAA
The DNA here is from genome assembly GCA_034641835.2 of Pinus albicaulis. Taxonomy (NCBI): domain Eukaryota; kingdom Viridiplantae; phylum Streptophyta; class Pinopsida; order Pinales; family Pinaceae; genus Pinus; species Pinus albicaulis. The sequence continues at coordinate 275,742 of JAXQQM020063212.1, forward strand.
AGATCTCAACATTTCAAAATTAATGCAAAGATCTTTTGTAGCGGTAATGCATGTATTTCAAAAGAAAAAAATAAAAATACAAATTCTAACCCATTCGAATAACGCCGTAGTAAGGGTTTACATCTAATTAGATCCAATCCGTATATCGACGGAAAAAAATTAATATAATTACATTTTCCGTAGTAGAGGAAAATTTGCGAAAACAGAAAAGGAATATAAAACGAGGATGTCAAGATGTTTAGATGACTCAGTACAACAATTATTTGTGCTTAGTATACACAACACTATATTCTTAATGCATTTTCTATAGAATACTAAACAGATTTGTCCAAAATTTGAGATGCAAATTGTAGTCTCTACTACGTTTGGAAAGTTGGAGGTTTAGAAAAGATAAACTGTGAACAGAATTGTACCACTATGATAAGAAGCTGTCAGAAGCATTCCTTATGCTTCACAAACGTGGAACTACCTTAATAATGATTGTGGTTGATATAAATATTGGAGCATGGCATTTAAATTTAGTAGTTATGATAAAATACTGAATAACATCTTGAGAGTGCTCTTCAGATACTGTACGAATGCACCAAATTAAATTTGTACCATTAATAAAGATAAATGGCCAAAAACATTCAATTTTGATATCGTGAAGTTATGTCTTTATCGGTAGCAAACTAGGGATAGGATGGAAAATATGATAGAACTAAGTTCTAAGGACTAAAAAATCAAGGCCAACATAGTTTTGCCTTGAATCAGAGACAAAAAAAAGCTACCCAAAAAAGTGTTTGCCACTGTCATCACCCCAAGGAGCACAAAGTCAGTTGATGGTGCCAACCATTTGACGAAGTAGAGAGAAGATTCATGGTGCCAATGGTTGTAGCACAGTTTGTTTACATGAGCCATCATTGTAACAAAGCAGATTGATGGTGCCAATTGCTGTTGAAGTCCATTGAGAGTGCAACTACTATAGTAGGGTAGTTTGAGAGCACGCATTGAAGCTCTTGTATATAGCAGAGTCAACATTTTCCTATTGAACAAGTTTGTATATTCAAAGCCACAGCAAGATTAGATAGCCACGATCCTAAATGAGAACCAGAGCCAAAGATAAGACAGATTCATGTTTAGAAGAACAAGACAGCCATAGCAAAGGATCTGACCACAGAACCATATCATGAGAGATAGAAAGATTCTTGCTTCCACTGTGGAAATTTAGAAACTGTACAAGGGCTTTGCTTCCAGCAGATTTCATTGTGAGAGTAATTGCTATGGTGTTGTAAGTGCTCATTAGTAGAATCTTAAATCCATTCTGGAATTCTTTTAACCTGGAGAGGGTTTTCTCTGGTTATAAATCCTCATGTTCAAATTCCATTATGGATTGGTTGTGTTTGATATTATGTTTTTACTGTCTGCAGTTGAATTTTCGCAAAGAAAATTATCATTCTAAAGTGAGCAATTTTTTTATGTTTATTTTTCTTCCTATTGTGAAGTATTTCGCTCAGAACTCTACTCGTTGTAACAGAGGTCTTGGGCATAGAACAGGGGACTTGGGTTTTTTGGAATCAAACTTCAGGTTAAGATGCTCATCTGAAGAATGGCATAGTGAGCCTTAGCATGGAGTTGGGAGTACCAATTTGAAGTGCAGGTAGGGCATTGTACAATAGACAAGTTAGATTTCTGGACCCTAATGCAAAAGTTTCTTCTTCTTTCAAAACGTGTTTCTCGTTTTCTGTAACCAATGTGGGTCATGTTCTTGCTTCAATTGGGGATGGATCAAAATTTGTTATTTCTCCAGATGATCACACTCTAGGTAGCCCTAGAGGCTATTTGGGGGTGATGAGTCCAATAGGTCTCAATGAACTGTTTCCCTCACCAGGGAACACTATTGCAGTAGAATTTGATACTATTTTGGATGTTGAATTCCACAATCCTAATGGAAACCAATAACTTCAGCTCCAGTAACTGTTCACAAAAGAGGGTGCCATAGTCATTCATGCGTGCAGAGAGGGTGAATTGCAGGCATTGCAACAGGAGGTGTTGTTTTTGTTGCATTGGCCACTAGATTGTTTGTCTGGTTCTGTTACAAGTGTAGAGTATTGAAAACGACAGACAAATTTAGTTCAGATATTGTAAAACTGCCTCGGAAATTCACCTACAAAGAGCTCAGCAATGCTACTAAAGACTTTTTTTGAATGTGATTGATAATGAAAAATTGCAAGCAAGGGTAATCCCCTTGTGAAACCCAAATTTCTGAGCATTTTCTAAAACCTGATGACAGAGTCATTGTAATGAACAAGTGCCTAGGTCCATATTACGTCCAAATCTACCAAGCACCAAGATCTATAAAAAAAATCCACAGTATCTGCGAACTAAGAAGAAGAGGCAGAAAATGTATTCTGCTTACCTGTCTGAATAGTGGTTGGGGTTTAGCATGACAAAAATTTGACAGAGCCCATGTATCATTTCTTATCTTTGAAATTCTGGCAGTATCATTAAACTGGGCAAGCACTTGCCTCAGAGCTCCATGACTGAGGGAAAGATCCATAAATGTTGCAGAGTCTCCAGCAATATTTCCCAAAGCCCAAATAACCTTACACGAACACCAGTTGAACTCAAAGTTGGGTACTATTTTTTAAAATAAAATTCCAAAATTATAGACATATAAAGATAGTTGGGAAGAATAATTTTATGCCTCTAAAATAAACTTGCTACCTGTTCTCGAACATTATCATTCCCAGAGGTAAGAAGTTCCACAAATAGAGGCAGTTCTCTGTAATCAATCACAAACTTTGTATTCTCAGAGGTTCCTAAGACTATATTAGTCAAAGCCAAAGATGCTTCAAACCGCATTATCAATCACAAGGTATCACCATCAAAGCTATAATTTTAAGATAACAATTTATCTATCATTGAAACTATAATTTTAAAATAGATACACCAGTGATATAGACACCTAGTGAGAGTAGAGGTTAGGAAATTATAATAATAATTATTACAAGATATCACTCACAGTGTAGTTGATTGTTCTTTGTCTGTTGTAACTATAATTTTAAAGAAGAGACACTTAGTGATATAGACACCACCAAGTGAGAGCAGAGGTTATGAAATTATAATGAGAATTATTTCAAGATATCATATTACTCATAGTACAGTTAATTGTTTATTGTTTCGTGTAACAATTGTTTATTATTTATAAACATAATCAAACATATTATGAGGGACAGTGATGAAATTGACAACGGTCTCATAACAAACCATAATGGGCACATCCCCTAGTAGGATAGACTATGAATAAGAAAGAAAGCAAAACAAAGTGATTACTTACAGGATCATAGGCTTTCTGAAGAACAAGATCTAGAGCAACATCTGTAACCCCTAAATCAACACCTCTCTCTACAAGATGAATCGCTACATCTTTCATACATAGTCTAGCAATTTTTCTGAGCTCATCACGAGAAAGAGGATCAAATACAACTATCTCATCAAGTCTATTCAATAGCTCTGGCCTGAAATTTCTTCTAACCTGCAAAAATATTCAAAGGCAAGTCAAAGCACTGTAGCCAACTTTGTTATAAAATTATATGAAAAATATGCATACACAGAGTCTAGGAGAATGAAACGGCAAGTGTATTGGTAGTTGCCAAAATGCAGCAACTAAAATGATAGGTGTATCGGCAGTTACGAAAATGCAGCTACTAAAACGGCAGGTGTGTCGACGGTTGCAGGTGTGTGGATTGTTGCTGGTATTTTCATACTAATTCCATGGAACTATACCAGAAACCAGTGGTATGTCAAACCTAGAAGGTAACCTGAGAGACTATGACCGTCAGATTAAACAAGTAACAGATGTCGTGCCTAGAAAAGAAGTGTTGACGAAAAAAATTGATCTCTTTCATAACAGAAGGCCTATCGGCCTAAATATCTAGGACATGCGGCACTCCATGATAAAGACACATGGTGTGTGGATTTGAGTCTTTCAGGTGGTCAAGTGGGATGAAAATAGGTGAAATGTGGCACCACTCAGACATTGACATGTGCCAATTGGTACAAGTGGTAGACAATTGGCATGCTCAAACAACGAGGTGATGCAGGAATGACATGAGGGATAAAATATCAGAAAAGCCCCAAATCTAGAGAACTAAAGCTCATCACCAACCTGAGATTGACAACTTTACATGATGTAACCTATGAAATCGTAAATGGAGAAATCATAGTAACAATAAAGTAACCTATGTAACAATAAAGTCGAATTCATCCTAGGAGTGGTAATGGGAGAAATCATAGTGAACAACAGGAAACATGCAAAGTTGCTTACAATCAAATAGATGAAAAAACACATACAAAAAACCTAGATAATAATCATGAACAAGCTTAATATTGAATTATGAACTATAAAGGAACTTACAAAATGTGACATTACGAACTTGGTCAAGCGCACAAGCAAAGATATCCTGGACATCACCCTGGTTGACAAGTTGTATTGCTCATGATGCAAGAGGATTTGTACCTACACTGCCAAGTCAATCAAAATGTTGAAAATGTTGAAAATTTCAAAACTTACCTGAATAAGCTCCTCTAGGTTTCAATAACAAATTATTGGAGTCGCATGAACTTGGAACAAGCCTCCCACGATCTGAAAGAGTAGCAACTAAGTCAATAGTGACTTTTTTGTTGCTACGCTGGATCGAGGGAGGTTTTCTCCAAGATTAAATCGCTCCAATAAATTATTCTCTACTAAACAGGGCCAACCACGTGAAGGTGGAAGCTCTTATGCCCCCCCCCCTCACATCACTCTCAATTCCCCAATACCCAATCTATATTTCATTTTTTACTTTCATGAGCATAAAAAAAAATATTCAATAACTAATAAAAAAACAATTCAACAAAAAGTATGCAAGGAAACATTGAAATTAATGCTTGACATAAAAATAGTATGATAAATGAGTTTTTTATATAACGCAAAAAATGTTCCAAGTATGGTAACGTTTGTCTTATAATAATACAATATTTTACATTATAAAATTTTCTTTTTCTTCTTCCTATTTCTAAAGCTCCTAATTACATCATCAATATCATCGTGCTCTACTCCTGTTTCGTGCCTTTCGACCCACACTGCTGACCTAGTTGCGTAGTCACGATGTCTGGTCTCATCCAGTGACGGGGCATCGCCTAAAAAAACAGATAATATTAAATTTTAATTGTCAGTTTTTAAATATCATTGAACTAGTTCGGTAATATTAATAAAAAAAATTGCAATGAGATTATTTACCCGGTGCACCAGTTGTCGCCGTTGGGACTGTTGCCCTGTCTTCCTCTCTGGTGGTAAGATCCTCAAGGGAAACATTCTCTGTCATTTAAACAAAAAACGTTATAAGGACAACCATCAAGGTATAATTAGAAAAAATTATAAGTGGAAATTAATTACCGTCACTGCCCTCACTGATAGCAGCATTGTCGGCCTGGTCCCCACTACAATGATCAGGTTGCACGAGAGGATCATCTACATCTGGCTCTAAAACTGGGTTATTTGCCTCGTCGGTAGTGCTTCTCCCCTGATTTAAACAAAGTTGTTATACATTAAATTTATGGACGAAAACAAAAATATTGAAAGGTTAATGTTTTACCTTATCAGGCATTGTAGATCTTGGGACCTGCCCCAAGCTTCTGCGACGTTCAACTACAGCTTGATAGCCAAAACGGAAAGCGATATTTTTATCTTCCTCTGTAGTTATTGTTTCGAAGTCATCACCCTACATTATATATGATTGTGTATTTTTAATCATATCTGATAGGATTACAAAAACGTTGGAAGGCGATACAATTAATTATAAGATGTTTAGCTACTTAATTACAATTCTTGCAGCTAATTTCAAGTAGCCGCCCTGGCCTAGCTTGTGATGGCCCTTTTTTTCAATCCTAGATTTGGTTGCCTTTGAGGTGTCAGGAAACCTAGCATCAAAAGATTGAAGTCAGATATGACGTAGCACACTTTTATTTTAGACATAGAGAAAATTAAAGCTATTGAATTAAATTTGTAATTTACCTTGCGGGTCCAGTTGGCATTTTTCCTTCTTTCTTTGCCCTTTTCTCTTTTCCGTCATGGATGAGTGCTCTCCACTCACTCTCTGGAACTGTGAGAGGACACTCGTATCTAGGGTTAAATTGCAATTGCATCCTATAGGTGTCCCTGGTATATTTCAAATATTTTTCGGCTACCCGAGCCATCGTTGTTCTGTCAAATGTGCCGACCCCAAAAAGGGCTTCTAGATAATCTAGAAGTTCTTTTTTCAAGTTGGAATTCTGGGAATTCCACCTTGTGCGTATGGTTGGGCCAAAAATTACCAACGCATGGCTCTCCAAAAACCTGTAGAACTCATTGTTTCCTACACAGAAAAAAAATATATATTATCATTAATTTAAAAATAAAAATCATGATAAATATGTTTTAGATAGAGTACATGAAATAGTTAAAATATTAAAATTTACCTGGGAGTTGTACATGATTTATAGGGACACCTTCATCATTCACCAAAAATGTGCCATTAATGGTCCCTGTGGAGCTGACACGTGTAGCTCCAGGAAACCCAATAATGTAGTTGGCCATATCAGCCTCATCACTTCCAACATGTTGAGCGGTTGGCTGGGTGTCTTCTTTGGCAGGGTGTGTTTCTTGGCTGGCACCTAAAGGAGTAGAAGGTGTATGAGAGGGTTTCTGGGCAATCTCTTGTCCTTGTGTCCCACTACTACAAACACCGGGTTCAAAAAGTGTCAGAAAATGATAAATACAAAAGAACATTTTGTTAGTTTAGTCAATGTAAAAATTAAAAATCAAACTATCACAATTCATCTCATGCAGAACAAAAAAATTATTCTTTTGACTTTTTATTATTACCTCATAGGTTTCTAGCTAGGTCATAATTTGTTTTATCCATTCTTCTGTTTCAGGTGTTTGAGGCAAGTCTATCAAAGTATCAAATTCCGACCTTGCATTTCGTGCCTTTTTTCGCAACAAGAGCACTGGACATAGGGATGAAGAAAGCTCTTCCTCATAGAGGGAATCATCAGGCGTACCATGGCTAGGTGTCTGCATATTTGACCAAAATTAATATTATTTCAATTATGTAAATAGCTAAAATACCTGAAGATAGATCAATGCTAGCACTTTACATGTTCTTCCGCTAACCTCTTTCCGTGATCATCCCGTCTCGGGGTTGTTCCTGTATTGCCCTAATCAGTCTGCCACATTGCAATAAAATTATAAATGTAAAAACTTGAAAACAATATCTAACTTGAAAACACAAAATGAAAATGGAAATAATTTCTAATAAGACACCGAAAGACAGAGTTAGAGTTTCAAATATGCCTTGCATTGAATTCAGTCCTGGAAACATGTCATTGCACATTAAGGCACCCAAACAAGAGACGAGTTGATAATGAAGACCTTATTGAATATATTGTTGGAGCAACTTCTAGTAAACTTGTTGTGAAGACCTTGAGGACATTTTTGGAGCAACATTGTTGAATTTGATGGTATAGCATTGTTAGAGACGATCTTGAAGGGCCTTGAAGTGAAGCTTTTGGAGCAAATATTGAAACATCCTTAGAGCATTTAAGTAAGGCACTTTCTATCTTCCATCACCTTTTTCTTTTCAATATCCTTTAAACGATTTTGTTGATATTTAATGTTTGAAATAACGTTATAATTCCTTGATTATATGTGTTTGGGGACTTTCCCTTTGAAATTACCCAAAAATACCTTGGAAATTTTATCTTCAAGATGCATGTCTGACCCTATTGTTCAATATTTTGATTGATAGTAGCAAACATAGAGAGTTAGGGGGCTCTTGACTTGGTTTGGTTGGGCCATTAGATCCCTAACATCTACTAGGGAGAACCCCCCTTGATTTGGAGGAGAGCTAGCCCGAAGTGAAAATAGGTTGGTGAGGTGACAATGGGGCTATTGAATTACACATGGTATCACACTTTAGCTTTAGGACTTTATCTTGAGAAGTGCAAGATTTTTCTATATCAATTCTCAAATTGTTTACAACACTATTGTTAAGAACTAATAAGAAGTGATGTTGAGGGGTTTTTGGGTATAAGAAACAATACCATTTAAAAACTAGGGTTCTCGGTCCTTGGCATTCCTTCACCTGGGCCTAGGGGCACACTAGAATAATTTCACACTAAACCATGCAAACTTAAAAGTAACTTAATAGATCCATAAAGTAATAATAATCATAATTCCTAATTTCCTATTGTACGATATGATGCAAATTATTCAAACATGAAGCAATGAAGACATGCAATGTCCGAATTTCAAGATTGATGAACCAATACAAGAAGTTAGAAACTACAACTTTGATTCAATACTTTGTGTCCTAACTCCAGGAAGGAATCTAGTTTGTAGTACAAAACATGCATCGTGTATTATCAATTCTTAATTGACAACAACTAAAGGTCATCTACCTCATCAATTCCTTCCCATTTTGTGTTTTTATGTTATATTCCTTATAAAAGTGTCAAATTTCTCTCAAAGTAAGAAACCACTGAATAAAATAAAAAAATAGTTGAGATATGATTGAGAAATGGTCATTTATTTCTTGAAAGGATCTTCACAATTTCTTTGGTTGTTTTTCATCTCCAGAAACAAGAAATGACCTAAGAAACTATCGTGATGTAATATAATAAACAACACAGTGCAATGGCCATTTTCAAAACTAAATGATATCCATTGAGGACATGGCCTTCATTTGGTTCCTATTTCATAGGAGTTTCGGGTAGAAATGGAACTTTGCTGTACCATTTCGAGTAGTAAAAAGGGAAAACCTTCTTTTTCCATGGGAAATAATTTACTGCACAAAAAATCACAAGATAATCTAAATAACAAAAATCTAAATCACAAAAAATATGAAATATACTGCACACATTCTTGGATAATGTGAAAGTGGAAAAGGAATACCCTACACAAGTGATGCACACATGTACACTTGAACACTAATAGATTTTGGTAGTTGAAATGCAATGCTTTTTTTCATTTAAATGTAGGGTTTTTAAAGTAGGAAGAAATAATGGCTACCAATTTAATAAGCGTTTCTTTGGGAAAATTTTAGATCTTGTATTGGGTGATGAAGATAATAGAGGGTATTGAATCTTAATTCTTGACATTGTGTTTAACTTGAATAACTCAAATGATTATAAATATTAGCGGATGAGTTCTTTTTCAAGTATGTCACTCAAAACTCTTATGTCAAAGCATTGTATGATGGCTAGCATTTTCTTGTTTCCCTTTCTTCAGTTCAATCTAAAAAGTATATTAATATATTGGAGCATGAATGATAACTACAATTGTTTGCTCTGTAGTATATCCAGGCCCAAGATTATGAAAATTTTTCTCAAGTGGAGCTATTGGTTATTGATGAAGCAGCTGCAATTCCATTTCCTGTTGTAAAGGCTCTGCTCGAGCCATATTTAGTGTTTCTGTGCTCTACTGTAAATGGGTAATAATTATAAATGAGCCAACCACAATCATAGATTTTGTAACCATTCGGTTTCCATGGACAGTGATGATGATATTAACCCTATATATCAGTGACCTATATCTATATGAGAATGATCTCAACATTGACCTTGATATGGTTGTATGGATGTGACCTTTGGTACGTCATCAGAAAATCCCCAAATATCAGAAAATCCCCAAATCTGGAGAACTAAAGCTCATCACTTTCGATCTAGAGTACTACCCTTGTGATAAAGTTGATGACTTTCGATCTCCCATTCTCTACCACTTTGCACTTCACCTTCAATATAGATCAAACCAAGGGAAATTCGTTACTGGGTGTTGAGATGGATGAGTTTGTCGAACTAAAATCCATAGCTTAAACTTCATGAAACTGGTGGAGTCAAATTCATGCAAGCACAAACACATCTTACACATCCTCTTTGAAACTCATCCGAAAGAGCATTGGAAGACATCTAGAGAGAACCCTATAGCCTAACACAATCCAATGGAATTGACCAAAAAAACCCAAATAGAGTCAACCCTACTATAGGAGGAAGGGCCTGCAGTAAGAACTTACCATTTTCCAAGAGCTGAGGGTGAATGTTGTTCTACATGATCTGAGGGCGAATATTGAGGGCGAATTCTATTTTGCAAGAGCTGAGGGTGGATGCTGTTCTACAAGATTTGAGGGAAAATGTTGTTCTGCAAGAGCTGAGGGAGAATGCTGAGGGTGAATTTTTTTCTGCAAGAGCTGAGGGCGAATGTTTTTCTGCAAGAGATGAGGGCGAATGTTGTTCTACAAGAGCTGATATTGAATGCTATTTTACAAGAGCTAAGGGTGAATGTTTTTCTGCAAGAGCTGAGGGCGAATGCTATTCTGCAAGAGCTGAGGGCGAATGCTGTTCTGCAATAGCTGAGGGCGAATGTTGTTCTGCAAGAGCTGAGGGTGAATGTTGTTCTGCAAGAGCTAAGGGTGAATTCTGAGGGCGAATGTTGTTCTGCAAGAGCTGAGGGCGAATGCTGAGGGCGAATGCTGAGGGCGAATGCTGTTCTGCAAGAAGGGTGAATGCGCACGTGATATCAGTCGTTAATGTATTTTTTAATAAAATCATTTTTATGTAGCGCGCATATAAGTGTCGTATTTTTATGTAGCGCGCATATAAGTGTCATATTTTTATGTAGCATGCATATAAGTGTCGTATTTTTATGTAGCATGCATATAAGTGTCATTATAACGACGGGGGACAAAGCGTCGCTATTGCGACGGATGCCTCCAAATGTCGCAATTGCGACACTTAGACATTGTGTCACACTTGCGACGTTTGGAGGCAGTCGTCGCAATAGCATCGCTTTGGGGCATAGTGTCGCAATTGCGACATCTTCCTCCAAATGTCGCAATTGCGACACTTTGTCTAAGTTTCGGTATTGCGACACTTTTCTCTAAACGTCAGTATAGCGATGGTTTCGGGCGGGATTGAAAAGTTGGGGAAATTTCCGACATTTGGTCAAAAGCGTCGGAACCAAGTGTCAGAATTTTTCCCAAATGTACTAGTGTAAACAGGAATCCCTCATGCCAAAAAGCACTACAGCTTAGCTAAACAGCTGGAGACTGCAAATAGCCTAAGTAGAATGCAGGGCGAATGTTGTTCTGCAAGAGCTGAGCGCAAATGATGAGAGCGAATGTTGTTTTGCAAGAGCTCAGGGCAAATGATGAGGGCGAATGTTGTTCTGCAAGAGCTCAGGGAAAATGCTGAGGGCGAATGTTGTTCTGCAAGAACTGAAGGCGAATGCTGTTCTGCAAGAGCTAAGGGCGAATGCTGTTCTGCAAGAGCTAAGGGTGAATGCTGAGGGAAAATGTTGTTCTGCAAGAGCTGAGGGTGAATGCTGAGGACGAATGTTGTTCTAGAAGAGTAGAGGGTGAATGCGTGCGTGATATCAGACGTTAATGTATTTTTTAATAAAATAATTTTTATGTGGCACACATTTGATTTTTGCATTTCAAATCATTTTTATCTACATTTTATTTTTGCATTTCTAATACAAGTGACAAACAAATCTCTACAAGAGGTTGAAATTTTTACTAGAATAGCCATGAAAGACTAATTAAAATGGCTTAAAATGCAAGTGGATCTTCAAAATAAATGTAATTGAAGGTTCTCCCCACTAAATTTTTGCAAAAGTGCTTACATTATTTAAGTTATCTAGGATATTTTTTTGTATTGCACAATCTAAATTAAATAATGAAATAGTTGGGTAGTCTCATTGTTTCAAATTAGGACACAATTTTCAAATGGTGATGAAGTTTCATGTGATGATTAAATGACAATATTCTCCTTTCCTAACCTTGAAAAACTATACAAGGTTCCCTGCTGCCACATGAAACCCTAACTCATGTAGCAGCATAGGACCAGTCCTCCATTTTTCCCATCATAAGGCATTTTGTGCGTATTTGACGACTAGAATTTGTGGATTCCTATTTTCCGTGACATGTTAGGAAGGATAGAAGAATTAATTTTGACGTTTGAAATTTTTTAAAAAACATTCCTACGCCCTTTAATTTCCACTTACCAATAATTTTGCAACACTAGTCCTCTTCGCAATTGCAAGGCTGTACTCAAAAATCTGGTGGCTTGGCTTGATGGTCAAATAGTGAATTACACAAGCACAAAATAAAAGCTTTAGGCATCTAGTTCCTTACACTCGCACTCTCAAGGCATTCAGACTTAGGCCAAGCTCAAGATTGGCTCCGAGGAAACTATATTGGCTCATTAACCTGCCATATTTTAATTTCATAAGGTATGTTTGAAGTTTTAACTGCTAGGGTAATTTATTATTGTGAAATCATAGTTCTAAATTATCTCTTATTCTATGAGAAATGTAATCTATTAATTGTAAGAAGATTCATTAAAAAAATTGAAACTGATTTTAACATGAATGATGAAAATTTATATATTAATCAAGACTTCATTTTCTGTTTTCCTTATTTTATTGGGAAGAACTGGAGAAAATTTAATATGAATAGTGAGTTAATTATAAGATCAATGGGCCAAGGCCATACATCAACATTGTTCACAGTGGGGAAGTATAAAAGCATGGATATTCATGCAAGTATAGTTATTAATGTAAGATCAAAGTTAACTCTTAGCTTCACTAAAGAAATAGAAGGCAAAGATCTAGCATCAACTAAAACTCACATGAAAAAGTAGATGAAAAATGTACAATCATCTAATGGAGAGGTAATCTATAATTATCTAGTAAGACTCTTGGATATGCCTTGAGACTAAACTAATTCTCAATATTTTTGAAAATCATCCATTGGAATTTAGTAGGAAAACCATAGTAAATCATTGTCAAATGGCCATGCAAAAATATATAAAAAATAATATTTTTTGGTTGCTTTTCAATAGGTGGACCATGATAGGACCACTGAGAAGGTGGGGGTGTTTTTTTAATCATAGAAGTGAGGTTTAGCAGATTGATAGTCAAGTTACATTTCTCTATAAATTTTCTCGATCAAGTTATTCATTCATTGAACTTTGATTCATTCCTACTGTTTTGATACACAATCCAATCCAGTTGAGTCTTGAGTCTTCATTGAGAATGGCATTCATAGGTTGTCAAGAAAGTGGTTATCATGCACATGCACTCTTCTTTTCTTGGTATCCTTGTAACTATGTTCAACCTGAGTTCTATATTTTTAAATTATCATAATAGTTCATGATTATTAGGCTTTTATTTTGTTTTTTAATAATTTTAATTTAATTATTATTAAACATTAACAACTTTCATACATGATAAAATAGATACTGACAAATGGTACATCATGGCCTGATTAATTTCGTGAAGCAATTTCAAATGGTATAACATTTAGTCAACAGTAAACATTAATTTCTACACACAGAGACTAATTTCTCTGGAAGCCTGATATTTATTTGGCTTGTTATTCTTATAACTACATAGACATAATTAATAGTGAGATTGAAGACAAAAAAAAATCTAGCACTTAGTCTCCACTACTCAACATGATTTTGTGAGAAATAATATATAGATTGATTTCTCTGAGTGCCTTAGCGTTCCTTGGCTCATTATTTTAATCACAACAATAATAAAAAAAGAACTAAGGATCTGTTCTTAGTCCGATTATGCAATTTTTATAAGACAGATTATGCAATATTAATACTAAACATAAATTTATTGCAATTTAGGGAAAGCTCGTTCATGTTTTTTTCTTTATATTGGAAGGTTACTTTGTTTTTGAAGTAATTTTTAGTAGATCATAGCATATATTGAGGAAATATTAGTTTGACAAGAATCAGTTATTTCTCTTGAAAGTTTAGGTATTAAAATTCCATGACACAGATATATTACACTCCAAAATCCAAAGAAAATGGAAGAGCGTTCAATTTTTTTAATCAAACTTTTATTGGTGAAGGGTTAATTTATTACAAGAACGTCCTTAATGAAGTGAAAAATTTTAAACGTAACATTTATTGACTAGAAAAATAATGACCAAAACGTCAAAAAAAATTGTGTGACGGGTAAAGAGAAATCCAAATTCCAACCCTGCCTGCCACCTATTGGTGAGTGGAGGTTATTCACTTTTCATTTACAACTTACCAGGTTACTCATGTTACCAATATTTTCACATGGCTCACTTTTAGGTGACTACTTATTGTACTTCTTCTTTATAAATAACAATTGGTAGATAATTGTATTATTTGAAATCTATAACAAATCCAGGCAACAAAATTACAACAAATAGAAAATTATGCAAAAAATTCACCAAGGCACTAATGTGTGGATACCCTATCATTTCTTAGATCCTCATAACTTACCAACACCTACTATATTGTTATACACATAATATGGCATTTACCTAAAGTATTTCATATGTATCTAGAAGTAAATAAGTTGTATGACAATTGTTATGGCAGATATAAGATGTGTATTATAGTTTATATTTCAATTTTTCTTAAGTAGCATGCATGTGCGGTTCATATAGTGACTACAATTACCAAATATATTTTAGTGAAGATGTGAAGATGATCTCTCATTAGGTCCTAGTTAATTAAAGCATCATTAATTAGCTTTCCAAATGAATAAAATATGTTAACAAAATAGTAAAAACTAGGAAAACAAATCATGCTTTAAAAAAATATGGCACAGCGAGTCACACTCTGAGATTTATTTAATTACTCATCAAGTGTCGCTACAACATATATATGATCACCATTACCATAGAAATGGGACATGTGACCATCATTTTGGTTTTGCCAATGACATTCCACATCATGAGCATTGTTTAGGGTTTATTGTGATTATTTTTTTTTTAACAAATCATTTATACATTTTATGGAAATTATAGACACAATTTATAATGACATTACAAGATCATGATGTATGGATATTCCCTATCATTTCTTAGATACTCACAACTTAACAACACCTAATAGATTGATATACACATCATATGGAATTTACCCCTAGAATGCCACATGTATCCTAAAACAAATTAGTTGTATGGCAATTGGTATGGTGCATATATGATGTCTATTACAGTTTATCTTATAATTTTGTTCAATTAGCATACAACAATTTACATAGTGATATGAGAACCACTCTCTAGAGTATACATCGATTTTGTACACATGGCTTTTCAGTTGCTTTTTAAGATATATCATTGGTGATGGTCACATGATTATATAATGAACCATTAAGTTTAACTATGAAATTATTCATCACAACACACACACACACATATTGATGAATTAATAATTTTTCTTATATAATTTTTTTAATCTATTTTGAAAAAAAAAAATTATATATAATTATTTCTAAGAAGAACAAGAGAGAATTCCTTACCATATCTTCATAAAACATATAATAGCAAGAAAATTAATCTATTGAAATACATTTTCCAAACATATTCATTGAGTAAAATGAAGATTAAAAGGAGATATTCATGGATTTACCTATAACATCACCTCATAATTAAGAATGTAAATGTACAATATTGATGATACATAGGTTCGAAGAAAATTAATCTATTGAAATTTCATTTCCAAACATATTCATGGAGTAAAATGAGGATTAAAAAGAGATATTTATGAATTTACTTATAACATCACCTCATAAAAGTGTAAATGTACAATGTTGATAAAATTTATTTATATATGATAAATAATAAAACTTTATCTCACATGTATCATATAATCTTATAAACAAACACATTCTACAATATGCAATAAAAGTGAAATTACACAATCCACATGGAAATAAGACTTAGTTCAAGCAAAAGAAAATAAAAAGTAAACCATAAGTGACATGGATTTTGTAAAGGCATATAAGTGTCATTATACCGATGGCGACCAAAGTGTTGCTATTGTGAAAAATGCCTCCAAACGTCGCAATTACGACACTTAGACATTGTGTCGCACTTGCGACGTTTGGAGGCAGTCGTCGCAACAACGACGCTTTGGGGCATAGTGTCGCAATTGCGACGTCTTCCTCCAAATGTCGCAATTGCGACACTTTTTCTAAGTGTCGGTATTGCGACAATTTTCTCTAAACATCGGTATAGCGACGGTTTCGGGCAGGATTGAAAAAATTTGGGGAAATTTCCGACATTTGGTCAAAAGTGTCGAAATTTCCCCAAAATGTACTAGTGATTTTATTTCCAAATTCAATTCATATTTTCCATTGTCTTTATCATGAATTTTTTATTGCAGGTTCATGTATTAAATCCAAGGACAACTTCACCACCACCTTTAGCTTCATCTCTCACCCTTTATCATCCCTCTCTTCACCAAAATCTCCATCAGCCCTGTTTTCAAAAATTTCATCCCTACACCATGAGCACAACCTAAGGGTGCAATAAAAGCCTCCCAAGAGGTTCTGAACTTGGCCAATGGGTGGGCCACCTTCCACTCATATAAATCCACCTTCGTTACACCTTACATACCCTTTTCACACCCATTTTTGGCCTAAAATTTCCCTCGGACTGTTTCGTGTAGAAATTCAGGACTTTCCTATAGCACTACAAGAAACATGTAGTAGTACTTGAAACAGCACCAATGAGCCCCTCCTGAAGCCCAAAAACTACCAACCACATCCTTTATACCTACCAAAACCACCGACACATGTTCAGCCTTGCACCCATGTGTTCAAGCCTTCCATAAAGCACCTTAGCGCTTTATTCTCCTAGTTGCAAAACAACACATTTACATGCATAGTTAGGTCATGATTATTTGCATGATTAAAAGCATGATAGACAGAGCATAGAGTGAGTAGAGTGTGTTTAGCCATTTGGCCCAGCAAAGTGTGATTAGGTTATTTTACTTTGTGCAATTTCAATTCAGCAATTTACTTCATGCAATATGCCTAGTTTTCTTTCATTTCTTATCATAGCTTAATGTGTGGATTTATTTCATTGTAGAGTAGTTAGATGTACTTGCTTATTGTAATGTATTTCAGTACTTTCTCATATCTCCATTGCTTTGAATCATCTGTAGAGTGAGGCCTGAAGTTATAAGTGTGATGGACTTCATACAGAAACCCTAGAAGTAGCATCCTTTCATAAAGCTCAGAAGAGGATGACATGAGTAGAATGCATCTGTTGTTTATATAGGACTGTGACCTCCAAGTTTGTACGAACCATGTGTTGATAAATTAATTAAGGGCATCCTCTAGGAGTTGCAACATTCTTGGTGCAATACCACGCTCACCACAGTGTATCATCTTGGATCTGTCCACAGTAGCAGTGTGGGATGTTTTTTGGTGAACTAAATTTTGGGGTGCTCTATCCACAATAGTGAATGGTGTGGCCCTATGTTGAATGCTTGTAGGCCAGTTGTTCTTCATGGATATTGCATTACTGTCATGGTTATCACTTTTTCTTATATTCTCATTTGGTATTCTTTTTGTTTGGTATGGGTAAAGGTGAATAAGTCTCGAAAATTTGTATACATATTGAGATTTACGACCTCAGTTTGAAGTCATTTTTTTGGAATTCACAACTCTAACTGATGACATGTAAACCATGGAGAACAATACTATCATGCCAAAGTAAAAAATGAAGATGCCAAATACTAAGATGTGCAAAGCCAAAGTAGTGGTGTGTTCCATCATATGAATGGTGTGGTCAAAGTTTTTTTTATGTTTTTATAATAGACTCGTGACTATGGTAAATTATGAGTCAATATTGTAATTAGAGCAAATCTACATGTCATTTATTGTTTGTAATGGTTATTTGTGGTCATTGAAATGTTTTTATTTACATGTTGTAAGACTTAGAGAGGCATACATACCCCTTTGTTATGTGTTCCCTCTGTTAGAGAGTGTTAACACCCTAGAAGAGTCTTTCATGCAGGATTGATACACTTGGGTGGGGCGTATTGGTTATAGACTCTATGAGGTGAAATTTTATATCTAGGGGGAGTTCATCGAGAGGTTGGATGAACCATGTATTTGAAGGAATTCTTAGAAGACTGGTGGTTGCAGCAGTTGGGGACCCATGCATTTCGGTACACAGTTGTTCCTTTATATTGACATCGACAATTGCATGAACAAGGTACAAGGAATAAATACGAGAATGGTCCAGATGTACAATTTGCAGATGGATATCGAGACAACTAGTCATTAAGGGGGTGTGTTGGAAAATGTAATTCCTACTTGTCTCAGTTATGATTCTTGTTATGTAAAGGACTCTGTTCCTATTATTTAAAGAGTTTCTTCCTAGTTTGGTGTGTGGTTGAGATATTCTCTCAACCAACAGATTGTGTGTCCAATATAGTTTTCTATATTGAGATAAGACTTCTTGTATATGTGTAATATCATAATTGATGAATAATGAAGTTAGATTTCCTTGTGGAAATTTGACAGTTTAAACTTAATGTTTGTGACAACCCCTTAGATTGCAGCAATTCTTGCATTTTTCTTTTCCAAGTATGATCATTATTCAAAGTACGTAACTCTATTATCCTTAACTCTACCATAATTTCAAAACCCCAATTTTACTAGAATATAATGCCTAAAAAAGACTTACCCAACTTTCTTTTTACTAAGTGAAAAAATTTCCAGGAATTTTTACTACAAAAATGCCAATACTATTTTCCCACATTCTCCTTTTTACCCTAGGTGATAATTTTTTCCCAATTTTGGTTTTAACCCAAAAAAAAAGTTCTCACTTCTTGTTTTAATATGGGAAAAAAACTTCAGCCTTAAATAATTTTTTAACTATAATTTTTCTTATTGAAAGAGGGAAAATTAAAGTTTGAAACAAAAAGAAAACATTGCCAATTTTCCTTTTTGTTGAAGGTGTTTTTCTCTACCTTTTTTCAAATACACATTCTTTTTTATTATATATTCTCCTTTTTTATGTGGACAAAAAGAAATGCATTTGTGTATTTAAAAAAAAAATGTTAACAAATTATAGACATATTTTCTCCCTTTCGAAAATTTTATGTAGGAAACATAACAAAAAAGAAAATCATTTATGGCTCACTCTTGAACGAATATGCATGCACTCTAAATGCACTGCTCCAATCTCCAATATATCTTTGTCGTTTTAGCTTTGGAAAATTACAACACTTCCACCACTAACTCCAAACACCACAATCATGAATAATCTTTGTCGCACATTCATTTTTATTATGCCTTCTCAAAAAAAATCATTTTTTATGATGTATTCTGAAAAAAATGTATTTTTCCATTAAAAACATACAATGTGGGAAAATTATAAACATACTTTCTCCCTTTTTAAAAATTTATGTGGGAAACATTCAAAAAAAAAATTGAAAATAATTTATAGCTCACTCTTGAACAAATCTGCATGAAGTCTAAATGCAGTGCTCCAATCTCGAATATATCTTTGCTGTTTTAGCTTTGGAAAATTACAACACTTCCATCACCAAATCAAAACACCACAATCACGAATAAAAATGAAATTTCACTTTAATCGAGTTTTAGCTCTCGACAATTACAACACTTGCACCACCAACTTGAAACACCACAATTACGAACAAAAATGGAATATCACTTTAACCTAGTGGCTAGAAAAGGTTTGTGAATATGTGATATTAGAAAATGAACTAGCCTCACTTACACACTACCTTGGAAATTAACAAAATCCCAAATAGATCTAGACCCAAAAAAATTTATTAAAATATTTAAAATAGAACTAGAAAAATGAGAAGGTAGATCCAAAAAATATATTAAAATATTTAAAAAGCTTTGAATTAAGATTTGATACCATGAAAGAGTGTCAAAATACCCAAGGATAAGACTACAAAGCTAAAAAATCATTCTACCAAGATATCACAAGATGAAGAAAGAAGGGAAAACAAACTTCATTGCTTCCTAAAATGAGCTATACATGAACCTAATTTATAGGAACAATATAGCCTTTTAGTGATATTTAGAAGATAATAGTGATGAATCAATAGATAAGGATAAAAATTACAATGCAACTCATAATATCGCTAAGTAAGATTATAAGCTTCAATATTGATTAGAACTCTTACATTATTTCCTTGAGAAAGTTTATAACAAGGATATGGAAGTGGCTATATTTGTGACCTGAATCGAGAAAGATGCTCCTCAATAGAGGCATTATCCTAGATCAATCATGGAGGTGGGAGTTGGAACCATACGTGAGGGAGCTCTGGCATATAGTGCAACATGATGGTAACAATATAGGTTGGGAACAAAAAAAACCCTTGACCGGAGTGGCTAGCGGCAAGGAGTGGGCCGAGAGGACACAGTGGCGAAATGGGAACACCACATGGAGAGGTCGGACAACAACGTGGCCATCGCATGCAAAGAGTGGCAGATAATGGCTGCCGGGGTTATGGAGAGGACACTTCCCAAGCAAGGACATAATTATGGTAATTAATTCATATGTCAAGAAGCTGGAAAAGTTAGCAAGGATGTACGAATTTCATTGGGATAAGGGCTGAAGGAATGTCTCGAGACAAGTTAAGAACAACAACATTGTAACCTTTCTCATAATTTTGTTCTGCTGTGGAGAAGTCGGCTCCTCGTGTCTGCCCTCCGGAAGCCATCATCGACGAAGCTGGTGGAATGCGTGGATGGCTCGATATGCATTCGAAATCCTCCTTGCTGTGAAAATTAAGTTGGTATTGGAATTTCGCAGCATGTAGGCAAAAGTTTTATTGATTTTAGATTTTTTGTATAATGGTTATGCCAAGATTTGTGAATTTTGTAGGGTTGGCAGGGTTATTAAAGCCAGTGGCAGAAGTCGCCATAGTTTTGTAAGGTTATAAAATTTAACAATTGCTTCTCTTCATCCTTGTGAAATTAGAAGGGAAGACAAAAATGTATGTGGGTCTGCCTGGGAAATTGTCTGCATGCAGGTCAATGATGTGAATGTTTGGTAGGATAACATCTGGGAGGGTAGATTTGTGCTCTCAGGTGAGGGTTCTGAGTATTTTCATCTGTTTTTGAATAGGTCAGTCAGGGGTTTTGACTTATGGGGTTTAACAATATGGTGGGTTTGCAGAATTTCGGTTCTGGTTAGGGTTGGAATTTTTTTGTTTTGATATGGGCATTGGTTACTTTGTTTCGATTTTATGCCTTTTCTATGGGTTGGGGTAGTTGGTGTCATAGGTAGGAAGGCTAAGGGGCAAGGCCAGATTGTTTTTACATTGTTGAAGGGGCAAGGCGCATACTACTCCTGTCCATCTGTTGATTCACCCAACTACTGTAATTTCAATTACCTGAAAATTAACTGTCTTGTAATTTTCTATCGTATTGCTACTCTAGGAGTGTTCGTTTTCTTTCTAGTCAATATGGTCAAGAAAACAAGAGGAAGAAAGCCCAAAGTGGACAAAGGAAAAGAATCTATTTCATCCCCGCCAACCAAGAGAGGTCGGAAACCTAGAAAAGAGTTCATGGAGCCCTTAATTCAGACCTTTGCAAAAGACACACCATGTTCTTTAAAATCTCGTATTTTTGGATCGGAAACTGAAGCCACAAATAAAATGGAAGAAGAGAATGAATTGACAGCACAAGAATTGTAGCATATGATTGATGATCCGGGGCATACTCGTGGGAGAATCTCATTGTTTCAGCACTCAATCAGAACATATTGGTTGGTAAAATGCGTGTTGGTAAAAGCCATAATGTCAATTAAGGAAACATGGGAGCCAAATTTAGTCTCCACCTTGAGAGAGATTAATAGAAACATTCAGGAAATCAACCTACTTCAATTGCATTAACATACGTCAATTGCATCAGTATGCTCATCTTGGAAAAATGGAGAAATATATAAAATCCATGTGGAGTCACATGATGACTAGAGCTGATAGTTTTAGTTTTTTAGCGGATAGTACTTATTTTTCTGTAAATGTTAATATTAGAAAACTTTGATATCAGTTATCTTAAGAGTCAATTTATAAGATTAAGGAAGTTCATGTTTTGGATGGCGTACAATGCACTTAGATGGCCAACAGACCCTTCTAGCAGGTTGAGGTCTAATTTTTGTATCTATTATGTCCGCTTTTTATATTAATAGAAAATGGTAAGGAACTACTAAGCTTACAAAAAAAAAAAGGTGCTCACTTCTTGTTTTAATCCACGAAAATAACTTGAGTGGTAAATAATTTTTGAACTATAATTCTTATTATCAAAAGAGGGAAAATTTAAATGCTAAACAAAAGAAAAACATTGTCAATTTTCCTTTTTGTCTAAGACCTTTTCATATTTTTTTTTAATACACTTTTTGTTTTGTTATGCCTTCTCCTATTTTATGTGGACCTAAAAAATTCTTTTTAAAATTATAAACAAACTTTCTCCCTTTCCTGAAAATCTTATATAGGCAAACATAAGAAAAAAGAAAATAATGAAAATTTTAAATTGAAAAACATAAAAAAAGAAAATAAATTATGGCTGATTCATGAATAAATCGCATGCATTGCAAATGAACTGCTTCAATGTTCAATATAAACTTCTAGTTTCAGGGCCGGACAATTAAAACACTTCCAACACCAGCTCGGAACACCACAATTACAAACAGGTGAAAAAATACACCACAATTACGAATAGGTGACAATTTTGGAATTTCACTGTAATCGAATGACTAAAAAAGGTGTGGTAAAATGTGATATTAGAAAATGAACTATCCTCATTTACCGTACTTCAGTAACCATTTCGGAGGACCATATCTAGTCAGATTTTCTGTAACATTTGGGGTATCGACGTGGAAAGGCAAGGGGCAGGAGGCTCAGGGTTTGCGTTTGTGAAGACTGCAGAGGTGGAGTCACCTTTGGGTTTGCGTTTGTACTTACTGATCGTCGCTGAAAGATCTCAGGTTAATCACGTGTACATCACCAATCTAGTCAGATTTTCTGTAACATTTGGGGTATCGACATGGAAAGGCAAGGGGCAAGAGGAGGCTCAGACGAGCATGGTGCTTTTGATAATTACATGGAAGAATTTCGTCACGAGAGAGTAGAGGATGGACTGACTAATAATGTGGCTACTGTTGGAGATCATGACAAAAACATTCTCAGTGTCACAGCAAATGATCGTGCAGAAGACACAGTGTTTTTACCGTGGTTCACCCAAACCTCCTGGGCTACGTCCACACAACAGGGCATTGGCAATCTTATTAATTCAAACAGGAGATTACAATTCTCACACACTCTCACACCCTCTCCAAAACAAACGTATGGAGACCTGTTATATAGCAGAAGAATCTAACAACCTCATAAATCCTCTCAACACAAATTTAGGATGCATTAACTCCCTCCCAACAAACTGGAGTTAATCTAGCAACAAATTCCTAATTTTTGTCACCTACTGAGATTTTTGCCTATTCTATTCAAAACAGAAAATCTCAACAATCTCCACACTTAAAACAGTTAACTGATACCTTACATTTCATATATTTTATCTACATAAGCAAGAAATAAAACACTGGCATGACTTCTCCCAACAAAGCTGGTTTAGTGAACATGCTGTAGTTTTCTTTAGCCACCTTTTCAAGAGAGACTCCCCTTTCAGTAATAACCTGTCTTACAAAATGATACTTTATTGGAATATGATTTGATTTACTATGATAGGCCGGATTCTTAGCCAAATGTATTACACTTTGACTATCACAAAGTAACCTGATGTTGTCCTGCAACCTACCAAATTCACCAAGCAAACCTTTCAACCAAACCGCCTCTTTGCAAGCATGAGAAGCAGCAATGTATTCTGCTTCAGTAGTGGATAAAGCAACAATGTTTTGTAGCTTTGACATCCAGCTAATAGCTCCACCTGCAAGAGTAAAGACATACCCTAAAGTTGACCTTCTCTTATCCAAATCACCTGCAAAATCAGAATCAACATATCCACAAACATATTCACTGCTCCTGTTATAAGTGATACAATAATCACTTGTGCCTCTCAAGTACCGAAGCACCCATTTCACTGCTGACCAGTGTTCTTTACCCGGATTTTCCATGTACCTGCTGACAACCCCAACTGCATGTGAAATATCTGGTTGAGTACAAACCATCGCATACATCAAACATCCTACTACATTGGCATATGGAATTCGAGACATATAATCCTTTTCTTCATCTCTATTAGGACATAAACCCGAAGAAAGCTTGAAATGGGAAGCGAAAGGGACTGAAACAGGCTTAACATTGTTCATACCAAACCTCAAAAGTATCTTCTCAACATACTTCTGTTGTGATAGCCATAGCTTACCATTACTCCTGTCTCTTAAAATCTCCATGCCCAAAATCTGTCTTGCTGCTCCTAGATCTTTCATATCGAATGTCCTTGCCATCTGAGTCTTCAACCTGTTGATTTCATCAATGCTTTTGCTTGCTAAAATCATATCGTCAACATACAACACTAAGATAATGAACATGCCATTTTTCAATTGCTTGAAATACACACAATGATCATATTCACTTCTAACATATTTCTGACTCAACATGAAAGAATCAAACTTCTTATACCACTGCCGAGGCGACTGCTTCAAGCCATATAATGACTTCTTGAGCCTGCAGACAAATTTCTCATTGCGATGCTGAACAAACCCTTCCGGTTGTTCCATATATATTTCCTCATCTAAGTCTCCATGTAGAAAAGCAGTCTTAACATCTAGTTGCTGTAACTCTAAATCAAACAAAGCAACTAAAGCTAACACAATTCGAATTGAAACAATTTTAACAACTGGTGAAAAAATCTCATGAAAGTCAATGCCTGCTTTCTGAGAAAACCCTTTTGCAACCAGTCGCGCTTTGTACCTGTCCTCCGTATCATTCACACCTCGTTTCAGCTTGTAAACCCATTTACACCCCACAGTTTTCCTGTCTTTCGGAAGCTCAACCAGATCCCACGTGCCGTTCTTACTCAAGGCCATCATTTCGTCCTTCATGGCTGCTTTCCACTTGTCACTATTCGAACCTTCTATTGCTTCCTGATAGCACAGAGGTTCATCGTCATTAGCAGTAAATGCAACTGAAGTAACATAATCATCATACCTTCTCGGTGGCCGTTTTATTCTTGTCGACCTCCTTAAGGATGTTTCTGGTTGACTACCATCTGTAGGAACTTCTTGCCGATCAGTATCTGAGACCTGTTCATGATCTAAACCTGAACCCTGTTCATGTTCTGATTCTGAAACCTGTTCATGACTAGTATCTGAACTATGGTCATCATGACTATCATTAGAAGTGCTGTCAAACTGAATGTGTTGAAAATCAAATACATCATCCTGTTTCAATTTTCTATCTACATCTAACTGTACAAGAGAGGATTCATCAAAATTTACATCTCTGTTGATGATGATTTTGCAGGTAGTAGGATCCCACAATCTATATCCCTTTGTTCCAACACCATACCCAACAAAGATATACTTTTTAGACTTTGGATCTAACTTAGTTCGCTGATGTTTAGGCACTAGAGCATATGCATCACAACCAAACACTCTGAGTTTAGAATAGTCACAAGGGTGTCCTTTCCATACCTCTTGCGGAATCTTGCAATCTATTGCCGTCGATGGAGATCGGTTTATCACATAACAAGCTGTTGCCACTGCTTCCGTCCACAACTCCTTTTGCAACCCGGCGTTACTCAGCATACTCCTTGCTCTCTCTAGAAGAGTCCTGTTCATGCGTTCAGCAACTCCATTTTGCTGAGGAGTATAAACCGTGGTCTTATGTCTCTCGATCCCTGCATCCTTGCAATAGCTGTCAAACTCCATGGAAGTAAACTCACCACCATTGTCAGTTCTTAAACATTTTATTGTTCTACCAGTGCTGTTTTCTACCAATGCTCTAAACTGCTTGAAAAATGAAAAAACATCAGACTTTCTTTTCAACATGTAGACCCACACCTTCCTAGAAAAGTCATCAATGAACGACACAAAATATGACGAGCCACCATATGATGCTGTAGGGGCTGGACCCCAAACATCTGAATGAATATAATCAAGTATGCCTTTACTAGTATGTTTGCATGTTTTAAATTTTTGTTTACTTTGTTTTCCAAACAAGCAATGCTTACAGAAATCTAACTTTCCAGACCTTAGATTAGGAAGTAACTTTCGATCAGCCAAAATTTTCAACCCTCTTTCGCTCATATGGCCCAACCTTTGATGCCATAGGCGAATGGAACTATTGTCATGTTCAGACACCGTAGACACATGAACTGACCCTGTTCTTCCTTCTAACTGAAACAGATTTCCTACTTTCTTAGCTTTCATTACTAGTAAAATACCTTTATAGACTTTCATAACTCCACCTTGAATTACAGTTTTATATCCATTCGTGTCAAGTGCTCCTAATGAAATCAAATTTTTCCTTAAGTCTGGAACATGTCTCACATCTGTTAATATTCTAGTTGTGCCATCAAACATTTTCAGTTGTATACTTCCTATCCCAACAATATTAGATGTGACATCATTACCCATGTACACGACTCCATCATTAACTGATCTATACGTCTTAAACCATTCTCTATGAATACACATGTGGTTTGATGCACTGGAATCTAACAACCAATGTTGATCATGATTTGACATATTAACAGACAACACTTCGTCGCTCATACCTGAACCAGATGCCGAACCTGTATCCGTCGCATTTGCCTCCTTCTTCTCTGTCGAAGAGTCTCCTTTCTTCTCTGTTTGCTGTCTCTTCCAGCAGTCTTTCTTCAAGTGCCCCGATTTGCCACAAAACCAGCACTTCACTTTTCTCTTCTTCCCTTTCGACTTTGAACGCGAATCGCTGCGCTTACCTGAGCGTCTTTCTCTAGAACGACCTCTAGCCATCATTGCCTCTGATGTAGAGGTGTCACCATTCGACTTCTTCCTCGTCTCCTCAGACAACATGGCTCCAACCACATCGTCAAACTCAAGAACAGCTGCATTACTGAAGCTTATGGAAGTAACAAAGTGATCCCACGATTCAGGCAATGTACACAATAGAGTTATTGCCTTATCCTCTGAATCAAATTTTACATCTATACTTTGTAATTGTACCAATAGAGTATTGAAAACATTCAGATGGTCAGTAATCGAGGTACCTTCCTTCATCCGCAAACCATAAAGCTGTCGCTTCAGGAGAATCCGATTTGTCAAGGATTTCGTCATGTAGAGCTTCTCAAGCTTTGACCACAAGCCTGCGGCGGTCTTCTCTGACACAATGTTGAACAGAACGTCATCCGCCAGACATAACTGAATTGTGCTCAGAGCTCTGTCATCCAACTCATCCCATTCATCCTCCGTCAAGGAAGAAGGCTTTTTGCTTTTCCCCAACAGTGCTTTCGCCACGCCTTGTTGTACCAGGAGATCATGCATCTTTACCTTCCAGATCTCGAAGTTGTTTTTGCCATTGAACTTCTCAATTTCAAACCGGGCATTTTGAGTTTTCGCCATCTTGTTTCAGCAAAAAACACAGTAATCTCCAGAACCAATTTTCAAAATAAAGAATGCCCCTTTTAATTAAAAAATGCCTTTAAAAAAAAATTGCCCTTGTTTTCCTTTAAGTGCCTCTCACCGCCTTTAAAAAAAATTATCCTTGACCTTGCCTTTAAAAAATGCCTTTCACTTCATACAAAGCCCTCAAATCGATTTATATAAATCGATGTTTTAAAAAAAAAAAACTCTCACCTTTCATACCATATGCAATGGTAATTCAAATTACAAATCGATTTTTCAAACTTTTATAAATGGCATATTCAAATGTTTTAAATGCCACCCTTTTTACAATATAATCGAATACCACACTTTTACATATGCCTTTGCTTCTCTTTTAAAAAAGGCATATAATAAAAAACATATCGAATTTTTTTAATATGCATTTTCTTTTTAAAAGGCATATAATCAAAAAAAGACATATCGATTTTTTAAATACAATTGATTTGTGTGTTTTTAAACATTGCAATGTAAAAGTGATTTGAATGAACCTTTTAAAAAATGGCATACGACTTGTATTTCAACGCTGTACCAAACTCCACGCGCTGACAAACTTCTTTGCTGCTATCTTTAAAAAAAAAACTCATTTGGCACGCAACCATACCATATGCACAGTCATACGTTATCGACTGCTATCCGGCGTATGTACCAACGACAACCAGCATTCAACGTTTATCCGTGGCGTATGCTGAAACTCGATCAGCAATTTAAAAAACTCAACCAACGGAACACAGCAAAAAATGTTTGCTGTGTGTCTGCGTGATGCAAACTCACGAATTGCAAAGAAAATGTGAAAGCGCTGGCAGCAAAGCAGAATTCTGGTACCGTAGACCGTTTTCGTGCCCAAACCACCGTGGGCAAAAGAGCAGAGCAGTAAACCACGCCTGGCACGCTCAGCAAGGGAATTAAAGTGCGAATTGCAAAATTGAAGCGCAAATTCAAGAGATCATACACGCAGGTTTACTCAGCTTCAACGCAGCATCGCCAGCGTTCGACCGGCGCCCATACGGACTCCACGCACCAGCGTTCAACGCACTCCAACAGAAAGCTCTGATACCAATTGTTGGAGATCATGCACAGCAAAACAATTAAATATGCAGCAAATAAATCATGCACAAGAAGACACAGTGATTTTACCGTGGTTCATCCAAACCTCCTGGGCTACGTCCACACAACAGGGCATTGGCAATCTTATTAATTCAAACAGGAGATTACATAATTCACACACCCACACACACTCTCCAAAACAAACGTATGGATACCTGTTATATAGCAGGAGAATCTAACAGCCTCATAAATCCTCTCAACCCAAATTTAGGATGCATTAACTCCCTCCCAACAAACTGGAGCTAATCTAGGAACTAATTCCTAATTTTTGTCACCTACTGAGATTTTTCCTATTTTATCCAAAACAGAAAATCTCAGCAGCTACAGAAGAAGAATTTATTGAGATTGAAAATGGTGATCTAATTGAAGAATTTCAAGCTAGTCATTCTCCAGGATCAGAATCTGTGGAAAATGGTGATCAGATTGCAGAATTTCAAGCTACTCATTCTCCAGGATCCGAATCTGTAGAAAATGGTGATCAGATTGCAGAATTTCAAGCTACTCATTCTCCAGGAGAATCTGGAGCAGAAATATTACGTCGTCACGTGGCGTTACGGGAAAGGCTATCGGCTGTTCTTTGAAAAAGTATACGATTGTCTGATTTGTTTGATAATCGGAGGCCAACAGACACAGAATGGCATCATCGTTTTGAGGATATAACGAGTAGGATACTACCTCCCCAGAATGAAATCTTCCCCAGATTTGATTCTCATGATCTCATCCTCACCTCTACTCTTCGCTTAACCAAGTTCACCTCAAGCCCTGGTCATTGCTCTCTGTTCAAGCTCGCCTCAAGCAAACGTTTCCATATTTGTCTAAAGTCGATAAGTATAGCACCCAATCTAGTACAAACCATGGCAATGTACTCGTTGAAACGAACGATTTTTCGGTGGCGTCCTTCCTCATCGTCACTCCAGCCTCGCCATGAACTCCAGCCTCGAATCCTAGCAACTGGTTGATGTGAGGCTTCAATGATGATATTTGTCCCCTAGCAAAAGCATATGATCCTTATCTCACAACTGGCCATTGTTGCACCAATGATCAGAAAAATAGAGGATTAGTTTGTACCTGTTTGCTTTTGGGCCCTTTCAACTGCGTCAAATCAATAAATAGACCAACCACAACTTGCATTGGACAACATCCGATCCATTGGATGGGATCCATCTTAATTAGGAATTTCTAGGTATAGAGAGATTAAATATTTCCAGGTGCACATCTTCTTTCGAGTGTCAAATTTGAAAAATGTTTGCTGAGATTTGATAGATCTTGTTTGATAGATATTTATTTAAGATTTATTTTTAATTAAATTTTTATTTATTTTTATGTAATTTCTAGTCAAAATGTTTTAATTAATAATTTTATTTTCTATTTTTATTTACATTTTCATGTAATTTGATTTGGTGAAAATGTTCAGATAACATAATATAATAGGACATTACAACATCTCTTGTATATTGTGATGGAAAGATCTTTATTTAAGATCTAATTATTATTATTATTTTTAATTAAATTTTTATTTTTATGTAATTTTACTTAGTGAAAAGGTTTAAATAACATAATATAATAAGACATTACAATATCTCTTCCATATTGTGATGGAGAGTGTTTTTGACCAAAAAAATGTAATAAAATTAAATAAAAAAAAATTATTTATAAAATATTTAATTGTGAAATGATAGATAGTTTTTGGGCATGTGGTATTGGTGAGCTATGATATTGGCCCATGGTATGGTATGGTTAATAATATCCACGGTAAAGTGAGGTGAATGATTATCAACAAACCTAACAACACACGTCTAATCAAAGTTCATGCTTCAAGTTAGACCAAAAAAAACTTAAACTATATCAAAACAAACTTCATGCTTCATCTTAATTAGAGAAAGATAAACTATGTTGAAGAAAACTTCATTCTTCACCTTACACAAACACATTCTACAAATACATACGAGCCTAGATCCGTCTTAACTCTGGATCTATGAAGCGCCGAGAAGGATCAAATCTCTCGAGGTGAAAACCTCTTTTTTGAGTGCAAAACTTCAGGAAAGGTTTTCACCTCGAGAGATTTGATCCCTCTAGGCACTTGATAGATCCAGAGTTAAGATGGATCTAGGCTGGTTTCAATCATGTGCGACCAAGGAAAATCTTCCAATAATATCAGGAACATATGCTTAATTTTATCAATAATATGTAAATACATCTAATATTAACATAACCATTTTAAATATGTTAAATATGTTTGAGTCATTTTAATTTTAAATTTGATTAGTTACCTTAGTTTGTTGAGATGATAATACTGTAAAATAGCTTTAATGATGAAATAAAATTTCGAATGCAAAGTGACAATGTAATAATATTTAATGATAGAAACTGTGAATAATAAGAATGTAGTCAATTACGAATAGTCTTCATTGTGATCAATTTCAAATTATTTTCTTCTACTATTCTTATTTTCACCCATGTTAGTTTTGTCATATTTTCATATTGGTTATTTGAAAACAGTTGGAATCATAAACCATTTAAATATTTAGCTCGAGTTGTTGTAGTAAACATCATACCTTGTCTCTCTTGCTCTCCAATATTAATACGTTGAATTACTATAACACAAAAATCAATGTACATTGTCAATAATTTTTTGTGCTTACACTCAAATCATTGCACACACACTATTAATCCAATGACTTTAAAATTAATGTACCATCATACATCCAATTACATCAAATTTGAAATCAACATATACACTGAAATCAATGCAACTAATGCAAGAAATCAAATAATAATAGAAAAAACATCTACACTAAAATCAATGCATCTAATGCAAGTAATCAAATATGATTAGAAATCAACATCTACACTCAAATAAATCAGTCTAGTGCAAGTAGGAAAATAGGATTTAAAACCAACATCTACACTGAAATCAATGCATCTAGTGAAGGCAATCAAATAGGATTAAAAATCACCATCTACACTGAAATAAATGCATTTAGTGCAAGAAATCAAATAGGATTATAAATAATCTACATTTAAATCAATGCATTTAGTTAAATAATCTACATTTAAATCAATGCATTTTGTGAAAGCAATCAAATATATTTAGAAATCAACATCTACATTGAAATTAATGCATCTAGTGCAAGCAATCAAATAAGATTAGAAATCACCATCTACACTGAAATCAAAGCATTTAGTGAAAGAAATAAAATAGGATTAGAAATCACCATCTACACTGAAATCAATGCATTCAATGCAAGCAATCAAATAGGATTAAAAATAATCTACATTGAAATCAATTCATCTAGTGCAAGAAATCAAATATAACCAACAATCAAAATCTATATTAAAATTAATGCATTTAGTGCAAGCAATCAAATAGTATTAGAAATCATGTACATTAAAATCAATCCATCTAGTGTAAGTAATCAAATATCATTAGAAATCAACATCTACACCAAAATCAATTCATCTAGTGCAAGAAATCAAATAGGATTAGAAAGCACCATCTACACTGAAATCAATGCATCTATGGCAATAAATCTTCTTCCCTCTCTCCCCCATATATATCTATATATCCCTCCATCTCTCCTTTTTCTCTTTATCTCACCCCACCAAACACACACTCCCTCTCACTCCATATCTATTAATTTCCTTGTCCCTACCTCCTTCTCTCCATCTATCTTTTTTTCTCTTCACCTTACATCTATATCTATATCTCACTCTATCTATCTATATCAACTCCAAAACATAAATTCTCTTTCTCCAATCTATCTATCTATCTATCTATCACTCCCTCCTCCTCCTCCTCCTCCTCTATCTCTCTCTCTCTCTCTCTCTCTCTATTTTCCCCTTCCCTCCCTCTCTCTCGCTTCTATCTCTCCTCCTTCCTCCTACCCTTTCTCCCTCTCTCTCCATCTTCTTTCTCACTCCCTCTCTCTCTCTCTTCATCTTTCACCATCTATGTCTTTACTTACCTTCCCCTCTCTCCCTCTCCATCTTCATATATCTTTCCCTACCTCTCTTCACTCTCTCTCTTCCTTTCTCTCCCCCACCCCCTCTCTCTCTATCTTCACCTTCCAACTTTGTTACCATATGCCTCTCTCTCTCCTTCTCTCCATTCTCTCCATATCCCCTTATTTTTCTCTTTATTTCACCCCAAACCATACACACTCCCTCTTCATCTCTCCCTTATCACTCCCCCTCTCTCTCCTCTACTCACTCTCGTATTTCTTCTTCCATCCCTCTCTCCTCATCCAACTCCATCTCTCAATCCCCCCCTCTCTTCCCCTCCAAACCCATATTTCTATCCCTCCCTCTCTCCTCCCCTCTCCCCTCCTCTCTTTCAAGTCCCCTCTCTTTTCATTCCTCTCTCTCCCTTTCTCTCCTACCTCCCTTTCTCTTCCGCCATCTCTCTCTCTCACTCCATATCTCAATCCATCCTTCTCTCCCCCTCCAAATCCGTATTTCTATCCCTCCCTCTCTCCTCCCCTCTCTCCTCCTCTCTTTCAAGTCCTCTCTCTTTTCCTTCCTC
The DNA here is from genome assembly GCA_034641835.2 of Pinus albicaulis. NCBI lineage: Eukaryota > Viridiplantae > Streptophyta > Pinopsida > Pinales > Pinaceae > Pinus > Pinus albicaulis. Next base: position 308,805 of record JAXQQM020063212.1, read on the forward strand.
TCTCTCCTTTTATCTCCTACCTCCCTTTATCTTCCCCCATCTCTCTCTCTCTCTCCCCTGCAATCCTCTCTTCCCCCATCACTCTCTTCCTCTCTCTCATTATTCCTCACTCGCCTCCTTCTATTTGACCCCCCAGCTCTCTTTCTTTCTCTCTCTCTCTCTGTCTTCCAATCCTCTCTCTTCCCCCATCACTCTATCTCACTCTCCAACTATCTTACTATTTCTCTCCCTTTATCCTTCTCTCCCCCCTTGTCTCCATCACTCCCCCTTTCTCCTTTTCTCCCCACTTGTGTCCATCACTCCTATGTATCTTTATCTCACCCATAAGCATACACACTCTCTCTGCATATCTCCCTTGTCACTCCCTCTCTATGTATTTCTTCTTCCTTTCCTCACTCTCCCTCCGACTCCATCTCTCTATCCCTCCTTCTCTCCTCCTCTCATCCTTTCTCTCTCTCCCTTTTTCTCCTACCTCCCTCTCCCTTCCCCCTTCTCTCTCTCTCTCTCTTACTCCCTACCCTCCAATCCTCTCTCCTTCTCCCTCCCTCTCTCCGTATCTCTTTCCCACCTCCATCTTTATGTCTCCCTATCCCTATCCTACCCTTCTCTAACTCTCTCACTCTTCTCCCTCTCTATCTCTTCATTCCTCTTCTCCCCTCTCCTTCAATTTACTCCATATCTCTCTTGTCACTTCCCCTATTTCTTCACCTCTATCATATATCATGATATATTAATATATATCACAATATAATAAATTTAATATTGTATTAATCTAAACATATTAAATTTAATAAAATTAATATTTTAATATTAATTTTAGTGTTAATAATGTTTTTTTTGGCATGGTATTACTAATAATTTGGTCTATGGTATTTGACCCTTATACTTCATATATAATTAGATGTTGATTTCTAATCGTATTTGATATATTTTTATTTATTTACCTTATCTCTTTATACTTCTTTTATATTTATTTATTTACCATACCTCTTTTATAAATATGTTATTTGGCCCATGGTGTTTTCCCATGGTATTATTAATAATTTGTCCCATTGTATTTGGCCCATGGTATTATTAATAATTTGTCCCATAGGATTCACCTAAATAAAATCATTTTTTGAGTTTTTGTAAATATAAGTGGTTAATTGACTAAATATAAAAATCAGTTTTATTTTTTATTTACCATACCTCTATTCATTTATATTTTTATTTATTTACCATATCTCCGGAGTAATATAAAAAGAGTTATGGTTTATTTATATTTTTACTTATTTACAAGTTAGTAAACCTCTTCATATTTTGAGTTTATATAGTTTATATTTATTTTTAATGAATCTTTGATAGTTTATTTATATGTTTATGTAAGTTATTTTTCAAGCGGACATATTTTTGGCTTCCGACATACTTACACATCGAGGTCATACTCGCTGTAGAATGTGCCTCTCGGCGCAATTACTACTTATGAAAATCTCTTCATTGAAATTTTATTTCTTTAAATAGACTATATTAGAGAATATAATGGGAAAAACCATGGGCTCTCAAAACCCAGATTGAGAAAACTACTAATGTTTAAATGACATGAGGGGGTTATCGTACATTCCTTAGAATTTGATGCTTTTAAATAGGTTACATTAGAGAAGAATATCATGCAAAAAAAACCATGAGTTGTGATTTTTACCGATTTTTTTCTCTACATAATTTATGGATCACATAAGCCAAATTCCTAATAAACCATAAGTTGTTAAAAACCTAGAGCAGAAAAACTAAGAATGACTAATTTAACTCAATTTTTAGATCTAAGAATTTTGTAATCCATGAAACTACTCATAAAACTACTCGTCTACTTGAGATAGATAAAAGACGCCCCCGAAAGCCATTGGCTTGAGTAACCATTTGGGACCCATTGGCTTCGGTAACCATTTCGGAGGACCATATAAATAATAGTATCAACTCTTCCTGTCCAATTTGCCTCGACGATTATCAGTTCGGAGAGGAGGCATCTCAACTCCAGTGCGGCCACGTCTACCATCACCAATGCATTTCAACGTGGTTGGGTTATCGCAATTCCTGTCCACATAATTTGTGTGAAGGGTGATTTGTGCGATGATGGTTATCAGGAGTATAATTGTTATTAATTATTTTAAACTGTTGTAGTTCAAGCTGATATGCATAAGTGATGCCGTAGCCCCGCATGCACTTGCTGCCTTTAGGTATAAATCTCGACTTTAGGTTATATTCATATAATTTATTTTAACTTTGTATCAGTTTAGTCTAATCTAACTATTGGACAATTTTAATTCCTTTAAAGATATTTTGAAATAGATTTTATTTAAAATTTGGGAAAAAAATATTTGAATTAATAAATTGGAATGATCTAATTTAATTAAAAAAATATTAATTGTATTTATATGTCAAAATTATATTTAAATAAAATAAATATTATAATTTAAATTACTTTAATTTATAAAAAAAATTAAAATAAAAAATCTCCAAATCTCCAAATCATTTTATCAAACTAAATCCTTGATATCGAATTATGTGAAAGATAGGATTTTTTTAAAGATACTTAGATCCATCTTAACTTTGGATCTATCAATCACAGAGACGGATCAAATCTCTCGATGTGCAAACTTCCTTTTTGAGTGAGGAAATGTTTGCACTTCGAGAGATATGATCCCTCTTGACACTTGATAGATCCGGAGTTAAGATGATCCGGAGTTAAGATGGATCTAGACTTGTTTCAGTCATGTGTGGGTAAGGAAAATCTATCAAATATATGATTAATTTTATCAATAATATGTAAATACATCTAATATAAATATAAGCATTTTATATATATGCTAAATATGTCTCATATTTATCTAGTCATTTTAATTCTAAAATTTGCTTATTTACCTCAGTTTGTTGAGATGATAAATATTGTCAATAACTTTAATGATGAAAAATAATGAAATAAAATTTTTGAATGCAAAGTGACAATGTAATAGTGCTGAATGATAGAAAATGTAAATAATAAGAATGTAATCAATTACAAATAGTATTCATTGTGATCAATCTCAAATTATTTCCTTCTACTATTCTTATTGTCACCCTTGTTATTTTTGTCACCTTTCATATCGATTATATGAAAAGGATAGTTGAAATCATAAACCATTTAAATATTTAGCTCGAACTATTGCACTAAACATCATACATTGTTTCTCTTGCTCTCCAATGTTAATATTTCGAGTTATTATAACACAAAAATCAATGTAAATTGTCAATAATTTTGTGTGCTTAAAATGAAATCAATGCACAATGTTAATCCAATAGCTTTAAAATGTACCATTATACATCTAATTACATCAAATCAAAAATCAACATCTACACTAAAATAAATGCATTTAATGCAAACAATCAAATAAGATTAGAAAACAACATCTACACTAAAATCAATGCATCTAATGCAGGTAATCAAATAGCATTAGAAATCAACATCTACACTGAAATCAATGCATCTAGTGCAAGTAAGAAAATAATATTAAAAACCAACATCTACACTGATTTCAATGCATCTAGTGCAAGCAATCAAATAGGTTTAGAAATCAACATCTACACTAAAATCAATGCATTTAGGGCAAGCAATCAAATAGGACTAGAAATCATCTACATTGAAATCAATGCATCTAGTGCAAGCAGTCAAATATAATTAGAAATCAACATCTAAACTGAAATCAATGCATCTAGTGAAAGAAATCAAATAGGATAAGAAATCACCATCTACACTGAAATCAATGCATTTAGTGCAAGAAATCATATACAATTAGAAATCACCTACATTGAAATCAATGCATCAAGTCCGGATTGTTTTTAAATTGCTGAAGGGGCAAGGTGCCTATGACTCCTGTCCATCTCTTGATTTACCCAACTACTGTAATTAATTTCAATTACCTGAAAATTAACTGTCATGGAATTTTCTATCGTATTCCAGCAAAAGAATTGAAACATATGATATATGATCCACGCCATACTCGTGGGATTATCTCATTGTTTCAACACTCAATGAGAACATATTGGTTAGTAAAATGCTTGTTGGTAAAAGCCATAATGTCAATTTAGGAAATAGGGGAGCCAAAGTTAGTCTCCGCCTTGACAGGGATTAATAGAAACATTCAGAAAATCAGCCTGTGTCAATTGCATCAATATGCTCGTCTTGGCAGAATGGATAAAGATATAAAATCCATGCAATAGGTTGAAATACCAGGTTCTAGTGTCTAAAATCCGGCCCAAGTGGAGTCAGATGATGACTAGAGCTAATAGTTCTAGTTTTTTAGTGGATAGCTTTACTTATGTTTACAGTAATTTTTACTTATCTTTTCTGTAAATGTTGATATTAGCAAACTTTGATATCAGTTATCTTAAGACTTAGTTTAGGATATTAATGAAGTTCATGTTTTGGATGGCGTCCAATGCAATTAGATGGCCAACAGACCTAGTTTCCTTGGGGCAGGTTGAGGTCTAATTTTTGTATCTATTATGCCCGCTTTTTATATTAATAGAAAATGGTAAGGAACTACTAAGCTTACAAAAAAAAAAAAAAAAAAAGTGCTCACTTCTTGTTTTAATCCACAAAAATAACTTGAGTGGTAAATAATTTTTTAACTATAATTCTTATTATCAAAAGAGGGAAAATTTAAATGCTAAACAAAAGAAAAACATTGTCAATTTTCCTTTTTCTCCAAGAAACTTTTCACATTTTTTTTTAATACGCTTTATGCCTTCTATTTTATGTGGACCAGAAAAATTATTTGGAAAATTATAAACAAACTTTCTCCCTTTCTTGAAAATCTTATATAGGAAAACATAAGAAAAAAGAAAATAATGAAAATTTTAAATTGAAAAACATAAAAAAAGGAAAAATAAATTATGGTTGATTCATGAACGAATCACATGCATTGCAAATGCACTGCTTCAATATTCAATATAAACTTTTAGTTTCAAATATGGACAATTGCAACACTTCCACCACCAGCTTGAAACACCACAATTACGAACAAGTGAAAATTTTGGAATTTCACTGTAATCGAGTGGCTACCAAAGGTGTGGTAAAATATGATATTAGAAAATGAAATATCCTTATTTACCGTACTTCATTGGCAATTAACAAACCCCAGACATATCTAGATCCAAAAATGGATCTTAAAATATTTAATATACATCTAGAAAAATGGGAGCTCACAGTGAAGCTCTCATAACGAGTATCAAAATACCCAAGGACAAGATTCCAAAGCTAAAAAAATATTTCTACTAAGAGAACATAAGATGAATAACTAAGGAAAAAAAACTTCATTGCTTGAGAAAATGAGTTATACATGAATCTAATTTATAGGAGCAATATAGGTTTTTAGTGATAGCTAAAAAATAATACTAATGACTCAATAAATAATGATAATAATGACACTACAACTAATAATATGGCCAATGAATATTACAAGTTTCAATATTTATTAGAACTTTAACATTATTTCCTTGACGAGGTTATAAAAAAGATATGGAAATGATTATATTTATAATATAAAGGAGGAAAAATGAATACTATAGGGCTGAAAAAAAAAACATTTCCTTAGAAATAAATGTAAAATCAATGACTCGCAACAATGCATCACCACAACATTTTCATTTTTAAAGGAACGAATATGCCCTTAGAAACCATGGTCAATGAAATTAGTGTTTGAAACATGAGGGAATTAAGATACCCTCATCCCATAATAGCCACAATAGAAATGAGTGATCTACTGGTATTATATCTTTCCGTTGGATCAGAAGTTTCTTCATAATTGATTTCTTCTTGTTGAGAGAATCCTTTTGCCACAAATCTTGCCTTATACTTGTCAATTCTTCCATCAACAACAAGCTTGATCTTGTACACCCATTTGGAAGTCACAACTATTTTGTCTTTACGTATAGGAAAAGTTTCCCAACCATCTTTATTCATTATAGACTCATATTCCTCTTTCATTACATTCTTCCATTCTTCATGTTTGACTTCCTTTTCATAACTGGTAAGTTCTACTTCAATAGGTTTAGTCATGTAAGCTACATAACCTGAATATCTCTTAGGCTTATTGCTTTCTCTGAATCTTCCTTTTGTTGTTTCATGATCGTTGACTTCTTGTAGAGTTGACCTTAACCAAGTTGGGCTCTTTCGAGTTTCTGGAATGAAGATTTGTTGCACAGGTTCACTTGGTCCTTCAGTATCTTCATAATTAGTTGTAGGTTCTGTAGATTTTTCTTTCCTTGAAACTTCATCATTTGTAAAGATATGTTCTTCTTCTTCATTGCAATCAATGGGAATATCCTTGGACTTCTTGTATGCAATGCTTTCAGAAAAAATGACATCTCTCCTTACTTCAATACAAATTTCTTCCTTGATGTAGACTTTGTATGGTTTATATGAGGTGTTATATCCAAAAAGATGCATTTTATACCTGTTCGGTCCAAATTTTTCCTTTTGTCTTGGGGAATGTGAATGTATATGAGACATCCAAAAATTTCTCTGATGTTAGGCTCAGAGAGTCAGTTTTTAAGGAGCAGCTTCGGAAGGCACATGTAGAGAATATAGCAGTACAAGAGCAGCTTTAGCAAAACGATAAACAAGTGGCCACCATGGAATATTTATGCATTGAGGCCATTCAACACAGATATCCTTCAGATTCGTATGTAGTTTACCTCAAGAAGAAGTGGCTCCTCTTTAAAATCAAAACTTTAGCCTCCCATGGATCCTTACCTTTCCTAAACTCTAGAAAATTCATTGATTTCTTCTACTAAGCACGTATGGAAGACAAGGCAAAAATAGAATAGTTTTACATGCATAACCTTGTGTTGAAAGACTTGATCATTTGGGACCCAAATCATAGGATGGGAGATATGCAATTTATGGAATTGGCATCATGGATGGTTAATGAAGATACCAGAGCACAAGAAATGAAAAGGGTTATGAAAAGAGAAGGCACAGAACCCTTACACATTAATGCAGAACTATTTAGCCCTAGTGGATTCATCAATAACCATATAAATATTGAAAATGATCCTGCACTTGCAGAAAAATACCTCCATACACAAGTTCAAGAAATGGCTCATTTTGTTGATGTTTTTAGGTTGATGAGTGCATAATGGCTAGCGAAACAAGATGGAAAAACCTCCCTCACAACCTTAGAAACATGGAGTACCACACACCAGAAAGATTCAAGGGTGCCTTGGAGAGAGCACCATTCTATAATAGGGCCATGCAGGTGAAAAATATTAAGTGGCTTGTCTTGAAGCTCAATCCACCCTTTTTGCTTGGTCTGAGTGATGGAAAGAACCAGGATGAGCAGAAAAAAGAATGCGAGGAAGCAGAAAAGAATCATGGTTTTTACCCTACTAAAGGGATTCCCACACTTCTTCCTTGGGAAGTCAGAGGGTCCGTCAAAGACATAATAGAAATGCAAAAAGAGGACTAGTTGCTCAGAAGATGAGCAACCATTTAGTAGGAGGGTGATGATGAGCTTTATCATTAGGTACATTTTGAGGGGTTAATGGTTACCTTTTTTCGTTATTAAGTCTCTTTTTCTTGCATTTTAATTATATTATGGACTTATAATGTAGTTTATATGGTGATTGACGCTTATCATACTTTGAGTACCTAACATGATTTAAATGTAGGAAAATCATCAAGATATTTCATTTTTGGTGAATATTTTGCCATTAAGACTCGAAGTAGACAAGAAGGAGAGATTCTAGGGGGATTTTCCACCTCCTTAAACTCGAAGAGTCAGCGAAGGGATCCTCGATATTCCCTCCAACATCTCTAACTCAAAGGTAGCCAAGTGAAATCGAGATCAAGTGTTCCAAAGGTACACTTCACTTGCAGTAAAGTGGACTTATCACCTACTTTTTAGGGAGCTGTTGGTAACTACCCTTTAGGTTAAATAAGGTTGAGAAAGAGCTCATTAGGATTTGAAATTTGGAGAAAGCCATTTTATTTTCTAAGTAAGGTTAATCTATTAACAGTGGGAATAAAATTACAGTATGACCGAAGTCAAAAAAATTTCCCAGACTTATGGAAAATTTGTCAAAAAATCAAAAAAGAAGACTGCCCTCATACGGGAAAACCAATGTTGAACGTTTTTCAGGTAGCTGCATTGCCCACGCAGGGGAACCATCGTTTGATATCTTTGACGATTACAATTTTTACAGAATTCAAAAATAAAATAGAGGTCCAGCATAGTAATATAAGCAGAAACATGCCCAATTAAGTGGGCCACGAAGCAAGAAAACCAAACCAAAGAGAAGCAGCTACTCATCCAATGATTCTTCGACAATTCGGCACCATCCTTCGGCAAACATAAAAATGAAACTTTAAAATAGGACAGTAAATCTCCAATATTTGTTATGAATTGTGGGTGTTCCAATTGTTATGAACATAATTCAACCATGAAATATTAATATAATAAACCACCCCGTAGCTCTTTGACTATAAACAATCATATAAACATGGCTCTGTATTTCAAAAAACAGGTTTAAAATAGAAATAGGGAAACTTTTTTTTTTTCTAAGTAAGGTTAATCTGTTAACAGTGGGAATAAAATTACATCATGACCGAAGTCAAAAAAACTGCACAGACTTATGGAAATTTTGTCAAAAAATCAAAAAAGAAGACTGCCCTCATACGGGGAAACCAGTCTTGAACGTTTTTCAAGTCATTGCGTTGCCCACGTAGGGGAACCATCATTTGATATCTTTGACGATTATAGTGTTTGCAGAATTCAAAAATAAAACAGAGGTCCAACATAGTAATATAAGAAAAGACATGCCCAATTAAGTGGGCCGTGAAGCAGGAAAACCAAACCAAAGGGAAGCAGCTACTCATCCAGTGGTTCTTCAACAATTCAACACCATCCTTCGGCAAACATGTCACTCTCCATGGCGGGAGCAGCTTCAGACACGGAAGGTCCAGGATCTCCAGACGCTATCTCCACATCACGAGCCCTACGAACCTGAGCATCTGGTTCCTGCACATTCACGCCACCACTCCCCTCCTGAAGGATCGAAAGCTGGGCTTTTTCTGAGCTCAGACCCGCCGGATGGGTGCATTGTTCCTCCACTTGGGCCTCTTCATGGAAAACCACGGTGATTGAAGCTGTGATTATTCAGTGGTTCAGAGAGAAATTAAAGGAAAAAAGCGCAGTGTGCGTCATGGGAGAAGGTGAAGCGGTGGGGAAATGAGGAACAGGGGAGCCCATACAGTGGCCAGATCCTAGAACCCAAGCCCACCCACTTCTAGTGTTTGGATAGTGGCCTGTGTAATAATCACTAGAGTGGGAAGACGACTCATTTGAGGGGCTAGAGGGAGCGCGTAGGGGTTGGCCTCTGGTGCTACCCCTGCAGAAACACATCCTTTGACACAAGCGAGGCATGGGTGCAGTCTCAGCAGTGGGCACAAGACGAGACGGAGAAGCAGGATTCCAAGAAACCGAGGAAGACAGACACAGACTAGACAGAGAGAAATGAAGATTTGCACCAAGGTCTAAGCAGTATTTCAACTGGCTTCTCCTTCTCGTCACAGTGAGTAGGCATTGTAACCCAGCAACCGGAGAGCATCTGCAATTCAAAGGTTGCAGCTCATCTGAGAAACCATATCGAAACACCATTTTATCGACCCAACTTCAATGGCATCGAAGAACACCCATCATAAATCTCTCATTGATGAGATCCGAAGGCCAGAGCATATTGGAGCATGCAGAATCTCTAACATGAGTGGAGGTATGATCTTGAACAGCGTTAAAACTTAATGTGATTGATTGAACAGCATTGAAACTTAATGCGATTGATATGACAAGCCAAAGGAGGACATGTGGCAAACAGTGATTGGAGCAGATCTTTGTTTGGGCCGCTTGCGTAGTGGAAATCTGGACCCGAAAAAGATTAGGGCGAATTTGATAAGAAATTCACGTCACAAATGTCTCTCCGTACGCTAGCCCAAATTCGAACCCAAAAAAGATTAGGGAGGAATTCATTTGGTTTTCACGTCAAAAATTGGCCGACATCAGCAGGCTATTTTGGAATGCGAATTTGGTTTGAATTATGGTTTATCACCATTTGAAGTCAGGCGGGCTCCACGGCTAAAGGGTTCATTTGAAGTTTTGACAAAGGTTTTGTTATAAGTTTTATATAACGCGCGGCGTAATAGTTTTATTGTTTGTTAAGGTCCCACACTGGTTTTGGTAATATTTTGTTTTAAATGCGACGTATATATGTTTTATATATATATTTCATTATATATAAAAACATTTATAAATTGTGGACCCTAGAAGCATTTTAATAGATTTGTTATTTGCATAGTTTTGTTATGTTTTTAATATATGCGTTGCATATAAAAGAAAAGGGTTGTGAGCCTGTTTCGAAATGTATTTGTAAAGATTATTATTACACACAATAGCAGGGTAAGTGTTTTGAAGAGCACAACAGTGCGTATTTTTAGAGATAGAGAATAATTTTGAGTGCACTGCATTTTGCAGCAGTCACATTTTGTAATCCCTCTCAGTGAGGAAGAATTTGTAATAGTTTTTTTTTTATGGAATAGAAAATTTTCAAAGTGTTGAACTCTATTTTCAGTGAAGAAATTTCAATATTTTCTCTGTGTTAGAAGAGGAGAGTATTACTCTCTCCATTGTTATTCTGGAATTTTCAAATATTCCAACACATGGCTATAAATGAAGGAGATTTCTACGCATCAACATCAACATGTTTTCAAGTAGGAGCTACCCAATTTTGTAACAAACTTCTCTCTAGATGTCAAAATTTGCAAACACTGAAGATTACTCAGGTGATGCCTAAAATTTCCATTGAATTCCTCTAAGAATCTTAGATTTGTGACATAAATCCTTTTGCTAATATATTAGCTTACTCCTTTTAAGTTTGTCTCATTCAACTAGTAAAAAATGTTTTAAGGAGTATAATTAAAACTAGATTATGTGTGAAGCATAAAATAATCACTGATGCTAGACTTGGAAGTTAAGTATAATAAGAAGTAGATACACTTCTCTAAAGCATAATGCCATTTTTCTGAAGCATAAGACAATCATTGATGCTAGACTTGGAAGTTTGAATAAGACGAGATAAAACAACGAAAAAGGCATTCCATTACTTGCATGAAATATAAGTACCACCTTTTACCAGTAAGCTGGGAGCAAGGTCTAGATTTTGACTGGCATCGATTCTTGTGAACTCAAATTTCACTAAAAACATAGTTTTTTGTATGTTTTTTAGCACATGGTTAAAAATTATAGTGCATCAAAATCTATATTGTTGGGCCGAATACATAAGTAATCAAAAATTATCTTTACCAAGTTATTTGCATCATCAAAAGCCTGATCTTCACATGTGATACTTTTTCTAGGGATAAATATCAAGTGGGTTATGACATTTTAAAAATTGGTTCGCACTGAAGTTCCCAAAAGGCAAGTCTATCAAAGCATCTGTGACCTGTGTCATTTCATAGTAGCGAATGATTTGATATCATAATGGAGGTGCTCCAATTCAAGCAGTGTAGAAGAGGCAGGAGCCTACAAGGCAGATCCAAACTTTGGAGAAGAGCAAGGAAGATCCTGGGAAGAACAAAGAATTTGGGAATCAAGGATCTCTTCCAGAGGCCATGATACCAAAGGTTTGTCCTGTTCGTAGATATTTCTCATCTACATCCAATATAGCCTTAAATGCCCACATAGATCACTGTTTATCAGTTGAGTCAAATGCTAAAAAATCTGGAACAAATTTTTCCAAGCCTAAAGTGAAGGTGAGAAAAAATCAATCAATCCTAGATATAATTGTTGCGACACCTGTTTGCATGCTAGAAGATTTGGATTACGGTACTAGCAAAGAGAAATCGACCGCTAATGCACATCCATTTCATTTGGATCAGCTCAATCTCAGAGACACCACCAAGCAGAGGCAACATCAATGCAAAGATCTCAACATTTCAAAATTAATGTGAAGATCTCGCATAGTGGTAATGTATGTATTTCAAAAGAAACAAATAACAATGCACATTCCAACCCATTGGAATAACCACTTTAGCAAGGGTTTACATCTAATTAGATCCAATCCATATATCGATGGAAAAAAATTAATATAATTACATTTTCCGTAGCAAAGGAAACTTTGCGAAAACAGAAAAGGAATATAAAACGAGGATGTTAAGATGTTTAGATGACTCAATATAAAATTATTTGTGCTTAGTAGACACAAAAATGTATTCTTAATGCATTTTCTGTAGAATACTAAACAGATTTGTCCAAAATTTGAGAAGAAAATTGTAGTCTCTACTATGTTTGGAAAATTGGAGGCTTATAAAAGATTAAATGTGAACAGAATTGTACCACTATGATAAGAAGCTGTCAGAAGCATTCCTTATGCTTCACAAACGTGGAACTACCTTAAGAATGCTTATGGTTGATATAAATATTAGAGCATGGCATTTAAATGTAGTAGTTATGCTAAAATACTGAATAACATCTTCAGAGTGCTCTTTAGATACTGTACGAATGCACCAAATTAAATTTGTACCATTACTAAAGATAAATGGCCAAAAATAGTCAATTTTAATATCGTGAAGTTATGTCTTTCTTGGTAGCAAACTGGGGATAGGATGGAAAATATGAGAGAACTAAGTTCCAAGGAATAAAAAAACAAGGCCAACATAGTTCTGTGTTGAATCAGAGACAAAACAAGCTGCCCAAAAAAGTGTTTGCCACTGACATCACCCTGAGGAGCGCAAAGTCAGTTGATGGTGCCAACCATTTGACGAAGCAGAGAGAAGATTCATGGTGCCAATGGTTGTAGCATAGTTTGTTGACATGAGCCATCATTGTAAAAAATTAGATTGATGGTTCTAATTTCTGTAGAAGTCCATTGAGAGTGCAACTACTATAGTAGAGTAGTTTGAGAGCACCCATTGAAGCTCTTGTATATAGCAGAGTCAACATTTTCCTATTGAACAAGTTTGTATAGTCAAAGCCACAACAAGCATTAGGGAAATTTTGAGGTCTAAAATGGGCCTCCTAAGGAAACTACATAATGATAGTGGAAAGAATCAAATAAGATTTGATGACATCATCAAATTTTAGAGGGAAAAATGAGAAAAACTACTTTTTCAACTCATATTTTCAACTTATCTCCCAAAGTTTTTACTCAAATTTCGAGCGGGAGTACTCGTTGGATGTGAAATTTAATTCCTCATCCAACGATTACCCATGTTGCATAGTTTCGATGGGTCCTACTACACTAAAAATGAGAAATACATGAAAAACGTGATTGTAATCACGTTTTTTTTTATGTATTTCTCATTTTTCGTGTAGTAGGATGCATCAAAAGTATGCAACATGGGTACTCCTTGGATGAGGAATTAAATTTCGCATCCAACGAGTACTCCCGCTCAAAATTTGAGTAAAAAATTTGGGAGATAAGTTGAAAATAAGAGTTGAAAAAGTAGTTTTGTTATTTTATTATTTTTTATTATTTTTTCCCTTTTATTTAAAAAATGGTGAATCATCCCACATGGTTGACATCATCATCTTGAATCCTATTGGTTGTTATAAAGTTTATCTATGTTGTACATTTTTCTTAGGAGGCCCATTTTAAACCTCAAAATTCCCCTAATGATCAGATAGCCACGATCCTAAATGAGAACCAGAGCCAAAGCTAAGACAGATGCACGTTTAACAGAACAAGACAGCCATAGAAAAGGATCTGACCACAGAACCAGATCATGAGAGAAAGCAAGATTCTTGCTTCCAGTGTGGAAATGTAGAAACTGTACAAGGGCTTTGCTTCCAGCAGATTTCATTGTGAGATTAATTGCTATGGTGTTGTAAGCGCTCATTAGTGGAATCTTAAATTGATTATGGAATTATTTTAACCTGGAGAGGGTTTTCTCTAGCTATAAATCCTCCTGTTAAAATTCCATTGTGAATTGGTTGTGTTTGATATTATGTTTTTACTGTCCACAGCTGAATTTTTGCACAGAAAATTATCAGTCTAAAGCGAGCAATTTTTTGATGTTAATTTTTCTTCCTATTGTGAAGTATTTTTCTCAGAACTCTACTCTTTGTAACAGAGGTCTTGGGCATAGAACAGGTGACTTGGGTTTTTTGGAATCAAACTTCAGGTTAAGATGCTCATCTGAAGAATGTCATAGTGAGCCTTAGCATGGAGTTGGGAGTACCAATTTGAAGTGCAGGTAGGGCATTGTACAATAGACCAGTTAGATTTATGGACCCTAATACAAAAGTTTCTTCTTCTTTCAAAACGTGTTTCTCGTTTTCTGTAACCAATGTGGGTCATGTTCTTGTTTCAATTGGGGATGGATCAACATTTGTTATTTCTCCAGATGATCACACTCTGGGTAGCCCTGGAGGCTATTCGGGGGTGATGAGTCCAATAGGTCTTAATGAAATGTTGCCCTCACCGGGGAATACTATTGCAGTGGAATTTGATACTATTTTGGATGTTGAATTCCACAATCCTAATGGAAACCATTACCTTCAGCTCCAGTACCTGTTCACAAAAGAGGGTGCCATAGTCATTCATACGTGCAAACAGGGTGAATTGCAGGCATTGCAACAGGAGGTTTTTTTGTTGTTGCATTGGCCACTATATTGTTTGTCTGGTTCTGTTACAAGCGTAGAGTATTGAAAAGGACAGAAAAATTTAATTCAGATATTGTGAAATTGCCTCGGAAATTCACCTTCAAAGAGCTCATGAATGCTACGAAAGACTTTTTTTGAATGTGATTTATAATCGATAATTGCAAGCAAGGGTAATCCCCTTGTGAAACCCAAATTTCTGAGCATTTTCTAAAACCTTATGACAGAGTCATTGTAATGAATAAGCGCCTAGGTCCATATTACATCCAAATCTACGCAGCACCAAGATCTATAAAAAAAAATCCACAGTATCTGCGAACTAAGAAGAAGAGGCCGAAAATGTATTCTGCTTACCTGTCCGAATAGTGGTTGGGGTTTACCATGGCAAAAATTTCACAGAGCCCATGTAGCATCTCTTATCATTGATATTCTGGCAGTATTATTCAACTGGGAAAGCACCTGCCTCAGAGCTGCATGACTGAGGGAAAGATCCATAAATGTTGCAGAGTCTCCAGCAATATTTCCCAAAGCCCAAATAGCCTTACACAAACACCAATTGAACTCAAATTTGGGTACTATTTTTTTAAATCAAATTCCAAAATTACAGACATATAAATATAGTTGGGAAGAATACTTTTATGCCTCTAAAATAAACGTGCAACCTGTTCTCGAACATTATCATTCCGAGAGGTAAGAAGTTCCACAAATATAGGCAGTGCCCCATAATAAATCACAACCTTTGTATTCTCAGAGGTTCCTGAGACTATATTAGTCAAAGCCAAAGCTGATTCAAACTGCATTATCAATCACAAGGTATCACCATCAAAGTTATAATTTTAAGATAACAATTTATCTATCATTGAAACTATAATTTTAAAATAGATACACCTAGTGATATAGACACCTAGTGAGAGTAAAGGTTAGGAAATTATAATAATAATTATTACAAGATATCACTCACAGTGCAGTTGATTGTTCATTGTCTTCTGTAACGATAATTTTAAAGAAGACACACTTAGTGATATAGACACCACCAAGTGAGAGCAGAGGTTATGAAATTATAATGAGAATTATTTCAAGATATCATATTACTCATAGTACAGTTAGTTGTTTATTGTTTGGTGTAATAATTTTTTATTATTTATAAACACAATCAAACATATAATGAGGGACGGTGATGAAATTGACAACGGTCTCATAACAAACCATAACGGGCACATCCCTTGGCAAGATAGACTCTGAATAAGAAAGAAAGCAAAACAAAGTGATTACTTACAGGATCATAGGCTTCCTGAAGAACAAGATCTAGAGCAGCATCTGTAACCCCTAAACCAACACCTCTCTCTACAATATGAATCACTACATCTTTCATATGTAGTCTAGCAAATGTCTGAGCTCATCACGAGAAAGAGGATCAAATACAACTATCTCATCAAGTCTATTTAATAGCTCTGGCCTGAAATGTCTTCTAACCTGCAAAAATATTCAAAGGCATGGCAAAGCACTGTAGCCAACTTCGTGATAAAATTATATGAAAAATATGCATTTACAGTCTAGGAGAATGAAACGACAAGTGTATTGGCAGTTGCTAAAATGTAGCAACTAAAACGACAGGTGTATTGGCAGTTGCGAAAATGCAACTACTAAAATGGCAGGTCTGTCGACGGTTGCATGTGTGTGGATTGTTGATGGTATTTTCAGACTGATTCCATGGAAATATACTAGAAACCAGTGGTATGTCAAACCTATAATGTAACCCGAGAGACTGTGATCGTCAGATTAAACAAGTAACAGGTGTCGTGCCTAGAAAAGAAGTGTTGACGAAAAAAATTGATCTCTTTCATAATAGAAGGCCTATCAACCTAAATATATAGGACATGTGGCACTCCATGATAAAGACACATGGTGTGTGGATTTGAGTTTTTCAGGTGGTCAAGTGGGACGAAAATAGGTGAAATGTGGCACCACTCAGACATTGACATGTGCCAATTGGTACAAGTGGTAGACAATTGGCATGCTCAAACAACGAGGTGATGCAGGAATGACATGAGGGAGAAAATATCAAAAAATCCCCAAATCTAGAGAACTAAAGCTCATCACCAACCTGAGATTGACAACTTTACATGATGTAACCTATGAAATCGTAAATGGAGAAATCATAGTAACAATAAAGTAACCTATGTAACAATAAAGTCGAATTCATCCTAGGAGTGGTAATGGGAGAAATCATAGTGAACAACAGGAAACATGCAAAGTTGCTTACAATCAAATAGATGAAAAAACACATACAAAAAACCTAGATAATAATCATGAACAAGCTTAATATTGAATTATGAACTGTAAAGGAACTTACAAAATGTGACATTACGAACCTGGTCAAGCGCACAAGCAAAAATATCCTAGACATGACCCTTGTTGACAAGTTGTATTGCTCATGATGCAAGAGGATTTGTACCTGCACTGCCAAGTCAATCAAAATCCATCATTATCTATACAATAAATACAAGTAATTGATGTAGTATTTTTTACTCTAAGATGCATTCTTATGATAATGTTAGAACATATGTTGAAAATGTCAAAACATACCTGAATAAGCTCCTCTTTGTTTCAATAACAAATTATTGGAGTCGCATGAACTTGGAACAAGCCTCCCACGATCTGAAAGAGTAGCAACTAAGTCAATAGTGACTTTTTTGTTGCTACGTTGGATTGAGGGAGGTTTGCTCCAAGATTAAATCGCTCCAATAAATTATTCTCTACTAAACAGGGCCAACCACGTGAAGGTGGAAGCTCTTATGGCCCCTCCCCCCCACTCACATCACTCTCAATTCCCCAATACCCAATCTATATTTCATTTTTTACTTTCATGAGCATAAAAAAAAATATTCAATAACTAATAAAAAACAATTCAACAAAAAGTACGCAAGGAAACATTGCAATTAATGCTTGACATAAAAATAGTATGATAAATGAGTTTTTTATATAACACAAAAAAAGTTCCAAGTATGGTAACGTTTGTCTTATAATAATACAATATTTTACATTATCAAATTTTCTTTTTCTTCTTCCTATTTCTAAAGCTCCTAATTACATCATCAATATCATCATGCTCTGCTCCTGTTTCATGCCTTTCGACCCGCACTGCTGACCTAGTTGTGTAGTCATGATGTATGGTCTCATCCAGTGACGGGGCATCTCCTACAAAAACAGATAATATTAGATTTTAATTGTCAGTTTTTAAATATCATTGAACTACTTCGGTAATATTAATAAAAAAATTGCAATGAGATTATTTACCTGCTGCACCAGTTGTCGCCGTTGGGACGGTTTCCTTGTCTTCCTCTCTGGTGGTAAGATCCTCAAGGGAAACTTTCTCTGTCATTCAAAAAAAAAATGTTATAAGGACAACCACCAAGGTATAATCAGAAAAAATTATAAGTGGAAACTAATTACCGTCACGGCCCTCACTAATAGTAGCATTTTCGGCCTAGTCCCCACAACAATGATCAGGTTGCACGTGAGGAAGATCTACATCTGGCTCATAAACTAGGTTATTTGCCTCGTTGGTAGTGCTGCTCCCCTGATTTAAACAAAGTTATTAGACATTAAAATTATGGACGAAAAAAAAACATATTGAAATGTTAATTTTTTACATTATCAGGCATTCTGGATCTTGGGACCTGCCCAAGGTTTCTGCGACGTTCAACTACGGCTTGATAGCCGAAATGGAAAGCGATATTTTTATCTTCCTCTGTAGTTTATGTTCCGAAGTCATCACCCTATATTACATATGATTGTGTATTTTTAATCATATTTGATAGGATTACAAAAATGTTGGAAGGCGATACAATTAATTATAACATGTTTAGCTACTTAATTACAATTCTTGCGGCTAATTTCAAGTAGCCGCCCTGGCCTAGCTTGTGATGGCAGTTTTTCTCAATCCTAGCTTTGGTTGCCTTTGAGGTGTCAGGCAACCTATCATTAAAATATTGAAGTCAGATATGATGTAGCACACTTTTATTTTAGAGATAGAGAAAATTAAATCTATTGAATTAAAGTTGTAATTTACCTTGTGGGTCCAGTTGGCATTTTTCCTTCTTTCTTTTCCATTTTCTCTTTTCCATCATGGATGAGTGCTCTCCACTCACTCTCTGGAACTGTGAGAGGACGCTCGTATCTAGGCTTAAATTGCAATTGCATCCTATAGGTGTCCCTGGTATATTTCAAATATTTCCCAGCTACCTGAGCCATCGTTGTTCTGTCAAATGTGCCGACCCCAAAAAGGGCTTCTAGATAATCTCAAAGTTCTTTTTTCAAGTTGGAATTCTGGGAATTCCACCTTGTGTGTATGGTTGGGCCAAAAATTACCAACGCATGGCTCTCCAAAAACCTATAAAACTCATTGTTTCCTACACAGGAAAAAAAACATATATATATATATATATATATTTATTATCATTAATTTGAAAATAAAAATCATGATAAATATGTTTTAGATAGAGTACATGAAATAGTTAAAATATTAAAATTTACCTGGGAGTTGTACATGATTTATAGGGACACCTTCATCGTTCACCAACAATGTGCCATTAATGGTCCCCGTGGAGCTGACACGTGTAGCTCTAGGAAATGCAATAATGTAGTTGGCCATATCAACCTCATCACTGCCAACACGTTCAGCGGTTGGTTGGGTGTCTTCTTGGGCAGGGTGTGTTTCTTGGCTGGCACCTAAAGGAGTAGAAGGTGTATGAGAGGGTTGATGGGCAATATCTTGCCCTTGTGTCCCACTACTACCAACACCGGGTTCAGAAAGTGTTAGAAAACGCTACATACAAAAGTACATTTTGTTAGTTTAGTCAATGTAAAAATTAAAAATCAAACTATCACAATTCATCTCATGCAGAACAAAAAAATTATTCTTTTGACTTTTTATTATTATCTGATATGTTTCTAGCTGGGTCATAAGTTGTTTTATCCACTCTTCTGTTTCAGGTGTTTGAGGCGTGTCTATCAAAGTATCAAATTCTGACCTTGCATTTCGTGCCTTTTTTCGCAACAAGAGCACTGGAGATAGGGATGAAGAAAGCTCTTCTTCATAGAGGGAATCATCAGGCGTACCATGGCTAGGTGTCTGCATATTTAACCAAAATTAATGTTATTTCAATTATGTAAATAACTAAAATACCTGAATATAGAGCAATGCTGGCACTTTACATGTTCTTCTGCTAGCCTCTTTCCGCGATCATCCCGTCTCGGGGTTGTTCCTGTACTACCCTGATCAGTCTGCCACATTGCAATAAAATTATAAATGTAAAAACTTGAAAACAATATCTAACTTGAAAACAAAAAATGAAAACTGAAATAATTTCTAATAAGACACCGGAAGACAGAGTTAGAGTTTCAAATATGCCTTGCATTGAATTAAGTCCTGGAAACATGTCATTGCACATTAAGGCACCCAAACAAGAGACGAGTTGACAATGAAGACCTTATTGAATATATTGTTGGGGCAACTTCTAGTAAACTTGTTGTGAAGACCTTGAGGACATTTTTGGAGCAACATTGTTGAAGCTGATGGTATAGCATTGTTGGAGACGATCTTGAAGGGCCTTGAAGTGAAGCTTTTGGAGCAACTATTGAAACATCCTTAGAGCATTTAAGTAAGGCACTTTCTATCTTCCATCACCTTTTTCCTTTCAATATCCTTTAAACGATTTTGTTGATATTTAATGTTTGAAATCACGTTATAATTCCTTGATTATATGTGTTTAGGGACTTTCCCTTTGAAATTACCCAAAAATACCCTGGCAATTTTATCTTCAGGATGCATGTCTGACCCTATTGTTCAATATTTTGATTTATAGTAGTAAACATAGAGAGTTAGGGGGCTCTTGACTTGGTTTGGTTGGGCCATTAGATCCCTAACATCTACTAGGGAGAACCCCCCTTGAGTTGGAGGAGAGCTAGCCCGAAGTGAAAAGAGGTTGGTGAGGTGACAATGGGGTTATTGAATTACACATGGTATCACACTTTAGCTTTAGGACTTTATCTTGAGAAGTGCGAGATTTTTCTATATCAATTCTCAAATTTTTTACAACACTATTGTTAAGAACTAATAAGAAGTGATGTTGAGGGGTTTTTGGGTATAAGAAACAATACCATTTAAAAACTAGGGTTCTCAGTCCTTGGCATTCCTTCACCTAGGCCTAGGGGCACACCATAATAATTTCACACTAAACCATGAAAACTTAAAAGTAACTTAACAAATCCATAAAGTAATAATAATCATAATTCCTAATTTCATATTGTACGATATAATGAAAATTATTCAAACATGAAGCAATGAAGACATGAAATGTCTGAATTTCAAGATTGATGAACTAATACAAGAAGTTAGAAACTACAACTTTGGTTCAATACTCTGTGTCCTAACTCCAGGAAGGAATCTAGTTTGTAGTATAGAACATGCATCGTGTATTATCAATTCTTAATTGACAACAACTAAAGGTCATATACCTCATCAATTCCTTCCCATTTTGTGTTTTTATGTTATATTCCCTGTAAAAGTGTCAAATTTCTCTCAAAGTAAGCAACCACTGAATAAAATAAAAAATAGTTGAGATATGATTGAGAAATGGTCATTTATTTCTTGAAAGGATCTTCACGATTTCTTTGGTTGTTTTTCATCTCCAGAAACAAGAAATGACCTAAGAAACTATTGTGATGTAATATAAGAAACAACACGGTGCAATGGCCATTTTAAAAGCCAAATGATGTCCATTGAGGACATGGCCTTTATTTGGTTCCTGTTTCATAGGAGTTTCGGGTAGAAATGGAACTTTGTTGTACCATTTCCAGTAGTAAAAAGGGAAAACCTTTTTTTTCCATGGGAAATAATTTACCTTTCCTTTTTCAAGATAATCTAAATCACAAAAAATATGAACTATACTGCAGACATTCTTGGATAATGTGAAAGTGGAAAAGGAATACCCTACACAAGTGATGCAGACATGTACACTTGAACACTAATAGATTTTTGTAGTTGAAATGCAATGATTTTTTTCATTTAAATGTAGGGTTTTTAAAGCAGGGAGAAATAATGGCCACCAATTTAATAAGTGTTTCTTTCTTTGGCAAAAATTTAAATCTTGTATTGGGTGATGAAGATAATAGAGGGTATTGAATCTTGATTCTTGACATTGTGTTTAACTTGAATAACTCAAATGATTATAAATATCAGTGGATGATATCTTTTTCAAGTATGTCACTGAAAACTCTTATGTCAAAGCATTGTATGATGGCTAGCATTTTCTTTTTTCCCTTTCTTCAGTTCAATGTAGAAAGTATATTAATATATTGGAGCACGAATGATAACTAAAATTGTTTGCTCTGCAGTATATCCAGCCCCAAGATTATGAAAATTTTTCTCAAGTGGAGCTATTGGTTATTGATGAAGCAGCTGCAACTCCGTTTCCTGTTGTAAAGGCTCTGCTCGGGCCATAGTTAGTGTTTATGTGCTCTACTTTAAATGGGTAATAATTATAAATGAGCCAACCACAATCACAAATTTTGTAACCATTCGGTTTCCATAGATAGTGATGATGATATTAACCCTATATATCAGTGACCTATATCTATATGAGAATGATCTCAACATTGAACTTGATATGGTTGTATGGATGTAACCTTCGGTATTGTTAGAGTCGGTCCTTACAGCCCTCCGTCAGAGATCATTTCGCTTTTTGCATATCATTTTTAGGTGTCTCGCTCATTCCACTTCGTTGCATTTCACTAGGGGCATGCCATTTACTGACGAGGGGGTCTGGTCATCTTGTGTTTCCTCATGCCTGTACCTGTAGGGTTAATTAAAATTCCTAAAAAATCACTGAAGTTCAGGCCACTTAATTCATGGTCATAAATGATTTTTATTTTTTTCAAAAGAGTCTTTAGTCCTAGAGTCTAGGGGTTTCAGTCCTTTGGTACATGTAATAAAAGCCCGCAGGCCTTGAGGATGATTTCGAAAGGATTCCTATTTCATATTTTTATTCTCAAAAACGTTTGAAGACATTTCTAGTCCAAAACTTTGTTTTGGAACTAGAAATTGTCAAATTTCATTTTTTGTAATAATTGTGTATTTGATCCATCATAAGAAATTCAAAGCAAGCCTCTGGTCTTTGCCAAAGCCAAAATGCCAAGTCCCTACAAGAACCAAGACATTTCATCAGTCCAAGAGTCAGAAAAAACAGTGAAAAGCCAAAGACAGAATTGCATTAAGTGATAAAGTGCCAAAAAGCCAAACATTACAAAAGTGGGGTTTGGAGCAAATTAAAATCAAATTTGATTTTTATGAGATATTTGACAACCCATATAAAGCATTAAAAACAAATCATTTTCACAAATTTCCCAAAGCAAAACTGAGTTGGAGTGTTGATGTCAAGATTGAAGTGTTTTCAAAGCCATTGACTGGAGGTGGAAGTGCGCGCTACGCACAGAGGAGGCGCACTATGCACAAGAGGTGCACGACGCACTGGGCTTCACCGGCCTGTGCAAATTTGCAGGCGCGCTATGCACATACCGCGCGCAGCGCACTGGGTAAGCGCGCGACGTGTATAATCTCAGAGCCAAAAAAATTTCGCTCCTTTGTACAGATTTATGCCAAATTGCCTCCAACTGCTTGCAAGTAGGTTCTTTACGTTTTCTCAGTGAATTTTGGACATGATTATGGTGTTTTGAAAGTGGAGAAACAAGTGTTTAATGAGGAGAAATGTAAACCCTGTGTTTATTTTCAAATTCACTTATTAGGGTTTTGAAATGAATGTTAGTGATATTGTGGGGGTTTCGAATTTGTGCTATTGATATATGCCTGTGTCATCTATTTTCAGTGGTGTCCCTGCTCATTATTAACCTTAGCCTCACGCTCTCTCTTTTCCATTACATCACTGCTGTCATTGTTATTTCTATTGTCATTTTCACACTGTTTATCATTCATGTTATGACATAGTCCCATTTTCACTTGTCCACATCCTCCATTGACATTTGTCAAACACTTCCAGGGCTATTGTCACTTTTGTTCCTAATAGTTATTTCCCCCGCATTACTCTCTTTTCTACTCACTTTTCAAATCCCTTCATAATCAAAGCAGTGACTGTTTTTTCATGCAAACTCATTTGACAAAACTATTCTCATTATGGCTTTCCTATGATACTTTGATACACATGTGACACATTTGGGGAGTAAAGCATACACTGAAATTTTGTCTTCACTATACCTATATCAGCATACATTTTGCAAACATTCTAATTTCAGCACAATGTCAGACACGGATTCAGTTTATGAACATGAGTATGACAGTGATTCAACAACAGAGATTAATGTGCCACGGAGGTCTCACAAAAGTGGAGAAAGTGGTAAGCATATCAGGGAGGAGCCTACTTCTTTGGCTCAATTGAAGGCTTGCCCGCTTGCAATGGATTGTTTTCAGCACCAGTCATGTTTCCAATACTGTGAGATGATTTCACAAACCCAGCATCATCATGAGCTAGCTCGTCTATTTGTTCTACATTTACATGATGGCCGTGTAAACCTTGCCGGAGTAGATTTCATTCTGTCACCAGAGACTATTGCTCAGGCCACCAGGATACCAAATATAGGAGAGGAATGGAACAAACGACAACAGTTAGAGAAATATTACTATGAGCCATACATCAAACCTAGGTTTATGAGGCAGCTGAGCAGGGTATTTCCTTTCAGATTTCTGAAGGATGAGTTTGCACCATTGATGAAACTCATCATTCGATATTTCAGTTGCGAGGGCAGATTCTCGCGTCTCTATGCGTACCATGTCCGTTTGTTGATGCATTTCACGAGGGTACGTATGATGAGCATTCCATACTTCATGTATCACAACATAGAGAGGATGAAAATTTTTGTACAGAAGAAGACCCCAGCACAGCAGCATCGCAGTATATATCATTACGCGCTGATCAAAATCATGGTGGTACATCAGTTGACACAGCAGGGCATTACTTGGGAGGATTTCATCTCCCGTGACTTCTTCGCAGCGCCACAGCCGCCTCCCGAGGTAGTTCATGATGAGAGAGAGCCTTCACATCAGCTTGACATTCCTGAGACCAATCATATCAGTGCTCCAATGTATGTGACATACCAGCGAGGCCACATGGCCTTATTTGCAGCTACACGACGAGTACTATCTCCACCCGGGGTGGAAGGGGTCTCGTTGACTTCATCAGCAGCGCGAGTATTATCTCCACCAAGGGTGGAAGGGGTCTCACCTTCTTCTTCAGCACAGGTACAGATTCATGACAGAGGCAAGAGGCCTATGCACGATGAGGGCCCATCAGGCGGTCGAGACACTGATTTCACCTTCATCGATGTTGATGCGAGCTCTCCTAGCTCGAAGCTGAAAGAGATCATCCAGGAGAAAAAGGCCGAGAATGACACGCTGAAAGAGAAATTGCAGAGGGCTCAGTGGGTGATAAACTACCTGGAGCAGCGTAACAAACAGCTAGAGGATGAGCACACACTTTTAGAGCTGCGGCGAATCCGTGAGG
Source organism: Pinus albicaulis (assembly GCA_034641835.2). Taxonomy (NCBI): domain Eukaryota; kingdom Viridiplantae; phylum Streptophyta; class Pinopsida; order Pinales; family Pinaceae; genus Pinus; species Pinus albicaulis. The sequence goes on from JAXQQM020063212.1 coordinate 334,042, forward strand.
ATCGACAATTGGCCCGAAAGAGACCTGGTGATATGACACCGGCTGATCGAGATTCTTGCCTCACGCATGTTAACATTCATCTGGAGAAGTTGTTGGCAAAGGCCAATAGAGACAAAGACATGCTTCGTCACATGAAAGGTCATTATTGGGCCCGCATGCACGTCTGCAAAGCAAAAATGAAAATTCTGAAGAGGAGGTTGAGCAGTGCACTAAAACGGCGGAAGAGGCCTGATCCACTCTGGATTTTGGCCGAGGCTTCATTGGCTGGGCATGATACATGATGGAGGGTCTTCACTCCGAATTTGAGCAAATTTGGAGAAATTTTTGTCATTTTGAAAAATTTTGGTCTCAAAACAGATTTTTCAGCCCAACGCGTAGCGCGTTGACGCGCTCGCTTATGATTGGGACACTTGCTGGAGGAAAAATTTATATTTTTGGGTTTTTCATGGTAATTTATGCATGCTCCAGTAGGACCAAAGCATTTCACCAAGTTCTGGATGATCAAAGGGGCCAAAACACCATGAAAATCACCTTTCTGCCACCTTTTGCACCAGCAGGAAGTACTTGTGGGAGAATGAAGTTTTGGAGGGGAAAATGAGCTCCAAATTGGGAAATTCCACTTGGGTTGGATAGCCAAAATCCAGGGCTTCCCAACAAGATATCATGATCTTGATTTTGATGCCAGGAAGTGCCCCAAAAGTAGGCTGAAAGGCGCGCTACGCATAGAGCTCAGGCGCGCTACGCATAAAGATTTTTGGTCCATTTTTCATCTTCCAGCTCAGGATTTCGGCCAGTTGGACCAGTTTTGCTTGTGGATGTAATTTTTGAGTTATCTTGATGTAATTTTATGGTTGGCATGTAACTTGGACTCACTTTTACCTATTCTAGATGATTCACTCCTAAAAAAGTAAAAATCAAATGTAAGAATCAATTTCCTTCCTTTTAGAGGCAAGTTGTTTGGATGCCTATATTCTAGCTCCTTGTTTAGAATTAGTTGGAACTGCTCCTAGAAGGAGGAATTCGACCCCTAGAGGTGTGGAAAGGGGTTAGGATGGTCTATATGATGTAATTTCTCAATCATTTTCAAAGGTTGGACAAGTTGGACTCTTGGGAAAACTTTGGCACACTATTGTACATATTTTTCATATTTTGGCTAAGGAAAGATCAGAGGTTTTGCAGCACCTGTTGGGATTCTTGTGGCTTTCATTTCTTGATGGTGTTATCTCTCAGTTTATTGTAAGTTATTTCATGTTTTATGTATGCCATTCCCTTCTTATGCTTCTGAAACTAAATAAATGAGTAAATGAGGTTGAATCCATTGTTTCAGTGCTCTGCCTTTAAATTTGTTTAGTTTTACATGTTTTCGCCTGTTTGGAGAGGATCCATGTTCTCCCTTGCCCTCTTCAGCTCCTTTTCATTCTGATCCATCCATACACCTGATCAAAATCATCAAGACTATTGCCTACCTCACCCCAACTCGAATTCTGCGAAGATCTGGCCTTATCCCCGGACCCAAAATTGTTTTTCCCATTTTTTCAACAAAAACCGAAAAAATCAAAATCAAACTTTCCTATCTCTTTACTAGCCTAAAATCAGTACCAAATATAAGTCATCTCAGCCCCTTTGAAGACCTTTTGCTGAGATAGACCTGGAGAGAGCCCTCTCCTGTCCTCGTAGGGCTAGCTACGAGGCTGAGCGTGGTTTGATGTAGCCTTGAGTTTTACCTTATTTCAGCCTAAGGTAGATTTGAGCGCTAACATAGTGGCGACCATACTGGGGAAAAACAATCTCAATGGTTTTCTTATTGATGTGTTTATTTCATGAGTCTTAGATGCAGTCTGAAGTCACGCCAGGTAGCTTTCGAAACGCTTTTTCCATGCATAAGCGGAAGTAGATAAACGCTACTTCAGTCGATCTCCGGTTAGCTTGTGAATGCAGCACTTAATTTGCGAATTACCCCAATATACTTATTCGTTCTAGAGTTTTGGATGATTGAGTCTAGAAGTCAATAGGCTGAAAATAATCTATTGTGTCCTTTGAATTTTTCTTGGATAGATCAATACACTGGCTTCAAAAAGGCATTCCAGATCAAATCCTGATCCAAATCCGCCTCCAGTATATGAAAACCCCAACCTAATCCCAAGAATTTTTCGTCGAGAAGCTCTCATTATCCCTTTGGTCAAATCTCACTCATACCCCACTGTTTTTTAATACATTGAAGATATTGAGTTTGACGATCAGTTTGAGTTATCATTGTTTGAAACCAAATCCGAAAGTGCCACTGGTTCTACTGTCATCAATCCTGAGTTCATCAAGTATCTAGAAGTTGAGCAAGCAAATAGATCTATCGATAATTATATTCTCAATCTTAAAAATTCCATTGTGGCAACCAACATTCCCGAATTCATTGAATCTTCTTCACAAACTCTTGGGCCATCTGAGATTGCATCCAGTTCACAGATTCCCACTCAAACTCCCTTTATCCCTACCATTCCCGTACAGCCTGAGATCTCTGATCAGCAATCAGCAATAGTTTCTCCCCCATCTCCACCGCATACACCTCATTCACCTACTGCTCCCATTCCACCGGTTTCTCCGAGACAGCAGATTATAAATCCGCCAAGAGCCATGGCTGCGAGATTTGCACCTCTTGTTTTACCTGCAAATTTGGATCCTATGCCTGCTGATTATCAGAGCAAGATTCCAATATTTGATGGCATGCCACAGAGTATATCCGCTTAGCAGCATATTGTCAGGATGACATATTTCTTGGACCTGCATGAAATAGATGAAGAAAATGTGTCCATGAGGTTGTTCGCCCAGACTTTTGGAGGTGAGGTTCGTAAATGGTTCAGAGCTCTAAATCCCACAAGTATCAATACATTACAAGAGCTTCAGACCTAATTCTTAGATCGGTGGGAGATGAAAAAAGATCTGCTGCAGATTACTTCTGAGTATACCAACATCAAGCGTAATCCTGGTGAGTCCGTTCAGGATTATATTATCATATTCAATACAATTTATAATGCAATTCCAGATGACTTAAGACCGTCTAAAAAGTCAGCACTCCTTAAATTCCCGGATGGTTTCGATCCGGAGATGGCTTATTCACTACGAGACAGAGATCTGCCTACCTTAGAAGATATGCAGAAGATTGCTGTTAGTGTTGAGGCGAATTTGAATGATAAGAGAGCCCAGTTGAAAGCAGAGAAAAGAGTGACCATAAAAGAAGAAGCTTCCACATCTGCATCAGAACAACACTTGCTTCGTGAGATGGAAAAAATGTTCAAAAGAATGACGCTTGATAAGCCAGAAACGCAGATTCATAATCCCAACTACCATGGCCAGCAGCAGCCACAGTTCAGAATTAAGCATCGTGAACAAAGAGCACAAGAGTCGGCAGCCCAGCAGCAGATTAAAACTCCTATTTTTCATAATTTTGTGAGTCAAGATTCAGACGATGACGATGATGTAGTAGGTGAGAAAAACCATTTCTTTACTCCCGACGATCTGCCCATTTACATCACTGAGGATGAAGAATATGGAGAAAGTTCAACAACACAGAGAGATGAGGATTTCATTTTAGCAAACGATGAAGCTTTGGAAGACGAATCAGATGAATACCAAATAGGGTATATGAATGCTTTGTCTTCTCAGCAGAAGAAATACTCATTGAGAAACAGAGATGTGCCCATAAACCCAATTCAGAAAAGAAAAGAGGCTTCAACACCAAAGATGGATTCACCTATACCACAGAAGAAAGGAAAAGAGACAATTGATCCCGCAGCTAGTAAACCATCATCAGCAGAAAAGGCCAATCAGTCAAGTATAATGAAGGATAAGGATGAAAAGAAAGAAGTTCTGATCAAAGAAGTTGAAAGAGTTTCAGCCTTTAGTTTAGAAAATGAAATTTCCAAATTGAAGGTATCTATTCCTTTGACAGAAATCATGAAGAACAGCAGCTACCGAGGTCAAGTCTCCAAAATTCTGAATTTTGATCCAATGTTTGACACGGTAAATATAGAAGATGATCATCCTCAATTGATATTTGGGCCTACTTTAGATGGTGAGTCCCCTGATAGTGATGTTCCTCCCTTCTATATCAGTTTGAGGTTGCATGAATATGTATTGCACAATGCCATGTTCGATTCTGGTGCTTCGCACAATCTTATGCCAAAGGCGATCATGGAAAAGTTGGGTTTAGATATTACAAGGAAATGCCATGATTTGTATTCATTTGATTCCAGCCGCGTGAGATGTATCGGACTCATCAAAGATTTGGTTGTAAGTTTAGACCAAATTCCTGTGAAGAATGTCTTGATGGATGTGGTTGTGGTGGACATTCCTCCTCGATTTTGGATGCTCCTTTCTAGATCTTGGGGGGAAAATTTGAAAGGTACACTACAATTAGATTTTTCTTATGCTACAATTCCAGTCTTCGGTCAAATGAGAAAGTTATATTGAGAGCAGAAGATGAAATACATGATAACAAGCAAGGAAAAACCAATCAATCATCCTGTAAATTATGTACATACCGACTTAGAGTCGTTTGTTTTGTTTGCTGATAGTTTTAATGAAATAGATAGTCAATTAGTTCAGGCAGAAGATATACCAGAAATCACTGAAAACTTTAGAGAATTTCTGCAAAAAGAAAGACAAGAAAAGCGAGATACTCCTGAGCAATAAGCTAAAGACAATGGGCAGCAAACAGGGAAAACAGAGCTAACGTAATTTCAGCACTTAGAGGAGGATGAGGATGGTCTTTGGACCATGGATTTTGATGGCGCAGTGGGTAGTGATGGTGCTGGAATTGGTGTTTGGATTCGTAGCCCATTTTCCGCTCCGAATAAGGTTCCAAGCAATGTGAGAGTGTGTTCCTACAAACTAGCATTTGACTTTTCTAACAATGAAGCGGAGTATGAGGCTCTGATTGCTGGTCTTAAGATTCTTAGAAAGCTGAAAGCGAAAAGAATTTTAGTCTATGGTGATTCAGAGTTGGTGATAAAATAGGTTAAGGGTGAGTTTCAAGCCAAGCATCGTCGCATGAGGGCTTACCGTAATGCATTTTTAGACATTTTGAAGTTATTTTCTGATCATACCTTGACGTGTGTGCCTCGCATAAAAAATGGTGTTGCTGATGGACTTCCTAAGGCAGCAAGAAATTTAAAAATTCCAATGAATTCCAGCAACAAGTTAGAGATACATGTGAAGCACCGCCCCACCGTTCCAGACAATCAACGATGTTGGCAAGTTTTTCAGGATGACGAGGAGATTAGTGATTTTCTACAAAATAAGGGTAAGTTTAAAGACACCTCCATAGATACAAAACATGATGATGGTAATGATGACATACAAATAAATCAAATGGAAGTGCTGCAACTTAAAGATAACATCATTCCTAAAGGATTGATTCCTTTAGAGGAACTCTTTGATCAAGACGATGTAGCCCGCAAACCGACATTGAGACCAACTGAAAAAGGTGTTGAGGAGGTAAATATTGGGACAGCTGAAAATCCCAAGATGGTAAAGTTATCCAAGTCATTGTCACCAAAGGTAAAAGCGGAGTATGTGAGATTGTTCTCTTCATTTTCTGATGCTTTTGCGTGGGATTACTCAGATTTAAAAACATATGACACTAATATCATTCAGCATACTATCCCCATCAAACCAAATCAGAAGCCTTTCCGTAAGAAGTTGAGGAGAATCAATCCAAAGCTGCTACCATCGATTGAAAAAGAGGTAAACATGTTGTATAAGTCAGGAATCATTGTGCCTATCAGATTTTCAGATTGGATATCAAATTTGGTGCCTGTGAGAAAGAAGACAGGTGAGATCCTTTTATGTATCGACTTCAGAAATTTGAATAAGGTATCATTAAAAGACAATTATCTGCTACAAAAAATGGACCATATATTACAGCGAGTAGTTGGAGCATCAAGGATGTCACTACTTGACGGCTATTCAGGTTATAACCTAATTTTAGTGCATGAAGATGATCGTGACAAGACTGCGTTCACCACTCTATGGGGAATGTTTCATTATGCAAAAATGTCGTTTGCCTTGAAAAATGCAGGTGCCACTTTTCAATGTGCAATGGACATGGCTTTCGCCAACGAGAAAGATGTATTTTTGGTTTTTTACCTTGATGATCTGACTGTGTTTTCAAATTCTGATGAAGAACATTTATATCACTTAAAAGTTGTTTTCCAGAAGTGTAGAAAATATGGTATTTCGCTGAATCCGAAAAAGAGTCTTTTTGCCATGGATGAAGGCAAGATCCTTGGCCACATCATATCGAAAGACGGAATTCGTGTTGACCCTGCACGTGTTGAAGCCATCCAGCAAATAGAACAGCCCTGGAACAAGAAAGAAATACAGTCATTTAATGGTAAAATGAATTTTCTGTGTCGTTTCATTCCAAATCTTGCTGAGCATCTTAGAGAAATCACGAACATGCTGAAAAAGGACAGTCAGGTAAAGTGGATAGAAGAAGTGGTGAAATCATTCAATTTTGTAAAGTTATCTCTTTGTTCAGACGCTATATTAATCAGCCCAGACTACACACAGGACTTCATTTTGTTTTCGTTTGCTTCTGAGCACACTTTGGCAGCTGTTTTAATGCAGAAAAGGGATGGAGTTGAGAAGCCCATTGCCTTTTTCAGTCGAATTATAAGGGACGGAGCGTTGAAATACAACATTATTGAGAAACAAGCACTTGCCCTTGTAAAGGCCTTAAAATATTTCTGTGTGTATATATTGCATTCCCACATTATAGCCTACGTTCCTAACGTAGCAGTTAAAGATGTTTTGGTACAAGCAGATCCAGAAGGAAGACGGGGTAAGTGGATCGCTACGTTGTTAGAATATGATGTGGAGATTAAACCGACCAAGCTGATCAAAGGACAAGGACTAGCCAAGCTCATGGCTGAAACAAATCTGCATGCTCTTGATATAAATTTGATCGCTGCCATGTCTGATGAAGATGAGGAGAGTACATCATTTCAGGTATCTGATATTTTTGTTTCTTCTCCTTGGTATGCTGACATTTTATACGTACTTCAGAATTTGTCTCCACCACCCGGCATGCCTAGAAATAAGAGTAGAACCTTGAAGTTGAGGGCTGCAAAATTTTGTATATTGAATTCTGCATTATATTGGAAAGACCCTGGTGGAATGTTATTGAATTGTTTGGTAGAGGAGGAAGCCAAAAGAGTTTTGGAGGACTTTCATAGAGGTGACTGCGGGGGCCATCTGTTTTGGAAAACCACAGCGAATAAGATTCTAAAGGCAGGTTACTATTGGCCTTCTTTGTTTTTTGATGTATATAAGGCTGTTAAGAATTGTCACGAATGCAAAATTTTCGAAGGGAAGCAGAAACTACAGCCTTTGCCTCTCAAACCAATTGAAGTCAGTGCACCATTTCAGCAGTGGGGGTTGGATTTCATTGGGGAAATCCATCCGGCATCTTCCAGACCACATAGATAGATATTGACAGCAACGGATTACTTCACTAAATGGATCGAGGCCATTCCCACTCGACAAGCCACGGATGCGGTAATTATCTCTTTTCCTGAAAAAAATATTCTGTCACGTTTTGGGTGTCCTAGTAAGATAATCACAGATAATGCAGCGGCCTTCAAGTCAAATAGGATGGTTGAATTTTTCTATAAGTACAACATTAGCTTGGGACATTCGACTGCCTACCATCCGCAAGGAAATGGCTTGGTGGAATCTTCAAATAAGTCTTTGGTAAATATCATTAAGAAATTGCTGGAAATTAATAAAAAGGGCTGGCACAAGAAATTAGTGAATGCACTTTGGGATGATAGGGTAAGTCAGAAAAAATCTATCGGCATGTCCCCTTTCGAGTTGGTGTATGGGGTAGACACAGTTTTTCCCACTTCTCTTGCTATCTCGGTAGTCAAATTGCTTCAGGAAGCCGGTAGTGAGGAAGATCCCATGCAGCGAAGGATTAATCAGATGATTCATTTACAGCAGACACGGGAGGAGTTCTTTCAAAATAAATTCGAGTTGCAGGAGCGTATAAAGAAGATCTACGACAGAAAGGCAAAAGCAGATAAGTTTCAGCTGGATGAGGTGGTTTTGAAGTGGGATGCTCGAAATGAAGATAAGGGAAAGCACGGAAAATTTGAAAACCTATGGAATGGTCCTTTTAAGATTGCAGCGTATCGTGGTCAAAATCCCTTTCTTCTCAAGGAAATGAACGGGGATGATTGTCCCGGAGGGCCGATCAATGGTCGGCTACTCAAGCGATACCACTTCTGAGTATTTTCTGCTGATTTCATCATCATTGTATATATCGTTTTACTTATGTTTCATCGCAAGTGTGGACTAATCTCTTTTCTTCAGTCTGGGCCCCGAAGCGAAGGCTATAATTCTGGAGAAGGAGGTTAGTTGGTTTGAAATTCTATCAAGTCAGTTTTATCAGTCTTTTCAGTTTTAAAGTCGAGTCAGTTTTTAGTCAAAGTTTTCAGTCAAGTTTTTAGTCAATAAATGTGTCAAAGGTTTTTGTGTTATCTGTTGAGATAATGATTCCATCGCCCAATGGATGAAGGCATTGTCTGACTCCCCCAGAGATCTGTCATTCTTGGCATCTCCTTGGAGCCACCATCCCCATTGGAGCCAATGTTAGAGTCGGTCGTTACAGCCCTCCGTCAGAGATCATTTCGATTTTTTCATATCATTTTTAGGTGTCTCGCTCATTCCACTTCGTTGCATTCCACTAGGGGCATGCCATTGACTGACGAGGGGGTCTGGTCATCTTGAGTTTCCTCATGCTTGTACCTGCAGGGTTAATTAAAATTCCTAAAAAATCACTGAAGTTCAGGCCACTTAATTCATGGTCATAAATGATTTTTATTTTTGTCAAAAGAGTCTTTAGTCCTAGAGTCTAGGGGTTTTAGTCCTTTGGTATATGTAATAAAAGCCCGTAGGCCTTGAGGATGATTTCGAAAGGATTCCTATTTCATATTTTTATTCTCAAAAACGTTTGAAGACATTTCTAGTCCAAAACTTTGTTTTGGAACTAGAAATTGTCAAATTTCATTTTTTGTAATAATTGTGTATTTGATCCATCATAAGAAATTCAAAGTAAGCCTCTGGTCTTTTCCAAAGCCAAAATTCCAAGTCCCTACAAGAACCAAGACATTTCATCAGTCCAAGACTCAGAAAAAATAGTGAAAAGCCAAAGACAGAATTGCATTAAGCGATAAAGTCCCAAAAAGCCAAACATTACAAAACTGGGTTTTGGAGCAAATTAAAATCAAATCTGATTTTTATGAGATATTTACAACCCATATAAAGCATTAAAAACAAATAATTTTCACAAATTTCCCAAAGCAAAACTGAGTTGGAGTGTTGAAGTCAAGATTGAAGTGTTTTCAAAGGCGATTAATTTGGAGAGTGAAATGCAGCTACACATAGGAGGGCAACTACATACGAGAAGTAGCAGCAACCTGCCAGGCTTCAGAAACGTTGTTCATTTGGAGAAGCGCCATACGCATACCGCGCGACTGCTGGTAGCGCGCGACGTGTATAATCTCAGAGCCAAAAAAATTTCGCTCCTTTGTACAGATTTATGCCAAATTGCCTCCAACTGCTTGCAAGTAGGTTCTTTACGTTTTCTCAGTGAATTTTGGACATGATTATGGTGTTTTGAAAGTGGAGAAACAAGTGTTTAATGAGGAGAAATGTAAACCCTGTGTTTATTTTCAAATTCACTTATTAGGGTTTTGAAATGAATGTTAGTGATATTGTGGGGGTTTCGAATTTGTGCTATTGATATATGCCTGTGTCATCTATTTTCAGTGGTGTCCCTGCTCATTATTAACCTTAGCCTCACGCTCTCTCTTTTCCATTACATCACTGCTGTCATTGTTATTTCTATTGTCATTTTCACACTGTTTATCATTCATGTTATGACATAGTCCCATTTTCACTTGTCCACATCCTCCATTGACATTTGTCAAACACTTCCAGGGCTATTGTCACTTTTGTTCCTAATAGTTATTTCCCCCGCATTACTCTCTTTTCTACTCACTTTTCAAATCCCTTCATAATCAAAGCAGTGACTGTTTTTTCATGCAAACTCATTTGACAAAACTATTCTCATTATGGCTTTCCTATGATACTTTGATACACATGTGACACATTTGGGGAGTAAAGCATACCTTTAGCTTTTTGTCTTCAACATGCCTATATCGACTTACATTTTTGAACTTGTTTGATTTGACACAATGTCGGGAATGGGTAGGTTTATGAACGGGGAGTATATGCATGATTCCACGGCGAGATTGTGTGCCACGAGGTTCTCACAATGCTTAAAAGTGGTAAGCATCTCAGGGAGGAGCCTACTTCTTTGGCTCAATTGCAGGCTTGCCCGCTTGCAATGGATTGTTTTCAGCATCAGTCATGTTTCCAATACTATGAGATGATTTCACAAACCCAGCATCATCATGAGCTAGCTCGTATATTTGTTCTACATTTACATGATGGCCGTGTAAACCTTGCCGGAGTAGATTTCATTCTGTCACCAGAGACTATTGCTCAGTCCACCGGGATACCAAATATAGGAGAGGAATGGAACAAACGACAGCAATTAGAGAAATCCTACTATGAGCCATACATCAAACCTAGGTTTATGAGGCAGCTGAGCAGGGTATTTCCTTTCAGATTTCTGAAGGATGAGTTGGCACCATTAATGAAACTCATCATTCGATATTTCAGTTGCGAGGGTAGATTCTCGTGTCTCTATGCGTACCATGTCCATTTGTTGATGCATTTCATGAGGGTACGTATAATGAGCATTCCATATTTCATGTATCGCAACATAGAGAGGATGACAATTTTTGTACAGAAGAAGACCCCAGCACAGTAGCATAGAATTATATATCATTACGCGCTGATCAAAATCATGGTGGTAAATCAGTTGACACAGCAGGGCATTACTTGGGAGGATTTCATCTCCCATGACTTCTTCACAGCGCCGCAGCCACCTCCCGAGGTATTTCATGATGAGGGAGAGCCTTCACACCAGCTTGACATTCCTGAGACCGAGCATATCAGTGCTCCATTGTATGTGACATACTAGCGAAGCCACAGGACCTTATTTGCAGCTACACGACGAGTATTATCTCCACCCGGGGTGGAAAGGGTCTTGTTGACTTCATCAGCAGCGCGAGTATTATCTCCACCAAGGGTGGAAGGGGTCTCGCCTTCTTCTTCAGCACAGGTATAGATCCAGGACAGAGGCAAGAGGCCTATGCATGATGAGGGCCCATCAGGTGGTCGAGACACTGATTTCACATTCATCGATGTTGATGCGAGCTCTCCTAGCTCAAAGCTGAAGGAGATCATCCAGGAGAAAAAGGTCAAGAATGACATTGAAAGTACAGAGAGGGCTCGATGGGTGATAAACTACCTTGAGTAAGCATCAACAAAGCAGTGAGGATGACACACACTTTTTAGAGGCTGTAGGCGAATGCGTGAGGATCGACATTCTTGAAAAGACTGGTGATATGACACGGACTGATCAAGATTCTTGCCTCATGCATGTTAACGTTCATCTGGAGAAGCTGTTGGCAAAGGCCAATAGAGACAAAGACATGCTTCATCACATGAAAGGTCATTATTGGGCCCACATGCATGTCTGCAAGGCAAAAATGAAAATTCTGAAGAGGAGGTTGAGCAATGCACTAAAACGGCGGAAGAGGCCTGATCCACTCTAGATTTTGGCCGAGGCTTCGTTGGTTGGGCATGATACATGATGGAGGTTCTTTGCTCCAAATTTGAGCAAATTTGGAGAAATTTTTGTAATTTTGAAAAATTTTGGTCTCAAAACAGATTTTTCAGCCCAACGCATAGCGCGTCGACGCGGTCGCTTATGATTGGGACACTTGCTGGAGGAAAACTTTATATTTTTGGGTTTTTCGTGGTAATTTATGCATGCTCCAGTATGGCCAAATAATTTCATCAAGTTCTAGATGATCAAAAGGGCCAAAAACACCATGAAAATCACCTTTCTGCCACCTTTTGCACCAATAGGAAGTACTTGTGGGAGAATGAAGTTTTGGAGGGGCAAATGAGGTCCAAATTGGGATATTCCACTTGAGATGGAGAGCAGACATCCAGGGCTTTCCAAAAAGCTATCCTAAGCTTGATTTTGATGTCGGGAAGTCCCCCAAAAGCAGGCTGCAAGGCGCACTACACATAGAGCTCAAGCGCGCTACGCATAGAGATTTTTGGTCCAGTTTTCATCTTCCAGCTCAGGATTTCGGCCAGTTGGACCAGTTTTGCTTGTGGATGAAATTTTTTGAGTTATCTTGATGTAATTTGTGGTTGGCATGTAATTTTGATTCCTTTTACCTATTACAGATGATTCACTCCTTAAAAAGTAAAAATCAAATGTAAGAATCGAGTTTCCTTCCTTTTAGAGAGCGAAGTTGTTTGGATACTATATTCTAGCTCCTTGTTTAGAATTAGTTGAAGCGCTCCTAGAAGGAGGAGTGCAAACCCCTAGAGACATGGGGAGGTTGGGATGATCTATATGATCATAATTTGAGACATTCCTAGGGTTGGACTCTTGGTAAAACTTTGGCACACTATTGTACATATTTTTCATATTTTGGCTAAGGAAAGATCAGAGGTTTTGCAGCACCTGTTGGGATTTTTGTGGCTTTCAGTTCTTGATGGTGTTTTCTCTCAGTTTATTTTAAGTTATTGCATGTTTAATGTATGCCATTCCATTCTTATGCTTCTAAAACTAAATGAATGAGTAAACGAGGTTGAATCCATTGATTTCAGTGCTCTGCCTTTAAATTCATTTAGTTTTACATGTTTTCGACTATTTGGAGAGGATCCAAGTTCTGCTTTTCCCTTTTCAGCTCCTTGTCTTTCTGATCCATCCATATACTCAATCAAAAGCATCAAGACTATTGCCTACCTCGCCCCAACTCGAATTCTGCAAAGATCTGGCCTTATCCCCGGACCCAAAATTGTTTTTTCCCATTTTTCAACAAAAACCCAAAAAATAAAAATCAAACATTCCTATCTCTTTACTAGCCTAAAATCAGTATTCATTGTTCATTATAAGTCATCTCAGCTCCTCTGAAAACCTTTTTCCGAGATAGACTCGGAGAGAGCCCTCTCCTGTCCTCGTAGGGCTAGCTACGAGGCTGAGCGCGGTTTGATGTAGCCTTGAGTTTTACCTTATTTCAGCCTAAGGTAGATTTGAGCGCTACGGGTATGTCATCGGAAAATCCCCAAATATGAAGATCCCCAAATATAGAACTAAATCTCATCACTTTCGATCTGAATTATTACCCTTAGCAGTAAAGTTGATGACTTCGATCTACAATTCTCTGCCATGTGCACTTCACCTTCAATATAGATCGGACAAGGAAATTTTTCTTTGGGTGTTTATATGGATGAGTTTATCAGAAATAAAATCTGCTTAAGCTTCAATGGTGATCAAATTCATGCAACTGACTTATCTTCACATCCTCTTTGAAACTCATCCGAAAGAACATTGGAAGACATCTAGAGAGAACCCTATAGCCTAACAAAATCCAATGGAATTGACCAAAAAAACCCAAATAGAGTCAACCCTACTATAGGAGGAAGGGCCTGCAGTAAGAACCTACCATTTTGCAAGAGTTGAGGTTGAATGTTGTTCTGCAAGAGATGAGGGTGAATTTTGAGGGTGAATGTTATTTTGCAAGACCTGAGGGCGAATGTTGTTCTGCAAGAGCTGAGGTCGAATGTTGTTCTGCAAGAGCTGAGGGCGAATGTTGTTCTGCAAGAGCTGAGGGAGAATGCTGAGGGTGAATTTTTTTCTGCAAGAGATGAGGGCGAATGCTAAGGGCGAATGTTTTTTTTCAAGAGATGAGGGCAAATGTTGTTCTACAAGAGCTGAGGGCGAATGCTATTCTGCAAGAGCTGAGGGTGAATGTTGTTCTGCAAGAGCTGAGGGCGAATGCTGTTTTGCAAGAGCTGAGGGTGAATGCTGTTATGCAAGAGCTGAGGGCAAATGCTGTTCTGCAAGAGCTGAGGGTGAATGCTGTTCTGCAAGAGCTGAGGGCGAATGTTGAGGGCGAATGTTGTTCTGCAAGATCTGAGGGCAAATGCTGAGGGTGAATGCTGTTCTGCAAGAGCTGAGGGTGAATGCCCACGTGATATCAGCCGTTAATGCATTTTTTAATAAAATCATTTTTATGTAGCGCGCATATAAGTGTCGTATTTTTATGTAGCGTAGATATAAGTGTCATATTTTTATGTAGCGCACATATAAGTGTCATATTTTTATGTAGCGCACATATAAGTGTCGTTATACCGATGGGGGACAAAGTGTCGCTATTACGACAGATGCCTCCAAACATCGCAATTGCGACACTTAGACATTGTGTCGAACTTGCGACGTTTGGAGGCAGCCGTCGCAATAGCGACGCTTTGGGGCATAGTGTCGCAATTGCGACGTCTTCCTCCAAATGTCGCAATTTCAAAACTTTGTCTAAGTTTCGGTATTGTGACACTTTTCTCTAAACGTTGGTATAGCGACTGTTTCGGGCGGGATTGAAAAAAGTTGGGGAAATTTCCGACATTTGGTCAAAAGCGTCAGAACCAAGTGTCAGAATTTGCCCCAAATGTACTAGTGTAAACAGGAATCCCTCATGCTAAACAGCACTGCAACTCAACTAAACAGCTGGAGACTGCAAATAGCCTAAGCAGAATGCAGGGCGAATGTTGTTCTGCAAGAGCTGAGTGCAAATGATGAGAGCGAATATTGTTCTGCAAGAGCTGAGGGCAAATGATGCGGGCGAATGTTTTTCTGCAAGAGCTCACTGCGAATGCTGTGGGCGAATGTTGTTCTGCAAGAGATGAAGGTGAATGCTGAGGGTCAATGATGTTCTGCAAGAGCTGAGGGCGAATGCTGTTCTACAAGAGCTAAGGGCGAATGTTGTTCTGCAAGAGCTGAGGGCGAATGCTGAGGACAAATGTTGTTCTGGAAGAGCAGAGGGTGAATGCGCATGTGATATCAGACGTTAATGTATATTTTAATAAAATAATTTTTATGTAGCGCGAATTTGATTTTTTCATTTCAAATCATTTTTATATACATTTTATTTTTGCATTTCTGATACAAGTGACAAACAAATTTCTACAAGAGGTTGAAATTTTTACTAGAATAGCCATGAAAGACTAATTAAAATGGCTTAAAATGCAAGTGGATCTTCAAAATAAATGTAATTGAAGGTTCTCCCCACTAAATTTTTGCAAAAGTGCTTACATTATTTAAGTTATCTAGGATATTTTTTTGTATTACACAATCTAAATTAAATAATTAAATAGTTGGGTAGTCTTATTGTTTCAAATTAGGACACAATTTTCAAATGGTGATGAATTTTCATGTCATGATTAACTAATAATATTCTCCTTTCCTATCCTTGAAAAACTATACAAGGTTCCCTGCTGCCACATGAAACCCTAACTCATGTAGCAGCATAGGATCAGTCCTCCATTTTTCCCGTCATAAGGCATTTTGCACATATTTGACGACTAGAATTTGTGGATTCCTGTTTTCCATGACGTGTTAGGAAGGATAGAAGACTTAATTTTGACGTTTGAATTTTTTTCAAAAACGTTCTTACGCCCTTTAATTTCCACTTACCAATAATTTTGTAACACTAGTCCTCTTCGTAATTGCAAGGCTGTACTCAAAAAGTAAGGAAATTTACTTTTTTGGCTCACTCAAAACTAAAAATTTAATAAAGGAATTACCACTTATCATTATTGATATTTTAAAATTAGAATCAATTTAGTTTTCCCCTTCCTATTACAAAAAGTTCACAAATCATTTCTTTTACATAAAACACCAATGAAAGAATAAAGGTCGTTGCCCTGCAAACTTCCAAGGTTGTGATTAGTGAAGCAGTGAAAAAGTACGGCTATAACACTAAAAAATTAGAATGGCAATCTGCTCCAACATGAAGTAGTGTTAATATAGCTCGTGGCTTGGCTTAATGGTCAAACAGTGAATTACACAAGTACAAAATAAAAGCTTTAGGCATCTAGTTCATTACACTCGCACTCTCAAGGCATTCAGACTTAGGCCAAGCTCAATATTGGCTCCGAGGAAACTATATTGGATCCTTAACCTGCCATATTTTAATTTCATAAGGAATGTTCGAAGTTTGAACTGCCAGGGTAATTTATTATTATGAAATCATAGTTCTAAATTATCTCTTATTCTGTGAGCAATGTAATCTATTATTTGTAAGCAGATTCATTAAAAAAATTGAAACTGATTTTAGCATGAATGATGAAAATTTATATATTAACTGGTTTTTAAGAGTATTTGTATTATGTAGGAGCACTGGAAATAAAAATAAAGACTTCATTTTCTATTTTCCTTATTTTATTGGGCTGAACTGGAGAAAATTGAATATGAATAGTGTGTTAATTGTAAGATCAATGGGCCAAGGCCATACATCAACATTGACCACAGTGGGGAAGTATAAAAGCATGGATATTCATGCAAGTATAGTTATTAATGTCAGATAAAAGTTAACTCTTAGCTTCACTAAAGAAATAGAAGGCAAAGATCTAGCATCCACTAAAACTCACGTCAAAAAGTAGATGAAAAATGTACAATCGTCCAATGGAGAGGTAATATATAATTATCTAGTAAGACTATTGGCTATGCCTTGAAACTAAACTAATTCTCAATACTTTTGAATAATCATCCATTGGAATTTAGTAGGAGAACCATAGTAAATCATTTTCCAATGGCCTAAATCATTTTCGAATGGCCATGCAAAAATATATAAAAAATAATATTTGTTGGTTGTTTTTCAATAGGTGGACCATGATGGGACCACTGAGAAGGTGGGGGTGTTTTTTTAATCATATAAATGAGGTTTAGTAGATTGATAGTCAAGTTACCTTTCCCTATAAATTTTCTCGATCAAGTTATTCATTCATTGAACTTTGATTCATTCCTACTGTTTTGATACACAATCCAATCCAGTTGAGTCTTGAGTCTTCACTGAGAATGGCATTCATAGGTTTTCAAGAAAGAGGTTATCATGCACATGCACTCTTCTTTTCTTGGTATCCTTGTAACTATGTTCAGCTCGAGTTCTATGTTTTTAAATTATCATAATAGTTCGTGATTATTAGGATTTTATTTTGTCTTTTCAGAATTTTAATTTAATTATTATTAATCATTAACGACTTTCATACATGAGAAAATAGATACTGACAAATGGTACATCATGTCCTGATTAATTTCGCTCAACAATTTCAAATCGTATAACATTTAGTCAACATTAATCATTAATTTCTGCACACAGAGACTAATTTCTCCGAAAGCCTAAGATTTCTTTGGCTTTTTATTCTTATAACTACATAGACATAATTAATAGAGAGATTGAAGACAAAAAAAAAAATCTAGTGCTTATTCTCCACTACTCAACATGATTTTGTGAGAAATAATACATAGATTGATTTCTCTGAGTGCCTTAGCGTTCTTTGGCTCATTATTTTAATCACAAAAACAATAAAAAATGCACTGAGGATCTGTTCTTAGTCTGATTATACAATTTTCATAAGACATATTATGCAATATTAATAATAAACATAAATTTATTGCAATTTAGGGAAATCTTGTTCATGTTTTTTTCTTTATATTGGAAGGTTACTTTCTTTTTGAAGTAATTTTTAGTAGATCATAGCATATATTGAGGAAATATTAGTTTGACAAGAATCATTTATTTCTCTTGAAACTTTAGGTATTAAAAGTCCATGACACAAATATATCACACTCCAAATTCCAAAGAAAATGGAAGAGCGTTCAATTTTTTTAATCAGAATTTTATTGGTGAAGGGTTAATTTATTACGAGAACGTCATTAATGAAGTGCAAAAGTTTAAACGTAAAATTTATTGACTAGAAAAATAATGACCAAAACGTCAAAAAAAATTGTGTGACGGCTAAAGAGAAATCCAAATTCCAACCCTGCCTACCACCTGTTGGTGAGTGGAGGTTATTCACTTTTCATTTACAGCTTACCAGGTTACTCATGTTACCAATTTTTTCACATGGCTCACTTTTAGGTGACTAATTATTGTACTTCTTCTTTATAAATAACAATTGGTAGATAATTGTATTGTTTGAAATCTATAACAAATCCAGGCAACAAAATTACAACAAATAGAAAATTATGCAAAAAATTCACGAGGGCACGAATGTGTGGATACCCTATCATTTCTTAGATCCTCATAACTTACCAACACCTACTATATTTGTATACACATAATATGGCATTTACCTAAAGTATTTCATATGTATCTAGAAGTAAATAAGTTGTATGACAATTGTTATGGCAGATATAAGATGCGTATTATAGTTTATATTTCAATTTTTCTTAAGTATCATGCATGTGCGGTTCATATAGTGACTACAATTACCAAATATATCTTAGTGAAGATGTGAATATGATCTCTCATTATGTCCTAATTAATTAAAGCATCATTAATTAGCTTTCCAAATGAATAAAATATGTTAACAAAATAGTAAAATCTAGGAAAACAAATCGTGCTTTAAAAAAATATGGCACAATGAGTCACACTCTGAGATTTATTTAATTACTCATCAAGTGTCGCTACAACATATATATGATCACCATTACCATATAAATGGGACATGTGACCATCATTTTGGTTTCGCCAATGACATTCCACATCATGAGCATTGTTTAGGGTTGATTGTGATGATTTTTTTTAAACAAATCGTTTATACATTTTATGGAAATTATAGACACAATTTATAATCACATTACAAGATCATGATGTATGGATATTCCTTATCATTTCTTAGATACTTACATATTACCATCACCTAATAGATTGATATACACATCATATGGAATTTACCCCTAGAATGCCACATGTATCCTAAAAAAAATTAGTTGTATGGCAATTTTTATGGTGCATACATGATGTGTATTATAGTTTATCTTATAATTTTGTTGAATTAGCATACAACAATTTACATAGTGATATGAGAACCACTCTCTAGAGTATACATCGATTTTGTACACATGGATTTTCAGTTGCTTTTTAAGATATATCATTGGTGATGGTCACATGATTATATAATGAACCATTAAGTTGAACTATGAAATTATTCATCACAACACACACACACACACATATTGATGAATTAATAATTTTTCTCATATACTTTTTTTAATCTATTTTGAAAAAATATATATATATATATATATGATTATTTCTAAGAAGAACAAGAGAGAATTCCTTACCATATCTTCGTAAACCATATAATAGCAAGAAAATTAATCTATTGAAATTTCATTTCCAAACATATTCATGGAGTAAAATGAAGATTAAAAGGAGATATTCATGGATTTACCTATAACATCACCTCATAATTGAGAATGTAAATGTACAATATTGATGATAGATAGGTTAGGAGAAAATTAATCTATTGAAATTTCATTTCCAAACATATTCATGGAGTAAAATGAGGATTAAAAAGAGATATTTATGAATTTACTTATAACATCACCTCATAAAAGTGTAAATGTACAATATTGAGAAAATTTATTTATATATGATAAATAATAAACCTTTATCTCACATGTATCATATAATCTTATAAACAAACACATTCTATAATATGCAATAAAAGTGAAACTACACAATCCACATGGAAATAAGACTTAGTTCAAGCAAAAGAAAATAAAAAATAAACAATAAGTGACACGGATTTTGCAAAGGCATATAAGTGGCCTTATACCAACGGCGGCCAAAGCATCACTATTGCGACAGAAGCCTCCAAATGTCACAATTGCGACACTTTGACATTCTGTCGCACTTGTGACGTTTGGAGGCAGCCGTCGCAACAGCGACGCTTTAGGGCATAGTGTCGCAATTGCGATGTCTTCCTCCGAACGTAGCAATTGCAACTCTTTGTCTAAGTGTCAGTATTGCGACAATTTTCTCTAAACATCGGTATAGCGATGGTTTCGGGTGGTATAGAAAAAATTTGGGCAAATTTCCGACATTTGGTCAAAAGTGTCAGAACCAAGTGTCAAAATTTCCTCGAAATGCCTAGTGATTTTATTTCCAAATTCAATTCATATTTTCCATTGTCTTTATCATTAATTTTTTATTGCAGGTTCATGTATTAAATCCAAGGAAAACTTCACCACCACCTTTAGCTTCATCTCTCACCCTTCATCATCCCTCTCTTCACCAAAATCTCCATCAACCCTGTTTTCCAAAATTTCATCCCTACACCATGAGCACAACCTAGGGGTGCAATAAAAGCCTCCCAAGAGGTTTTGAAATTGGCCAATGGGTGGGCCACCTTCCACTCATCTAAATCCACCTTCTTTACACATTACGTACCCTTTTCAAACCCATTTTTGGCCTCAAATTTCCCTCGGACTGTTTCGTGTAGAAATTCAGGACTTTCCTATAGCGCTACAAGAAACCTGTAGTAGTACTTGAAGCAGCACCAATGAGCCCATCCTTAAGCCCAGAAACTACCAACCACATCCTTTATACCTACCGAAACCACCGACACACGTTCAGCCTTGCACCCATGTGTTCAATCCTTCCATAAGCCACCGTAACGCTTTATTCTCCTAGTTGCAAAACAACACATTTACATGCATAGTTAGGTCATGATTATTTGCATGATTAAAAGCATGATAGACAGAGCATAGAGTGAGTAGAGTGTGTTTAACCATTTGGCCCAGCAAAGTGTGATTAGGTTATTTTACTTTGTGCAATTTCAATTCAGCAATTTACTTCATGCAAGATGGCTATTTTTCTTTCATTTCTTATCATAGCTTAATGTGTGGATTTATTTCATTTTAGAGTAGTTAGATGTACTTGCTTCTTGTAGTGCATTTCAGTACTTGCTGATAGTGTCATTGCTTTGAATCATTTGTAGACTGAGGCCTAAAGTTATAAGTGTGATGGACTTCATACAGAAACCCTAGAAGTAGCATCCTTTCATAAATCTCAGAAGAGGATGACATGAGTAGAATGCATATGTTGTGTATATAGCACTGTGACCTCCAAGTTTGTACGAACCCTGTGTTGATAAATTAAATTAGGGCATCCTCTGGGAGTTGCAGCATTTTTGGTGCAATACTAGGCTCACCATAGTGTATCATCTTGGATCTGTCCACAGTAGCAGTGTGGGATGTTTTTTGGTGAACTAAATTTTGGGGCACTCTATCCACAATAGTGAATGGTATGGCCCTATGTTGAATGCTTGTAGGCCAGTTTTTCTTCATGGATATTGCATTACTGTCATGGTTATCACTTTTTCTTATATTCTCATTTGGTATTGTTTTTGCTTGGTATGGGTAAAGGTGAATAAGTCGCGGAAATTTTGTATACATATTGAGATTTATGACCTCAGTTTGAAGTCATTTTTTAAGAATTCACAACTCTAACTGATGACATGTAAACCATGGAGAACAATACTATCATGCCAAAGTCAAAAATGAAGATGCCAAATACTAAGATGTACAAAGCCAAAGTAGTGGTGTGTTACATCATATGAATGGTGTGGTCAAAGTTTTTTTATGTTTTTATAATGGACTCGTGACTATGGTAAATTATGAGTCAATATTGTAATTAGAAAAAATCTACATATCATTTATTGTTTGTAATGGTTATTTGTGGTGGTTGAAATGTTTTTATTTACATGTTGTAAGACTTAGAGAGGCATACATACCCCTTTTTTATGTGTTCCCTCTGTTAGAAAGTGTTATCACCCTAGAAGAGTCTTTCATGCAGGATCGATACACTTGGATGGGGTATATTGGTTATAGACTGTATGAGGTGAAATTTTATATCTAGGGGGAGATCATCGAGAGGTTGGATGACCCATGTATTTGAATGAATTCTTAGAAGACTAGCATTTGCAGTGGTTAGGGACCCATGCATTTCGGTACATGGTTGTTCCTTTATATTGACATCGACAATTGCATGAATAGGGTACAAGGAATAAATACGAGAATGGTTCAGATGTAGAATTTGCAGATGGATATCGAGACAACTATTCATTAAGGGGGTGTGTTGGAAAATGTAATTCCTACTTGTCTCAGTTATGATTCTTGTTATGTAAAGGAGTCTGTTGCTATTAGTTAAAGAGTTTCTTGCTAGTTTGGTGTGTGGTTGAGATATTCTCTCAACCAATAGATTGTGTGTCCAATATAGTTTTCTATATTAAGACAAGACTTCTTGTATATGTATAATATCATAATTGATGAATAATGAAGCTAGATTTCCTTGTGGAAAGTTGAGAGTTTAAACTTAATGTTTGTGACAACCCCTTAGATTGCAGCAATTCTTGCATTTTTCTTTTCCAAGTATGATAATTGTTCCAAGTACATAACTCTATTATCCCTAACTCTACCATAATTTCAAAACCCCAATTTTACTAGAAGATAATGCCTAAAAAAGACTTACCCAACTTTCTTTTTACTAAGTGAAAAAATTTCCAAGAATTTTTACTACAAAAATGCCAATACTATTTTCCCACCTTCTCCTTTTTACCCTAGGTGATGATTTTTTCCCAATTTTGGTTTTAACCAAAAAAAAAGTTCTCACTTCTTGTTTTAATATGGGAAAAAAACTTCCGCCTTAAATAATTTTTTAACTATAATTTATCTTATTGAAAGAGGGAAAATTAAAGTTTGAAACAAAGAGAAAACATTGTCAATTTTCCTTTTTGTTTAAGGTGTTTTTCTCTAAATTTTTTCAAATACACAGTCCTTTTTATTATATATTCTCCTTTTTTATGTGGACCAAAAAAAATGCATTTCTGTATTTAAAAAAAATGTTAACAAATTACAGACATACTTTCTCCCTTTCGAAAATTTTATGTAGGAAACATAAGAAAAAAGAAAATAATTTATGGCTCACTCTTGAATGAATATGCATGCACTCTAAATGCACTGCTCCAATATCCAATATATCTTTGTCGTTTTAGCTTTGGAAAATTACAACACTTCCACCGCCAACTCCAAACCCCACAATCACGAATAATCTTTGTCGCACATTCGTTTTTTATTATGCCTTCTTTAAAAAAATCATTTTTTATTATGCCTTCTCAAAAAAATGTCTTTATCCATTAAAAACATACAATGTGGGAAAATTATAAACATACTTTCTCCATTTTTAAAAAATTATGTGGGAAACATTAAAAAAAAAAAATTGAAAATAATTTATAGCTAACTCTTGAACAAATATGCATGAACTCTAAATGCACTGCTCAAATCTTGAATATATCTTTGTCATTTTAGCTTTGGAAAATTACAACACTTCCATCACCAAATCCAAACACCAAAATCACGAATAAAAATGAAATTTCACTTTAATCGAGTTTTAGCTCTCGACAATTACAACACTTGCACCACCAACTTGAAACACCACAATTACGAAAAAAAATGGAATGTCACTTTAATATAGTGGCTAGAAAAGGTTTGTGAAAATGTGATATTAGAAAATGAACTAGCCTCACTTACACACTACCTTGGAAATTAACAAAACCCCAAATAGATCTAGATCCAAAAAAAGTTATTAAAATATTTAAAATAGAACTAGAAAAACCAGAAGGTAGATCCAAAAAATATATTAAAATATTTAAAAAGCTTTGAATTAAGCTTTGATACCATGAAAGAGTGTCAAAATACCCAAGGATAAGACTACAAAGCTAAAAAATCATTCTACCAAGAGATCACAAGATGAAGAAAGAAGGGAAAACAAACTTCATTGCTTCCTAAAATCAGCTATAAATGAACCTAATTTATAGGAACAATATAGCCTTTTAGTGATATTTAGAATATAATAGTAATGACTGAATACATAAGGATAAAAATTACAATGCAACTCATAATATTGCTAAGTAAGATTATAAGTTTCAATATTGATTAGAACTCTTACATTATTTCCTTGAGAAAGTCTATAACAAGGATATGGAAGTGGCTATATTTGTGACCTGAATTGACAAAGATGCTCCTCAATAGAGGCATTCTCCTAGATCAATCATGGAGGTGGGAGTTGGAACCATACGTGAGGGAGCTCTGGCATATAGTGCAACATGATGGTAACAATATAGGTCGGGAACAAAAAAACCCTCGATTGGAGTGGCTAGCGGCAAGGAGTGGGCCAAGAGGACACAGTGGCAAAATGGGAACACCACATGGAGAGGTTGGACGACAACATGGCCATCGCATGCAAAGAGTGGCAGATAATGGCTGATGGGGTTATGAAGAGGACACTTCCGAAGAAAGAACATAATTATGGTAATTAATTCGTATGTCAAGCATCTGGAAAAGTTAGCGAGGATGTCAGAATTTCATTGGGATAAGGGCTGAAGGAATGTCTCGAGACAAGTTAAGAACAACAACATTGTAACCTTTCTCATAATTTTGTTTTGCTATGGAGAAGTTTGCTCCTCTTGTGTGCCTTCCGAAAGCCATCGTCGACGAAGCTCGTGGAATGCGTGGGTGGCTCGATATGCTTTTGAAATCCTTCTTGTTGTGCAAATGAAGTTAGTATTGGAATTTTGCAGCATGTAGGCAAAATTTTTATTGTTTTTAGATTTTTTGTATAATGGTTATGTCAATATTTGTGAATTTTGTAGGGTTGGTAGGGTTAGTAAAGCCAGTGGTAGAAGTCGTCATAGTTTTGTAAGGTTAGAAAAATTAACAACTGCTTCTCTTCATCCCTGTGAAATTAGAAGGTAAGACAAAAATTTATGTGGGTCTGCCCGGGAAATTGTCTGCATGCAGGTCAATGATGTGAATGTTTGGTAGGATAGCATCTGGGAGGGTAGATTTGTGCTCTCAGGTGAGGGTTCTCAGTATTTTCATCTATTTTTTAATAGGTCAGTCAGCGGTTTTGACTTATGGGGTTTAATAATATGGTGGGTTTGCAGAATTTCGGTTCTGGGTAGGGTTGGAATTTGTTTGTTTTGCTATGGGCATTGGTTACTTTGTTTCAATTTTATGCCTTTGTTATTGGTTGTGGTAGTTGTTGTCATAGATAGGAAGGCTAAGGGGCAAGGGAAGATTGTTTTTACATTGCTGAAGGGGCAAGGTGCCTAAGACTCCTGTCCATCTGTTGATTCACCCAACTACTGTAATTTCAATTACCTGAAAATTAACTGTCTTGTAATTTTCTATCGTATTGCTACTCTAGGAATGTTCATTTTCTTTCTAGTCAATATGGTCAAGGGAACAAGAGGAAGAAAGCCCAAAGTAGACAAAGGCAAAGAATCTATTTCATCCCTGCCAACCAAGAGAGGTCAGAAATCTCAAAAGAGTTCATGGAGCCCTTAATTTAGACCTTTGCAAAAGACACACCATGTTCTTTAAAATATCGTATTTTTGGATGGGAACCTGAAGCCACAAATAAAATGGAAGAAGAGGATGAATTGACAGCAGAAGAATTGCAGCATATGATTGATGATCCGGGGCATACTTGTGGGAGAATCTCAATGTTTCAGCACTCAATTAGAACATATTGGTTGGTAAAATGCTTGTTGGTAAAAGCCATAATGTCATTTCAAGAAACATGGGAGCCAAATTTAGTCTCCACCTTGACAAAGATTAATAGAAACATTCAAGAAATCAACCTGCGTCAATTGCATCTTTATGCTCGTCTTGGAAAAATGGATAAATATATAAAATCCGTCCAACAGGCTGAAATGCCAGGTTCCACTGTCAAATATCTCGCCCCCGTGGAGTCATATGATGACTAGAGCTGATAGTTCTAGTTTTTTAGCTGATAGCTTTATTATGTTTACAGTAAATTTTACTTATCTTTTTTG
Source organism: Pinus albicaulis (assembly GCA_034641835.2). Taxonomy (NCBI): domain Eukaryota; kingdom Viridiplantae; phylum Streptophyta; class Pinopsida; order Pinales; family Pinaceae; genus Pinus; species Pinus albicaulis. The sequence continues at coordinate 359,941 of JAXQQM020063212.1, forward strand.
TAAATGTTAATATTAGCAAAATTTGATATCAGTTATCTTAAGACTCAATCTATAAGATTAAGGAAGTTCATGTTTTCGATGGCGTACAATGCACTTAGATGGCCAACAAACCTGGTTTCCTTCGGGCAGGTTCAGGTCTAATTTTTGTATCTATTATGCCTGCTTTTTGTATTAATAGAAAATGGTAAGGAACTACTAAGCTTACAAAAAAAAAAAAAAAGGTGCTCACTTATTGTTTTAATCCACAAAAATAACTTCAGTGGTAAATAATTTTTTAACTATAATTCTTATTATCAAAAGACGGAAAATTTAAATGCTAAACAAAAGAAAAACATTGTCAATTTTCCTTTTTGTCTAAGACGCTTTTCATATTTTTTTTAATACACTTTTTGTTTTGTTATGCCTTCTCCTATTTTATGTGGATCGGAAAAATTCTTTGGAAAATTATAAACAAACTTTCTCCCTTTCCTGAGAATCTTATATAGGAAAACATAAGAAAAAAGAAAATAATGAAAATTTTAAATTGAAAAACATAAAAAAAAAGGAAAAATAAATTATCGCTGATTCATGAATGAATCCCATGCATTGCAAATGAAATGCTTCAATATTCAATATAAACTTTTGGTTTCAGGTCTAGACAATTACAACACTTCCACCACCAGCTCTAAACACCACAATTACGAACATGCGAAAAAATACACCACAATTAGGAATACGTGACAATTTTGGAATTTCACTGTAATTGAGTGGCTAGCAAAAGTGTGGTAAAATGTGATATTAGAAAATGAACTATCCTCATTTACCGTACTTCATTAGCAATTAACAAACCCCAAACATATCTAGATCCAGAAATGGATCTTAAAATAGTTAATATACATCTAAAAAAATGGGAAATGAGGTAAACATTAATCTAATTTATAAGAGAAATATAGGTTTTTAGTGATAGCTAAAAAATAATAATAATGACTCAATAAATAATGATAAGAATGACAATGCAACTAATAAGATGGCTAATTAATATTACAAGTTACAATATTTATTATAACTTTAACATTATTTCCTTGACGATGCTATAACAAAGATATGGAAATGATTATATTTATAATATAAAGGAGGAAAAATGAATACTATAGGGTTGCAAAAAAACATTTCCTTATAAAGAAATGTAAAATCAATGACTCTGAACAATGCATCACCACAACATTTGCATTTTTCCTTTAGAGAAAAAGGAATGAATATGCCCTTAGAAACTATGGTCAATGAAATTAGTGTTTGAAACATGAGAAAATTAAGAGACACAGTCACCATGGTATTATTTCTTGTACTTAAAGGTATTATTTTCTCAATATTTAAGTATTATCACATCTTTTCAAAACAACTCTCTACCAATAATACAAGATATACCCTCACTAAAAAATATTAAATAAAAGAATAATAATTTGTAATATAGTAGTTCTTACTAATGCTAAGAACCAACATAAATATTCATTACACTAGCAGACTATTAATTGAAAAGATTATATTAAAAATATAATTTTAAAAAAAGAAAATAAAATATTAAAATAACAAAATGGGAAAATTAATTGAAAGTAGAATAATTCCAAAGGAGAATAACAAATGAAACATATAATGGTGGCAATTATCATAAGAATAAAACATTCAAGATGATATCCATAAGCATGGCTCCTTTGAGTGGGTTATGGCTTAATAGGCATAGATAAATCCATAGATAATACATTAACATAAATGTTTTATTGAATATTGAATGACATTTTTTAACTGTAGTTTAAATTATTTTTAATAAAATAAAAAAGTAATTAATTTACATACTGGAATGTAATTTATCTAAGTGTAAAGGATTTTTTTAGATCTTCTCACAAAAACCAAATGAACCTTAACCTCCATATAAGTACCTTTTGTAAATAAATAGTATATCCCTCTCAATTTAGAACTACTCTATTTGAAGTTGACTTGTGGAGTTCTAAACTCAAAGTTGATGATAATAACAATTTTCATGGGCCACTTCATATTGTGGTAGATACCAAATTAGTTATTCTAGTAGAAAGTAACATAGTCATGGATGGTTTTTAGGTTGTAAGGAATGAAAGATTTATAAATATAATCTTGGTAAGCTAATCATTGCTAACAACAATTTTCATGTGCCACTTCATATTGTGGTAGATTCTAAATTATCTAGTACAAAGCTACACACTCATGGATGATTTTTAGGTTGTAAGGAATGAAAGATTTAGAAATATAATCATGGTAAGCTAATCACTGCTTAAAATGTATTTTAATAAATTCTTTAGGTGTTCTATATTAATTTAATCATTCAATGTTAAAGAAAATGATTTTCCAATGATTAAACCATCATTTTTATTAAAAAATCTTATTAAAAGGAACAATTTTAATATAATTATCACAACTATAGCTATTTCAAAAAGACTATTAAATATCTATAAAATTATTAATTTGGCAATGTTTTAAGAATGAAATGGGATAATTTTCCTAAACTATATGAATAAAAATATCACAGCTTATCAGAATAAATAGATGGAGCCTTCTCATGATTTTAGAAGAAATAAAGTTAAAAATATTTTTTTTCTTTCATATTATTTATATAAATTAAATACTCGAAATTTAGGAAGTTCAGAAAAACAATATATAAATAAATAAATCCATGGTATAGATGCATATGATTTATTTTTATAGTGATAACTACCATGAGCCCTTTTACCAATTATTTATAATTAAATTCAACACTTTCAAATTTTCTTTGTTATGGAAATAGACAAATTTTGACCAACGTCGGTTGTTGTGAATAGAGATGACGATAATGACACTCGTATTAATGTTATTATAAAGCTAAAGACGTCTTTGTATTAATGTTATTATAAAGCTAAAGACATTTGTGTTCAGGGTTTGCGTTTGTGCAGACTGCAGAGGTGGAGTCATCTTTGGGTTTGCGTTTGTACTTACTGATCGTCGTTGAAAGATCTCAGGTTAATCACGTGTGCATCGCCAATCTAGTCAGATTTTCTGTAACATTTGGGGTATCGACATGGAAAGGAAAGGGGCAGGAGGAGGCTTAGACGAGCATGATGCTTTTGATAATCACATGGAAGAATTTCGTGACGAGAGAGTAGAGGATGGCCTCACTAATAATGTGGCCACAGAAGAAGAATTTATTGAGATTGAAAATGGTGATCAGATTTCAGAATTTCAAGCTACTCATTCTCCAGATCAGAATCTGTGGAAAATGGTGATCAGATTGCAGAATTTCAAGCTACTCATTCTCCGAGATCAGAATCTGTGGAAAATGGTGATCAGATTGCAGAATTTCAAGCTACTCATTCTCGAGGATCAGAATCTGTGGAAAATGGTGACCAGATTGCAGAATTTCAATCTACTCATTCTCCAGGATTAGAATCTGTCGAAAATGTTGATCAGATTGCAGAATTTCAAGCTACTCATTCTCCAGGAGAATCTGGAGAAGAAATATTACGCCGTCACGTGGCGTTACGGGAAAGGCTATCGACTGTTCTTCGAGAAAGTATACGATTGTCTGATTTGTTTGATAATCGGAGGCCAACAGACAGAGAATGGCATCGTCATTTTGAGGAGATAACGAGTAGGATACGCTCTCTTGGTGAAGGCTTCGATGAAACTACTCGTCGACTTGAGATGGATAACGGACGCCCCGAAAGCCATTGGCTTTAGCAACCATTTGGGACCCATTGGCTTCAGTAACTTTGGATCTATCAATCACAGAGAGGGATCAAATCTCTTCGATGTGCAAACTTCTTTTTTGAGTGAGGAAAGGTTTGCACTTCGAGAGATATGATCCCTCTCGGCAATTGATAGATCCGAAGTTAAGATGGATCTAGACTGGTTTCAGTCATGTGCGGGTGTAAGGAAAATCTATTAAATATATGATTAATTTTATCAATAATATGTAAATACATCTAATATAAATATAAGCATTTTAGATATATGCTAAATATGTCTCATATTTATCTAGTCATTTTAATTTTAAAATTTGCTTAGTTACCTAAGTTTGTTGAGATGATAAATATTGTCAATAACTTTAATGATGAAAAATAATGAAATAAAATTTTTGAATGCAAAGTGACAATGTAATAGTGCTGAATGATAAAAAAATGTAAATAATAAGAATGCAATCAATTACAAATAGTATTCATTGTGATCAATCTCAAATTATTTCCTTCTACTATTCTTATTGTCACCCTTGTTATTTTTGTCATCTTTCATATCGATTATATGAAAAGGATAGTTGAAATTTAAATATTTAGCTCGAACTATTGCACTAAACATCATACATTGTTTCTCTTGCTCTCCAATATTAGTATTTCGATTTATTATAACACAAAAATCAATGTAAATTGTCAATAATTTTGTGTGCTTACACTGAAATCAATGCACAATGTTAATCCAATAGATTTAAAATGTATCATCATACATCCAATTACATCAAATCAAAAATCAACATCTACACTAAAATAAATGCATTTAATACAAACAATCAAATAAGATTAGAAAACAACATCTACACTGAAATCAATGCATCTAATGCAGGTAATCAAATAGCATTAGAAATCAACATCTACAATGAAATCAATGCATCTAGTGCAAGTAAGAAAATAAGATTACAAACCAACATCTACACTGATTTCAATGCATCTAGTGCAAGCAATCAAATAGGTCTAGAAATCAACATATACACTAAAATCAATGCATTTAGTGCAAGCAATCAAATAGGACTAGAAATCATCTACATTTAAATCAATGCATCTAGTGGAAGCAGTCAAATATAATTAGAAATCAACATCTACACTGAAATCAATGCATCTAGTGAAAGAAATAAAATAGGATAAGAAATAACCGTCTACACTGAAATCAATGCATTTAGTGCAAGAAATCGTATAGGATTAGAAATCATCTACATTGAAATCAATGCATCAAGTCCGGATTGTTTTTAAATTTCTGAAGCGGCAAGGTGCCTATGACTCCTGTCCATCTGTTGATTTACCCAACTACTGTAATTTCAATTATCTGAAAATTAACTATCATGGAATTGTATCGTATTGCAGCGGAAGAATTGCAACATATGACTGATGATGTGGGCCATACTCGTGGGATAATCTCATTGTTTCAGCACTCAATCAGAACATATTGGTTAGTAAAATGCTTGTTGGTAAAAGCCATAATGTCAATTTAGGAAATAGGGGAGCCAAAGTTAGTCTCCGCCTTGACAGGAATTAATAGAAACATTCAGAAAATCAGCCCGTGTCAATTGCATCAATATGCTCATCTTGGCGTAATGGATAAAGATATAAAATCCATGCAACAAGTTGAAATACCTGGTTCTAGTGTCTAAGATCCGGCCCAAGTGGAGTCAGATGATGACTAGAGCTGATAGTTCTAATATTTTAGTGGATAGCTTTACTTATGTTTACAGTAAATTTTACTTATCTTTCATATAAATGTTGATATTAGAAAACTTTGATATCAGTTATCTTAAGACTTAGTTTAGGATATTAATGAAGTTCATGTTTTGGATGGCGTCCAATGCACTTAGATGACCAACAAACCTAGTTTCCTTCAGGCAGGTTGAGGTCTAATTTTTGTATCTATTATGCTCGCTTTTTATAGTAATAGAAAATGGTAAGGAACTACTAAGCTTACAAAAACAAAACGAAAAAAGTGCTCAATTCTTGTTCTAATACACAAAAATAACTTGAGTGGTAAATAATTTTTTAACTATAATACTTATTATTAAAAGAGGGAAAATTTAAAGGGTAAACAAAAGAAAACATTGTCAATTTTCCTTTTTTTCGAAGATGCTTTTCACATTTTTTTTTTAATACACTTTATGCGTTCTATTTTATGTGGACCAGAAATTTTTTTTGGAAAATTATAAACAAAATTTCTCCCTTTCTTAAAAATATTACATAGGAAAACATAAGAAAAAAGAAAATAATGAAAATTTTAAATTGAAAAACATGAAAAAAGGAAAAATAAATTATGGTTGATTCATGAACGAATCACATGCATTGCAAATGCACTGCTTCAATCTTCAATATAAACTTTTAGTTTTAGATCTGGACAATTGCAACACTTCCACCACCAGCTTGAAACACCACAATTACGAACAAGTGAAAATTTTGGAATTTCACTGTAATAGAGTGGCTAGCAAAGGTGTGGTAAAATATCATACTAGAAAATGAAATATCCTTATTTACCGTACTTCATTGGCAATTAAAAAACCCCACACATATCTAGATCCAAAAATGGATCTTAAAATATTTAATATACATCTAGAAAAATGGGAGCTCAGAGTGAAGCTCTCATACCAAGTATCAAAATACCCAAGGATAAGATTCCAAAGCTAAAAAAATATTTCTACTAAGAGAACATAAGATGAAGAACGAAGGAAAAAAAACGTCATTGCTTGAGAAAATGAGCTATACATGAATCTAATTTATAGGAGCAATATAGCTTTTTAGTGATAGCTAAAAAATAATACTAATGACTCAATAAATAATGATAATAATGACACTACAACTAATAATATGGCCAATGAATATTGCAAGTTTCAATATTTATTAGAACTTTAACATTATTTCCTTGATGAGTTTATAAAAAAGATATGGAAATGATTATATTTATAATATAAAGGAGAAAAAATGAATACTATAGGGCTGAAAAAAAAAACATTTCCTTAGAAAGAAATGTAAAATCAATGACTCTGAACAATGCATCACCACAACATTTTCACTTTTAAAGGAATGAATATGCCCTTGGAAACCATGGTCAATGAAATTAGTGTTTGAAACATGAGGGAATTAAGATACCCTCATCCCATAGCAGCCACAATAGAAATGAGTGATCTAGTGGTATTATATCTTTCCGTTGGAGCAGAAGTTTCTTCATAATTGATTCCTTCTTGTGGAGAGAATCCTTTTGCCACAAATCTTGCCTTATACTTGTCAATTATTCCATCAACAACAAACTTGATCTTGTACACCCATTTGGAAGTCACAACTGTTTTGTCTTTACGTATAGGAAAAGTTTCCCAACCATCTTTATTCATTATAGACTCATATTCTTCTTTCATTACATTCTTCCATTATTCATGTTTGACTTCCTTTTCATAACTGGTAAGCTCTACTTCAATAGTTTTAGTCATGTAAGCTACATAACCTGAATATCTCTTAGGTTGATTGCATTCTCTGAATATTCCTTTTGTTGTTTCATGATCGTTGACTTCTTGTAGAGTTAACCTTAACCAAGTTGGGCTCTTTCGAGTTTCTGGAATGAAGATTTCTTGCACAGGTTCACTTGGTCCTTCAGTATCTTCATAATCAGTTGTAGGTTCTATAGCTTTTTCTTTCCTTCAAACTTCTTCATTTTTAAAGATATGTTCTTCTTCTTCATTGCAATCAATGGGAATATCCTTGGACTTCTTGTAAGCAATGCTTTCAGAAAAAATGACATCTCTGCTTACTTCAATACAACTTTCTTCCTTGATGTAGACTTTGTATGATTTATATGAGGTGTTATATCCAGAAAAGATGCATTTTATACCTGTTCGGTCCAAATTTTTCCTTTTGTCTTGGGGAATGTGAATGTATATGAGACATCCAAAAATTTATCGGATGTTAGGCTCAGAGAGTCAGTTTTGAAGGAACAGCTTCGGAAGGCACATGTAGAGAATATAGCACTACAAGAGCAGCTTTAGCAAAAGGATAAACAAGTGGCCACCATGGAATATTTATGCATTGAGGCCACTCAACACAGATATCCTTCAGATTCGCATGTAGTTTACCTCAAGAAGAAGTGGCTCCTCTTTAAAATCAAAACTTTAGCCTCCCATGGATCCTTAACTTTCCTAAATTGTACAAAATTCATTGATTTCTTCTACTAAGCAGGTATGGAAGACAAGGAAAAAATAGAATAGTTTTACATGGATAACCTTGTGTTGAAAGACTCGATCATTTGGGACCCAAATCCTAGGATGGGAGATATGCAATTTATGGAATTGGCATCATGGATGGTTAATGAAGATACCAGAGCACAAGAAATGAAAAGGGTTATGAAAAGAGAAAGCAGAGAACCCTTACACATTAATGCAGAACTATTTAGCCCTAGTGGATTCATCAATAACCATATAAATATTGAAAATGATCCTGCACTTGCAGAAAAATACCTCCATACACAAGCTCAAGCAATGGCTCACTTTGTTGATGTTTCTAGGTTGATGAGTGCATAATGGCTAGCCAAACAAGATGGAATAGCCTCCCTCACAACCTTAGAAACATGGAGTACCACACACCAGAAAGATTCAAGGGTGCCTTGGAGAGAGCACCATTCTATAACAGGGCCATGCAGGTGAAAAATATTAAGTGGCTTGTCTTGAAGCTCAATCCACCCTTGTTGCTCAGTCTGAGTGATGGAAAGAACCAGGATGAGCAGAACAAAGAATTCGAGGAAGTAGAAAAGAATCATGGTTTTTACCCTACTAAAGGGACTCCCAGACCTCTTCCTTGGGAAGTCAGAGGGTCCATAAAATACAGAATAGAAATGCAAAAAGAGGACTAGTTTCTCAGAAGATGAGCAACCATTTAGTATGAGGGTGATGATGAGCTCTATCATTAGGTACATTTTGAGGGGTTAATGGTTACCTTTTTTCCTTATTAAGTCTCTTTTTCTTGCATTTTAATTATATTATGGACTTATAATGCTAGTTTATATAGTGATTGAGGCTTATCATACTTTGAGTACCTAACATGATTTAAATGTAGGAAAATCATGAAGATATTTAATTTTTGGTGAATATTTTGCCATTAAGACTCGAAGTAGACAAGAAGGAGAGATTCTAGGGGGATTTTCCACCTCCTTAAACTCGAAGAGGAAGACAAGGGATCCTCGATATTCCCTCCAACATTTCGAAATCAAAGGCAGCCAAGTGAACTCGAGATCAAGTGTGCCAAAGGTACACTTCACTTGCAGTAAAGTGGACTCATCACCTACTTTTTAGGGAGTTGTTGGTAACTACCCTTTAGGTTAAATAAGGTTGAGAAAGAGCTCATTAGGATTCGAAATTTGGAGAAAGCCATTTTTTTTTCTAAGTAAGGTTAATCTATTAATAGTGGGAATAAAATTACAGTATGAACGAAGTCAAAAACATTGGCCAGACTTATGGAAAATTTGTCAAAAAATCAAAAAATAAGACTGCTCTCATACGGGGAAACCAGTCTTGAACGTTTTTCAGGTCGCTGCATTGCCCACACAGGGGAACCATCGTTTGATATCTTTGAAGAATACAGTGTTTAAAGAATTCAAAAATAAAACAGAGGTCCAGCATGGTAATATAAGCAAAAACATGCCCAATTAAGTGGGTCACGAAGCAAGAAAACCAAACCGAAGAGAAGCAGCTACTCATCCAATGGTTCTTCCACAATTCGGCACCATCCTTCGACAAAAATAAAAATGGAACTTTAAAACAGGACAGTAAATATCCAATATTTGTTATGAATTGTGAGCGTTCCAATTGTTATGAACATAATTTGACCATGAAATATTAATATAATAAACCACCCCGTAGCGCTTTGACTATAAACAATCATATAAACATGGCTCTGTATTTCAAAAAACAGGTTTAAAATAGAAATAGGGAAAATTTATTTTTTCTAAGGTTAATCTATTAACAGTGGGAATAAAATTACAGCATGAACGAAGTCAAAAAAATTGCGCAGACTTATGGAAAATTTTTCAAAAAATAAAAAAAGAAGACTGCCCTCATACGGGGAAACCAGTCTTGAACGTTTTTCAGGTCGTTGCATTGCCCACGTAGGGGAACCATCATATGATATCTTTGACGATTATAGTGTTTACAGAATTCAAAAATAAAATAGAGGTCCAGCACAGTAATATAAGAAAAAACATGCCCAGTTAAGTGGGCCGCGAAGTAGGAAAACCAAACCAAAGAGAAGCAGCTACTCATCCAGTGGTTCTTCAACAATTCGGCACCATCCTTCGGCAAACATGTCACTCTCCATGGCGAGAGCATCTTCAGACACGGAAGGTCTAGGATCTCTAGGCGCTATCTCCACATCACAATCCCTACGAACCTGAGCATCCGGTTCCTGCACATTCACGCCACCACTCCCCTCCTGAAGGCCCGAAAGCTGGGCTTTTTCTGAGCTCAGACGCGCCAGACGAGTGCATTGTTCCTCCACTTGGACCTCTTCATGAAAAACCATGGTGATTGAAGCTGTGATTCGTGGGTGGTTCAGAGATAAATTAAAGGAAAAAAGCGTAGTGCGCGTCGTGGGAGAAGGTGAAGCGTAGATCCTAGAACTTGATCCCGCCCACTTCTAGTGTTTGGATAGCGGCCTTCGTAATAATCACTGGAGTGGGAAGACGACTCAGTTGAGGGGCTGGAGGGAGCTCGCAGGGGTTGGCCTTTGGTGCTACCCCTGTGGAAACGCATCCTTTGACGCAGGCGAGGCATGGGTGCAGTCTCAGCAGTGGGCACAAGACGAGACAGAGAAGCAAGATTCCAAGAAACCGAGGAAGACAGACATAGACCAGACCGAGAGAAATGTAGATTTGCACCAAGGTCTAAGCAGTAGTTCATCTGGCTTCTCCTTCTCGTCACAGTGAGCAGGCAATGTAACCCAGCAACCGGAGAGCATCTGCAATTCAAAGGTTGCGGCTCGTCTCAAAAACCATAGCGAAACACCGTTTTATCGACCCGACTGCAATGGCATTGAAGAACAGCAGTCATAAATCTCTCATTGATGAGATTCGAAGGCCAGAGCATATTGGAGCATGCGGAATCACTAACAGGAGTGGAGGTCCAATCTTGAACAACATTAAAACTTAATGTGATTGATTGAACATCGTTAAAACTTAATGCGATTGATATGACAAGCCAGAGGAGGACATGTGGCAGAAAATGATTGGAGAAAATCTTTGTTTGGTCCGCTTGCGCAGTGGAAATCCAGACCCGAAAAAGATTAGGGCGAATATGATAAGAAATTCGCGTGACAATTCTCTCTCCATACGCCAGCCCAAATTCGAACCCGAAAAATATTAGGGAGGAATTCATTTGGTTTTCGTGTCACAAAATTGGCCGACGTCAGCATGCTATTTTGGAACATGAATTTGGTTTGAATTATGGTTTATCGCCGTTTGAAGTTTGGCGGGCTCCACGGCTAAAGGGTTCGTTTGAAGTTTTGACAAAGGTTTTGTTATATGTTTTATATAATGCGCAACGTAATAGTTTTATTGTTTGTTAAGGTCCCCACACTCGGTTTTGATATAAATGCGACGAGATACGTTTGTATATATATATTTATATATGTATTGACATTTATAAATTAGTGGACCCCGAGAATTTTATTAGATTTATTATTTGGCATAGTTTTGTTATGTTTTTAATATATGCGTTGCATATAAAAGAAAAGGGTTGTGAGCCTGTTTCGGAATGTATTTGTAAAGTTTATTATTACACACAATAGCAGTGTAAGTGTTTTGAAGAGCACAACAATGTGTAGTTTTAGAGACAGAGAAGAATTTTGAGTGCACTGCATTTTGCAGTAGTCACATTTTGTAATCCCTCTCAGTGAGGAAGAATTTGTAATATTTTTTTTTGAAGCAATAGAAATTTTTCAAAGTGTTGAACTCTATTTCCAGTGAAGAAATTTCAATATTTTCTCTTTGTCAGAAGAGGAGAGTATTACTCTCTCCATTGTTATTCTGGAATTTTCAAATATTCCAACAAATGGCTATAAATGAAGGAGATTTCTACGCATCAACATCAACATTTTTTCAAGTAGGAGCTGCCTAATTTTGTAACAAAATTCTCTCTAGATGCCAAAATTTGCAGACACTGAAGATTACTCAGGTGATGCCTAAAATTTCCATTGAATTCCTATAAGAATCTTATATTTGTGACATAAATCCTTTTTCTAATATATTAGCTTACTCCTTTTAAGTTTGTCTCATTCAAATAATAAAAAATGTTTTAAGGAGTATAATGAAAACTAGATTATGTGTGAAGCATAAATAATCATTGATGCTAGACTTGGAAGTTAAGTATAATAAGAAGTAGATACACTTCTCTAAATCATAATACCGTTTTTTTGAAGCATAAGACAATCATTGATGCTAGACTTGGAAGTTTGAATAAGACGACATAAAACAACAAAAAAGGCATTCCATTACTTGCATGAAATATGAGCACCGCCTTTTAGCAGTAAGCTGGGAGCAAGGTCTAGATTTTGACTGGCATCGATTCTTGTGAACTCAAGTTTCACTAAAAACATAGTTTTTTGTATTTTTTTCAGCACATGGTTAAAAATTATAGTGCATCAAAATATATATTTTTGGGCCGAATACATAAGTAATCAAAAATTCTCTTTACCAAGTTATTCTCTTCATCAAAAGCTTGATCTTCACATGTGACACTTTTTCTAGGGATAAATATCAAGTGGGTTATGACATTTTAAAACTTGGTTCAAAGTGAAGTTCCCAAAGGGCAAGTCTATCAAAGCATTTGCGACCTGTGTCATTTCATAGTAGCGAATGATTTGATATCATAATGGAGGTGCTCCATTTCAAGCAGTGTAGAAGAGGCAGGAGCCTACAAGGCAGATCCAAACTTTGGAGAAGAGCAAGGCAGAACCTGGGAAGAACGAAGAATTTGGGAATTCGGGATCTCTTCCAGAGGCCATGATACCAAAGGTTTTTCCTATTTGTAGATCGTTCTCATCTACATCCAATATAGCCTTAAACGCCCAGATAGATCACTCTCTATCAGGTGAGTCAAATGCTAAAAAATCTGGAACAAATTTTTCCAAGCCTAAAGTGAAGGTGAGAAAAAAATGATCAATCCTAGATATAATTGTTGCGGCACCTGTTTGCATGCTAGAGGATTTGGATTATAGTACTAGCAAAGAGAAATCGACCGCTAATGCACATCCATTTCCTTTTGATCAGCTCAACCTCAGAGACACCACCAAGCAGAGGCAACATCAATGCAAAGATCTGAGCATTTCAAAATTAATGCAAAGATCTCGCGTAGTGGTAGTGCATGTCTTTTAAAAGAAACAAATAAAAATGCACATTCTAACCCATTTGAATAACCACTGTAGCAAGGGTTTACATCTAATTAGATCCAATTCGTATATCGATGGAAAAAAATTAATATAATTAAATTTTCCGTAGCAAAGGAAACTTTGCGAAAACAGAAAAGGAATATAAAATGAGGATGTCAAGATGTTTAGATGACTCAGTACAAAAATTATTTGTGCTTAGTAGACACAACACTATATTCTTAATGCATTTTCTGCAGAATACTAAACAGATTTGTCCAAAATTTGAGATGCAAACTGTAGTATCTACTATGCTTTGAAAATTGGAGGTTTATAAAAGATAAACTGTGAACATAATTGTACCACTATGATAAGAAGCTGTCAGAAGCATTCCTTATGCTTCACAAACGTGGAACTACCTTAAGAATGCTTATGGTTGATATAAATATTAGATAATGGCATTTAAATGTAGTAGTTATGCTAGAATACTGAATAACATCTTGAGAGTGCTCTTCAAATACTGTACGAATGCACCAAATTAAATTTGTACCATTACTAAAGATAAATGGCCAAAATAGTCAATTTTGATATCCCGAAGTTATGTATTTCTCGGTAGCGAACTGGGGATAGGATGGAAAATATGAGAGAACTAAGTTCTAAGGACTAAGAAAACAAGGCCAACATAGTTCTGCCTTGAATCAGAGACAAAACAAAGCGGCCCAAAAAAGTGTTTTCCACTGTCATCACCCCAAGGAGCGCAAAGTCAGTTGATGGTGCCAACCACTTGACGAAGCAGAGAGAAGACTCATGGTGCCAATGGTTGTAGCACAATCCGTTGACATGAGCCATCATTGTAACAAAGCATATTGATGGTGCCAATTGCTGTAGAAGTCCATTGAGAGTGCAACTACTATAGTAGAGTAGTTTGAGAGCACCCATTGAAGCTCCTGTATATAGTAGAGTCAACATTTTCCTATTGAACAAGTTTGTATATTCAAAGCCACAGCAAGATCAGATAGCCACGATCCTAAATGAGAACCAGAGCCAAAGCTAAGATAGATTCACGTTTAGCAGAGCAAGACATCCATAGCAAAGGATCTGACCATAGAACTAGATCATGAGAGATAGCAAGATTCTTGCTTCCACTATTGAAATGTAGAAACTGTACAAGGGCTTTGCTTCCAGCATATTTCATTGTGAGATTAATTGCTATGGTGTTGTAAGCGCTCATTAGTAGAATCTTAAATCCATTCTAGAATTATTTTAACCTGCAGAGGGTTTTATCTGGTTATAAATCCTCATGTTCAAATTCCATTGTGGATTGGTTGTGTTTGATATTATGTTTTTACTGTCCGCAGTTGAATTTTTGCACAGAAAATTATCAGTCTCAAGCGAGCAATTTTTCGATGTTTATTTTTCTTCCTATGGTGAAGTATTTCGCTCAGAACTCTACTCGTTGTAATAGAGGTCTTGGGCATAGAACAGGGGACTTGGGTTTTTTGGAATCAAACTTCAAGTTAATATGCTCATCTGAAGAATGGCACAGCGAGCCTTAGCATGGAGTTGGGAGTACCAATTTGAAGTGCAGGTAGGGCATTGTACAATAGACCAGTTAGATTTTTGGACCCTAATACAAAATTTTCTTCTTCTTTCAAAACGTGTTTCTCGTTTTCTGTAACCAATGTGGGTCATGTTCTTGTTTCAATTGGGGATGGATCAGTATTTGTTATTTCTCCAGATGATCACACTCTAGGTAGCCCTGGAGGCTATTTGGGGGTGATGATTCCAATAGGTCTCAATGAATTGTTGCCCTCACCGGGGAATACTATTGCAGTGGAATTTGATAGTATTTTAGATGTTGAATTCCACAATCCTAATGGAAACCAGTACCTTCAACTCTAGTACCTGTTCAGAAAAGAGGGTGCCATATTCATTCATGCATGCAGAGAGGGTGAATTGCAGGCATTGCAATAGGAGGTGTTGTTGTTGTTGCAAGCACAGAGTATTGAAAAGGACAGACAAATTTAGTTCATATATTGTAAATTTTCCTCAGAAATTCACCTACAAAGAGCTCAGCAATGCTACAAAAGACTTTTTTTGAATGTGATTGATAATCGATAGTTGCAAGCAAGGGTAATCCCCTTATGAAACTCAAATTTCTGAGCATTTTCTAAAACCTGATGACAGAGTCATTGTAATGAACAAGCGCCTAGGTCCATATTACGTCCAAATCTACCAAGCACCAAGATCTATAAAAAAAAATCCACAGTATCTGCGAACTAAGAAGAAGAGGCAGAAAATGTATTCTGCTTACGTGTCCGAATAGTGGTTGGGGTTTACCATGGTAAAAATTTGACAGAGCCCATGTAGCATTTCTTATCATTGAAATTCTGGAAGTATCATTCAACTGGGCAAGCACTTGCCTCAGAGCTCCATGACTAAGGGAAAGATCCATAAATGTTGCAGAGTCTCCAACAATATTTCCCAAAGCCCAAATAGCCTTACACGAACACCAGTTGAACTCGAAGTTGGGTACTTTTTTTTTTAAATCAAATTGCAAAATTACAGACATATAAAGATAGTTAGGAAGAATAATTTTATGCCTCTAAAATAAACGTGCTACCTATTCTCAAACATTATCATTCCGAGAGGTAAGAAGTTCCACAAATATAGGCAATGCCCCGTAATCAATCACAACCTTTGTATTCTCAGAGGTTCCTGAGACTATATTAGTCAAAGCCAAAGCTGCTTTAAATAGCATTATCAATCACAAGGTATCACCATCAAAGCTATAATTTTAAGATAAAAATTTATCTACAATTGAAACTATAATTTTAAAATAGATACGCTTAGTGATATAGACACCTAGTGAGAGTAGAGGTTAGGAAATTATAATAATAATTATTACAAGATATCACTCATAGTGCAGTTGATTGTTCATTGTCTGTTGTAACTATAATTTTAAAGAAGACACACTTAGTGATATAGACACCACCAAGTGAGAGCAGAGGTTATGAAATTATAATGAGAATTATTTCAATATATCATATTACTCATAGTACAGTTAATTGTTTATTGTTTGGTGTAATAATTGTTTATTATTTATAAACACAATCAAACATATTATGAGGGACGGTGATGAAATTGACAATGGTCTCATAACAAACCATAACGGGCACATCCCCTGGCAAGATATACTCTGAATAAGAAAGAAAGAAAAACAAAGTGATTACTTACAGGATCATAGGCTTCCTGAAGAACAAGATCTAGAGCAGTATATGTAACCTCTAAAGCAACACCTCTCTCTACAAGATGAATCGCTACATCTTTCATATGTACTCTAGCAAATTTTCTGAGCTCATCACGAGAAAGAGGATCAAATACAACTATCTCATCAAGTCTATTCAATAGCTCTTGCCTGAAATGTCTTCTAACCTGAAAAAATATTGAAAGGCATGTCAAAGCACTGTAGCCAACTTCGTGATAAAATTATATGAAACATATGCATACACAGAGTCTAGGAGAATGAAACGGCAAGGGTATTGGCAGTTGTCAAAATGCAGCAACTAAAACGACAGGTGTTTGGCAGTTGCAAAAATGTAGCTACTAAAACGACAGGTCTGTCAACGGTTGCAGGTGTGTGGATTGGTGCTGATATTTTTAGACTGATTTAATGGAAATATACCAGAAACCAGTGGTATGTCAAACCTAGAAGGTAACCCGAGAGACTGTGACCGTCAGATTAAACAAGTAACAGGTGTCGTGCCTAGAAAAGAAGTGTTGATGAAAAAAAATTGATCTCTTTCATAATAGAAGGCCTATCGGCCTAAATATCTAGGACATGTGGCACTCCATGATAAAGACACATGGTGTGTGGATTTGAGCTTTTCAGGTGGTCAAGTCGGACGAAAATAGGTGAAATGTGGCACCACTTAGACATTGACATGTGCCAATTGGTACAAGTGGTAGATAATTGGCATCCTAAAACAACGAGTTGATGCAGGAATGACATGAGGGAGAAAATATCAGAAAAGCCCCAAATCTAGATAACTAAAGCTCATCACCAACCTGAGATTGACAACTTTACATGATGTAACCTATGAAATCGTAAATGGAGAAATCATAGTAAAAATAAAGTAACCTATGTAACAATAAAGTCGGATTCATCCTAGGAGTGGTAATGGGAGAAATCATAGTGAACAACAGGAAACATGCAAAGTTGCTTACAATCAAATAGATGAAAAAACACATACAAAAAACCTAGATAATAATCATGAACAAGCTTAATATTGAATTATGAACTATAAAGGAACTTACAAAATGTGACATTACGAACCTGGTCAAGCGCACAAGCAAAATATCCTGGACATGACCCTGGTTGACAAGTTATATTGCTCATGATGCAAGAGGATTTGTACCTGCACTGCCAAGTCAATCAAAATCCATCATTATCTATACAATAAATACAAGTAATTGATGTTGTATTTTTTACTCTAAGATGCATTCTTATGATAATGTTAGAACATATGTTGAAATTTTCAAAACATACATGAATAAGCTCCTCTTTGTTTCAATAAAAAATTATTGGAGTCGCATGAACTTGGAACAAGCCTCCAATGATCTGAAAGAGTAGCAACTAAGTCAATAGTGGCTTTTCTGTTGCTACGTTGGATTGAGGGAGGTTTTCTCCAAGATTAAATCGCTCCAATAAATTATTCTCTACAAAACAGGACCAACCACGTGAAGGTGGAAGCTCTTATGGCCCCTCCCCCCCCCCCTCACATCACTCTCAATTCCCCAATACCCAATCTATATTTCAGTTTTTACTTTCATGAGCATAAAAAAGAAATATTCAATAACTAATAAAAAAAAATTCAACAAAAAGTACGCAAGGAAACATTGAAATTAATGCTTGACATAAAAATAGTATGATAAATGAGTTTTTTATATAACGCAAAATACGTTCCAAGTATGGTAACGTTTGTATTATAATAATACAATATTTTACATTATCAAATTTTCTTTTTCTTCTTCCTATTTCTAAATCTCCTAATTACGTCATCAATATCATCGTGCTCTGCTCCTGTTTCGTGCATTTCGACCCGCATTGCTGACCTAGTTGCGTAGTCATGATGTATGGTCTCATCCAGTGACGGGGCATCTCCTACAGAAACAGATAATATTAAATTTTAGTTGTCAGTTTTTAAATATCATTGAACTAGTTCAGTAATATTAATAAAAAAATTGCAATGAGATTATTTACCTGGTGCACCAGTTGTCGCCGTTGGGATGGTTTCCTTGTCTTCCTCTCTGGTGGTAAGATCCTCAAGGGAAAATTTCTCTGTCATTTAAACAAAAAACATTATAAGGACAACCATCAAGGTATAATAAGAAAAAATTATAAGTGGAAATTAATTACTGTCACGGCCCTCACTAATAATATCATTGTCGGCCTAGTCCCCACAACAATTATCAGGTTGCACGTGAGGAAGATCTACATCTGGCTCAGAAACTAGGTTATTTGCCTCGTTGGTAGTGCTGCTCCCCTAATTTAAACAAAGTTGTTAGACATTAAATTTTTGGATGAAAACAAACATATTGAAAGGTTAATTTTTTACCTTATCAGGCATTCTGGATCGTGGGACCTGCCCCAAGCTTCTGCGACGTTCAACTACGACTTGATAGCCGAAATAAAAAGCGATATTTTTATCTTCCTCTATATTTTATGTTCCGAAGTCATCACCCTACATTACATATGATTTTGTACTTTTAATCATATTTGATAGGATTACAAAAACGTTGGAAGGTGATACAATTAATTATAAGATGTTTAGCTACTTAATTACAATTCTTGAGGCTAATTTCAAGTAGCCACCCTGGCCTAGCTTGTGATGGCCCTTTTTTTCAATCCTAGATTTGGTTGCCTTCGAGGTGTCAGGAAACCTATCATTAAAATATTTAAGTCAGATATGATGTACCACAATTTATTTTAGACATAGAGAAAAATAAAGCTATTGAATTAAATTTGTAATTTACCTTGCGGGTCCAGTTGGCATTTTTCCTTCTTTATTTTCCCTTTTGTCTTTTCCATAATGGATGAGTGCTCTCCACTCACTCTCTGGAACTGTGAGAGGACGCTTGTATCTAGGTTTAAATTGAAATTGCATCCTATAGGTGTCCCTGGTATATTTCAAATATTTCCTGGCTACCTGAGCCATCGCTGTTCTGTCAAATGTGTCGACCCCAAAAAGGGCTTCTAGATAATCTAGAAGTTCTTTTTTCAAGTTGGAATTCTGGGAATTCCACCTTGTGTGTATGGTTGGGCCAAAAATTACCAACGCATGCCTCTCCAAAAACCTATAAAACTCATTGTTTCGTACATAGAATATATATATATATATATATATATATATATATATATATATTATCATTAATTTAAAAATAAAAATCATGATAAATATGTTTTAGATAGAGTACATGAAATAGTTAAAATATTAAAATTTACCTGGGAGTTGTACATGATTTATAGGGACACCTTCATCATTCACCAACAATGTGCCATTAATGGTCCCTGTGGAGCTGACACGTATAGCTCCAGGAAACGCAATAATGTAGTTGGCCATATCAGCCTCATCACTGCGAACACATTCAGCGGTTGGCTGGGTGTCTTCTTGGGCAGGGTGTGTTTCTTGGCTGGCACCTAAAGGAGTAGAAGGTGTATGAGAGGGTTGCTGGGCAATCTATTGCCCTTGTGTCCCACTACTACCAACACCGGGTTCAGCAAGTGTCAGAAAATGCTACATACAAAATAACATTTTGTTAGTTTAGTCAATGTAAAAATTAAAAATCAAACTATCACAATTCATCTCATGTAGAACAAAAAAATTATTCTTTTGAATTTTTATTATTACCTGATATGTTTCTAGCTGGGTCATAAGTTGTTTTATCCTCTCTTCTGTTTCAGGTGTTTGAGCCATGTCTATCAAAGTATCAAATTCTGAGCTTGCATTTCGTGCCTTTTTTCGCAACAAGAGCACTAGAGATAGGGATGAAGAAAGCTCTACCTTGCATTTCGTGCCTTTTTTCGCAACAAGAGCACTGGATCATCAGGCGTACCATGGCTAGGTGTCTGCATATTTGACCAAAATTAATCTTATTTAAATTGTGTAAATAACTAAAATACCTGAAGATAGAGCAATGTTGGAACTTTACATGTTCTTCCGCTAGCCTCTTTCCGCGATCATCCCATCTCGGGGTTGTTCCTGTACTGCCCTAATCAGTCTTCCACATTGCAATAAAATTATAAATGTAAAAACTTGAAAATAATATCTAACTTGAAACACAGAATGAAAATGGAAATAATTTCTAATAAGACACCGGAAGACAGAGTTAGAGTTTCAAATATGCCTTGCATTGAATTCAGTCCTGGAAACATGTCATTGCACATTAAGGGACCCAAACAAGGGACGAGTTGACAACGAAGACCTTATTGAATATATTGTTGGATCAACTTCTAGTAAACTTGTTGTGAAGACCTTGAGGACATTTTTGGAGCAACATTGTTGAAGTTGATGGTATAGCATTGTTAGAGACGATCTTGAAGGGCCTTGAAGTGAAGCTTTTGGAGCAACTATTGAAATATCCTTAGAGCATTTAAGTACGACACTTTCTATCTTCCATCACCTTTTTCCTTCCAATATCCTTTAAAAAAATTTGTTGATATTTAATGTTTGAAATCACTTTATAATTCCTTGATTATATGTGTTTGGGGACTTTCCCTTTGAAATTACCCAAAAATAGCCTAGCAATTTTATCTTCAGGATGCATGTCTGGCCCTATTGTTCAATATTTTGATTGATAGTAGTAAACATAGAGAGTTAGGGGGCTCTTGACTTGGTTTGGTTGGGCCATTAAATCCCTAACATCTACTAGGGATAACCCCCGTTGAGTTGGAGGAGAGCTAGCCCGAAGTGAAAAGAGGTTGGTGAGGTGACAATGGGGCTATTGAATTACACATGGTATCACACTTTAGCTTTAGGACCTTATCTTAAGAAGTGCAAGATTTTGCTATATCAATTCTCAAATTTTTTACAACACTATTGTTAAGAACTAATAAGAAGTGATGTTGATGGGTTTTTGCGTATAAGAAACAATACCATTTAAAAACTAGGGTTCTCAGTCCTTGGCATTCCTTCACCTGGGCCTAGGGGCACACAAGAATAATTTCACACTAAACCATGAAAACTTAAAAGTAACTTAACAAATCCATAAAGTAATAATAATCATAATTCCTAATTTCCTATTGTACGATATAATGCAAATTATTCAAACATGAAGTAATGAAGACATGCAATGTCTGAATTTCAAGATTGATGAACCAATACAAGAAGTTAGAAACTACAACTTTGATTCAATACTCTGTGTCCTAACTCCAGGAAGGAATCTAGTTTGTAGTACATAACATGCATCGCGTATTATCAATTCTTAATTGACAACAACTAAAGGTCATCTACCTCATCAATTCCTTCCCATTTTTTGTTTTATGTTATATTCCTTATAAAAGTGTCAAATTTCTCTCAAAGTAAGCAACCACTGAATAAAATAAAAAATAGTTGAGATATGATTGAGAAATGGTCATTTATTTCTTGAAAGGATCTTCACGATTTCTTTGGTTGTTTTTCATCTCCAGAAACAAGAAATGACCTAAGAAACTATCATGATGTAATATAAGAAACAACATGGTGAAATGCCCATTTTCAAAGCCAAATGATGTCCATTGAGGACATGGCCTTTATTTGGTTCCTGTTTCATAGGAGTTTCGGGTAGAAATGGAACTTTGTTGTACCATTTCTAGTAGTAAAAATGGAAAACCTCCTTTTTCCATGGGAAATAATTGACCTTTCCTTTTTCAAGATAATCTAAATCACAAAAAATATGAACTATACTGCACACATTCTTGGATAATGTGAAAGTGGAAAAGGAATACCCTACACAAGTGATGCACACATGTACACTTGAACACTAATAGATTTTTGTAGTTGAAATCCAATACTTTTTGTCATTTAAATGTAGGGTTTTTAAAGCAGGGAGAAATAATGGCTACCAATTTAATAAGCGTTTCTTTGGGAAAAATTTAAATCTTGTATTGGGTGATGAAGATAATAGAGGGTATTCAATCTTGATTCTTGACATTGTGTTTAACTTGAATAACTCAAATGATTATAAATATCAGTGGATGAGTTATTTTTCAAGTAAAAAGTATATTAATATATTGGAGCATGAATGATAACTACAATTGTTTTCTCTACAGTATATCCATCCCCAAGATTATGAAAATTTTTCTCAAGTGGAGCTATTGCTTATTGATGAAGCAACTGCAATTCCATTTCCTATTGTAAAGGCTCTTCTCGGGCCATATTTAGTGGTTCTGTGCTCTACTGTAAATGGGTAATAATTATAAATGAGCCAACCACAATCAGAGATTTTGTAACCATTCGGTTTCCATGGATAGTGATGATGATATTAACCCTATATATCAGTGACGTATATCTATATGAGAATTATCTCAAAATTGACCTTGATATGGTTGTATAGATGTGACCTTTGGTATGTCATCAAAAAATCCCCAAATATCATAAAATCCCCAAATCTGGAGAACTAAAGCTCATCACTTTCGATCTGGAGTACCACCCTTGTGATAAAGTTGATGACTTTCAACCTCCAATTCTCTACCACTTTTCACTTCACCTTAAATATAGATCAGACCAAGGGAAATTTTTTATTGGGTGTTTAGATGGATGAGTTTGTCGAGCTAAAATCCATAGCTTAAACTTCATGAAACTGTTGGAGTCAAATTCATGCAAGCACAAACACATGTTACACATCCTCTTTGAAACTCATCTGAAAGAACATTGGAAGACATGTAGAGAGAACCCTATAGCCTAACATAATACAATGGAATTGACCAAAAAAACCCAAATAGAGTCAACCCTACTATAGGAGGAAGGGCTTACAGTAAGAACTTACCATTTTGCAAGAGCTGAGGGTGAATGCTGTTCTATAAGAGCTGAGGGCGAATGTTGAGGGCGAATGCTATTCTGCAAGAGATGAGGGCGAACGCTATTCTGCAAGAGCTGAGGGAGAGTGTTGTTCTGCAAGAGCTGAGGGAGAATGCTGAGGGTGAATTTTGTTCTACAAGAGTTGAGGGCGAATGCTAAGAGAAAATGTTTTTCTGCAAGAGTTGAGGGTGAAAGTTGTTCTACAAGAGCTGAGGGCGAATGCTATTCTGCAAGAGTTGAGGGTGAATGTTGTTCTGCAAGAGCTCAGGGTGAATGTTGTTCTGCTAGAGCTGAGGGCGAATGTTGTTCTGCAAGAGCTAAGGGCGAATGCTGAGGGCGAATGTTGTTTTGCAAGAGCTGAGGGTGAATGTTGTGCTGCAAGAGCTGAGGGCGAATGTTGAGGGCGAATGTTGTTCTGCAAGAGCTGAGGGTGAATGCTGAGGGCGAATTCTATTCTACAAGAGCTGAGGGTGAATGCGCGCGTGATATCAGTCGTTAATGTATTTTTTAATAAAATAATTTTTATGTAGCGTGCATATAAGTGTCATATTTTTAGGTAGCGCACATATAAGTGTCATATTTTTATGTAGCACGCATATAAGTGTCGTATTTTTATGTATTGTGCATATAAGTGTCGTTATATCGATGGGGGACAAAGTGTCCCTATTGCGACAGATGCCTCCAAACGTCGCAATTGCGACACTTAGACATTGTGTCGCACTTGCGACGTTTGGAGGCAGTCGTCGCAGCAGCAACGCTTTGGGGATTAGTGTCACAATTGCAACGTCTTCCTCCAAATGTCACAATTGTGACACTTTGTCTAAGTGTTGGTACTGCGACACTTTTCTCTAAACGTCGGTATAGCGACAGTTTCGGGCGGGATTGAAAAAAGTTGGGGAAATTTCCGACATTTGGTCAAAAGCGTCAGAACCAAGTGTCATAATTTCCCCCAAATGTACTAGTGTAAACAAGAATCCATCATGCTAAACAGCACTGCAACTCAGCTAAACAGTTGGAGACTGCAAATAGCCTAAGCAGAATGCAGGGCGAATGTTGTTCTGCAAGAGATAAGCGCAAATGATGAGAGCGAATGTTGTTCTGCAAGAGCTGAGGGAAAATGATGAGGGCGAATGTTGTTCTGCAAGAGCTCAGGGCGAATGCTAAGGGCGAATGTTTTTCTACAAGAGCTAAAGGCGAATGCTGAGGGTGAATGCTGTTCTGCAAGAGCTGAGGGCGAATGTTGTTCTGCAAGAGCTAAGGGCGAATGCTGAGGGCGAATGCTGTTCTGCAAGAGCTGAGGAAGAATGCTGAGGACGAATGTTGTTCTGGAAGAGCAGGGGGTGAATGTGCACGTGATATCAGACGTTAATGTATTTTTTAATAAAATAATTTTTATGTAGCACGCATTTTATTTTTGCATTTCAAATCATTTTTATATACATTCGATTTTTGCATTTCTAATACAAGTGACAAACAAATTTCTACAAGAGGTTGAAATTTTCACTAGAATAGCCATGATAGACTAATTAAAATGGCTTAAAATGCAAGTGGATCTTAAAAATAAATGTAATTGAAGGTTCTCCCCACTAAATTTTTGAAAAAGTGCTTACATTATTTAAGCTATCTAAGATATTTTTTTGTATTACACAATCTAAATTAAATAATGAAATAGTTGGGTAGTCTTATTGTTTCAAATTAGGAGACAATTTTCAAATGGTGATGAAGTTTCATGTGATTATTAACTAACAATATTCTCCTTTCCTATCCTTGAAAAACTATAGAAGGTTCCCTGCTGCCACATGAAACCATAACTCATGTAGCAGCATAGGACCAGTCCTCCATTTTTCCTGTCATAAGGCATTTTTCATGTATTTGACGACTAGAATTTGTGGATTACTGTTTTCCGTGACGTGTTAGGAAGGATAGAAGACTTAATTTTGACGTTTGAAATTTTCTCAAAAACGTTCCTACGCCCTTTAATTTCCACTTACCAATAATTTTGCAACACTAGTCCTCTTCGTAATTGCAAGGCTGTACTCAAAAAGTAAGGAAATTTACTTTTTTGGCTCACTCAAAATTAAAAATTTAATAAAGGAATTACCACTTATCACTATTGATATTTTAAAATTAGAATCAATTTAGTTTTCCCCTTCCTATTACAAAAATTTCACAAATCCTTTGTTTTACATAAAACACCAAAGAAAGAATAAAGGTCGTTGCCCTGCAAACTTCCAAGGTTGTGATTAGTGAAGCAGTGAAAAAGTACGGCTATAGAACTAAAAAATTAGAATTCCAATCTTTCCCAACATGAAGTAGTGTTAATATAGCTGGTGGCTTGGCTTGATGGTCAAAGAGTGAATTACACAAGCACAAAATAAAAGCTTTAGGCATCTAGTTCCTTACACTCACACTCTCAAGGCATTCAGACTTAGGCCAAGCTCAAGATTGGATCCGAGTAAACTATATTGGCTCATTAACCTGCCATATTTTAATTTCATAAGATATGTTCGAAGTTTGAACTGCTAGGGTAATTTATTATTGTGAAATCATAGTTATAAATTATCTCTTATTCTATGAGCAATGTAATCTATTAATTGTAAGCAGATTCATTAAAAAAATTGAAAATGATTTTAGCATGAATGATGAAAATTTATATATTAATTGGTTTTTAAGAGTATTTGTATTATGTAGGAGCACTGGAAAGAAAAATCAAGACTTCATTTTATGTTTTCCTTATTTTATTGGGCTGAACTGGAGAAAATTGAATATGAATAGTGAGTTAATTGTAAGATCAATGGGCCAAGGCCATACATCAAAATTGACCACAGTGGGGAAGTATAAAAGCATGGATATTCATGCAAGTATAGTTATTAATGTAAGATCAAAGTTAACTCTTAGATTCACTAAAGAAATAGAAGGCAAAAATCTAGCATCAACTAAAACTCACGTGAAAAAGTAGATGAAAAATGTACAATCATCCAATGGAGAGTTAATCTATAATTATCTAGTAAGACTCTTGGCTATGCCTTGAGACTAAACTAATTCTCAATATTTTTGAATAATCATCCATTGGAATTTAGTAGGAAAACCATAGTAAATCATTGTCCAATGGCCATGCAAACATATATAAAAAATAATATTTTTTGGTTGTTTTTCAATAGATGGACCATGATGCGACCACTGAGAAGGTGGGGGTGTTTTTTTAATCATAGAAGTGAGGTTTAGTAGATTGATAGTCAAGTTACCTTTCCCTATAAATTTTCTCGATCAAGTTATTCATTCATTGAAATTTGATTCATTGCTACTATTTTGATACACAATCCAATCTAGTTGAGTGTTGAGTCTTCATTGAGAATGGCATTCATAGGTTGTCAAGAAAGAGGTTATCATGCACATGCACTCTTCTTTTCTTGGTATCATTGTAATTATGTTCAGCCTGAGTTCTATATTTTTAAATTATCATAATAGTTTTTGATTATTAGGCTTTTATTTTGTCTTTTAAGAATTTTAATTTAATTATTATTAATCATTAACAACTTTCATACATGAGAAAATAGATACTAACAAATGGTACATCATGGCCTCATTAATTTCGCTCAGCAATTTCAAATGGTATAACATTTAGTCAACAGTAATCATTAATTCTGCACACAGAGACTAATTTCTCTGGAAGCCTGAGATTTCTTTGGATTGTTATTCTTATAACTACATAGACATAATTAATAGAGAGATTGAAGACAAAAAAAAATCTAGCACTTAGTCTCCACTACTCAACATGATTTTGTGAGAAATAATACATAGATTGATTTCTCTGAGTGCCTTAGCATTCTTTGGCTCATTATTTTAATCACAACAACAATAAAAAATGCACTAAGGATCTGTTTTTAGTCCGATTATGCAATTTTTATAAGACATATTATGCAATATTAATAATAAACATAAATTTATTGCAATTTAGGGAAAGCTTGTTCACGTTTTTTTCTTTATATTGGAAGGTTACTTTCTTTTTGAAGTAATTTTTAGTAGATCATAGCATATATTGAGGAAATATTAGTTTCACAAGAATCAGTTATTTCTCTTGAAACTTTAGGTACTAAAAGTCCATGAAACAAATATATCACACTCCAAAAATCCAAAGAAAATGGAAGAGCGTTCAATTTTGTTAATCAAACTTTTATTGGTGAAGGGTTAATTTATTATGAGAACGTCATTAATGAAGTGCAAAATTTTAAACGTAACATTTATTGACTAGAAAAATAATGACCAAAACGTCAAAAAAAATTGTGTGACGGGTAAAGAGAAATCCAAATTGCAACTGTGCCTACCACCTGTTGGTGAATGGAGGTTATTCACTTTTCATTTACAGCTTACGAGGTTACTCATGTTACCAATTTTTTCACATGGCTCACTTTTAGGTGACTACTTATTGTAATTCTTATTTATAAATAACAATTGGTAGATAATTGTATTATTTGAAATCTATAACAAATCCAGGCAACAAAATTACAACAAATAGAAAATTATGCAAAAAATTCACCAGGGCACTAATGTGTGGATACCCTATCATTTCTTAGATCCTCATAACTTACCAACACCTAATATATTGGTATACACATAATATGGCATTTACCTAAAGTATTTCATATGTATCTAGAAGTAAATAAGTTGTATGACAATTGTTATGGCAGATATAAGATGTGTATTATAGTTTATATTTCAATTTTTCTTAAGTAGCATGCATGTTCGGTTCATTTAGTGACTACAATTACCAAATATATTTCAGTGAAGATGTGAAGATGATCTCTCATTAGGTCCTAATTAATTAAAGAATCATTAATTAGCTTTCCAAATGAATAAAATATGTTAACAAAATAGTAAAAACTAGGAAAACAAATCATGCCTTGAAAAAATATGGCACAATGAGTCACACTCTCAGATTTATTTCATTACTCATCAAGTGTCGCTACAACATATATATGATCACCATTATCATAGAAATGGGACATGTGACCATCATTTTGGTTTCGCCAATGACATTCCACATCATGAGCATTGTTTAGGGTTGATTGTGATGATTTTTTTTAAACAAATCATTTATACATTTTATGGAAATTATAGACACAATTTATAATCACATTACAAGATCATGATGTATGGATATTCCTTATCATTTCCTAGATACTCACAACTTACCAACACTTAATATATTTATATACACATCATATGGAATTTACCCATAGAATGCCACATGTATCCTAAAACAAATTAGTTGTATGGCAATTGTTATGGTGCATATATGATGTGTATTACAGTTTATCTTATAATTTTTTTGAACTAGCATACAACAATTTACATAGTGATATGAGAACCACTCTCTAGAGTATACATCGATTTTGTACACATGGCTTTTCAGTTTCTTTTTAAGATATATCATTGGTGATGGTCACATGATTATATAATGAACCATTAAGTTGAACTATGAAATTATTCATCACAACACACACACACACATATTGATGAATTAATAATTTTTCTTATATAATTTTTTTAATCTATTTTGAAAAAAAAATTATATATAATTATTTCTAAGAAGAACAAGAGACAATTCCTTACCATATCTTCGTAAAACATATAATAGCAAGAAAATTAATCTATTGAAATTTCATTTCCAAACATATTCATGGAGTAAAATGAAGATTAAAAGGAGATATTCATGGATTTACCTATAACATCACCTCATAATTAAGAATATAAATGTACAATATTGATGATACATAGGTTAGGAGAAAATTAATCTATTGAAATTTCATTTCCAAACATATTCATGGAGTAAAATGAGGATTAAAAAGAGATATTTATGAATTTACTTATAACATCACCTCATAAAAGTGTAAATGTACAATATTGATAAAATTTATTTTCATATGATAAATAATAAACCTTTATCTCACATGTATCATATAATATTATAAACAAACACATTCTATAATATGCAATAAAAGTGAAATTACACAATCCACATGGAAATAAGACTTAGTTCAAGCAAAAGAAAATAAAAAATAAACCATAAGTGACACGGATTTTGTAAAGGCATATAAGTGTCGTTATACCGACGGTGGCCAAAGCGTCGCTATTGTGACTGACTCCTCTAAACATCGCAATTGCGACACTTAGACATTGTGCCGCACTTGCGACGTTTGGAGGAAGTCGTCACAACAGTGACGCTTTGGGGCATAGTGTCGCAATTGCAACGTCTTCCTCCAAACGTCGCAATTGTGACACTTTTTCTAAGTGTCGGTATTGCGACACTTTTCTCTAAACGTCGATATAGCGATGGTTTCGGGCGATTGAAAAAATTTGGGGAAATTTCCGACATTTGGTCAAAAGTGTCGGAATTTCCTCGAAATGTACTAGTGATTTTATTTTCAAATTCAATTCATATTTTCCATTGTCTTTATCATGAATTTTTTATTGTAGGTTCATGTATTAAATCCAATGACAACTTCACCACCACCTTTAGCTTCATCTCTCACCCTTTATCATCCCTCTCTTCAACAAAATCTCCATCAGCCCTGTTTTCAAAAATTTCATCCCTACACCATGAGAACAACCCAGGGGTGAAATAAAAGCCTCCCAAGAGGTTTTGAACTTGGCCAATGGGTGGGCCACCTTCCACTCATCTAAATCCACCTTCGTTACACCTTACGTACCCTTTTCACACCCATTTTTGGCCTCAAATTTTCCTCAGACTGTTTCGTGTAGAAATTCAGGACTGTATTTTAGCACTACAAGAAACATGTAGTAGTACTTGAAGCAGCACCAATGAGCCCCTCCTTAAGCCCAGAAACTACCAACCACATCCTTTATACCTACAAAAACCACCGACACACGTTCAGCCTTGCACCCATGTGTTCAAGCCTTCCATAAGCCACCTTAGCGCTTTATTCCCCTAGTTGCAAAACAACACATTTGCATGCATAGTTAGGTCATGATTATTTGCATGATTAAAAGCATGATAGACAGAGCATAGAGTGAGTAGAGTTTTTTTATCCATTTGGCCCAGCAAAGTGTGATTAGGTTATTTTACTTTGTGCAATTTAAATTCAGTAATTTACTTCATGCAAGATGACTAGTTTGCTTTAATTTCTTATCATAGCTTAATGTGTGGATTTATTTCATTGTAGAGTAGTTAGATGTACTTGCTTCTTTTAGTGTATTTCAGTACTTGCTGATAGCGCCATTGCTTTGAATCATTTGTAGACTGAGGCCTAAAGTTATAAGTGGGATGGACTTCATCCAGAAACCCTAGAAGTAGCATCCTTTCATAAAGCTCAGAAGAGGATGACATGAGTAGAATGCATCTGTTGTGTATATAACACTGTGACATCCAAGTTTGTACGAACCCTATGTTTATAAATTAAATTAGGGCATCCTCTGGGAGTTGCAACATTCTTGGTGCAATACCAGGCTCACCACAGTGTATCATCTTGGATCTGTCCACAGTAGCAGTGTGGGATGTTTTTTGGTGAACTAAATTTTGGGGTGGTGTGGCCCTATGTTGGATCTGTCCACAATACTGAATGGTGTGGCCCTATGTTGAATTCTTGTAGGCCAGTTGTTCTTCATGGATATTGCATTACTGTCATGGTTATCACTTTTTCTTATATTCTCATTTGGTATTGTTTTTGTTTGGTATGGGTAAAGGTGAATAAGTCTCGGAAATTTGTATACATATTGAGATTTACGACCTCAGTTTGAAGTCCTTTTTTTAGAATTCACAACTCTAACTGATCACATGTAGACCATGGAGAACAATACTATCATGCCGAAGTCAAAAATGAAGATGCCAAATACTAAGATGTACAAAGCCAAAGTAGTGGTGTGTTCCATCATATGAATGGTGTGGTCAATTTTTTTTTATGTTTTTATAATAGACTCGTGACTATGGTAAATTATGAGTCAATATTGTAATTAGAGAAAATCTACATGTCATTTATTGTTTGTAATGGTTATTTATGGTCCTTGAAATGTTTTTATTTACATGTTCTAAGACTTAGAGAGGCATACATACCCCTTTGTTATGTGTTCCCTATGTTAGAGAGTGTTAACACCCTAGAATATTCTTTCATGCAGGATTGATACACTTGGGTGGGGCGTATTGGTTATAGACTCTATGAGGTGAAATTTTATATCTAGGGGGAGTTCATAGAGAGGTTGGATGAACCATGTATTTGAAGGAATTCCTAGAAGACTGGCAGTTGCAGTGGTTGGGGACCTATGCATTTCGGTACACGGTTGTTCCTTTATATTGACATCGACAATTGCATGAACAAGGTACAAGGAATAAATACGAGAATGGTACATATGTAGAATTTGCAGATGGATATCGAAACAACTAGTCATTAAGGGGGTGTGATGGAAAAATTAATTCCTACTTGTCTCAGTTATGATTCTTGTTATGTAAAGGAGTCTGTTCCTATTATTTAAAGAGTTTCTTCCTAATTTGGTGTGTGGTTGAGATATTCTTTCAACGAACACATTGTGTGTCCAATATAGTTTTCTATATTGAGACAAGACTTCTTGTATATGTGTAATATCATAATTGATGAATAATGAAGTTATATTTCCTTGTGGAAATTTGACAATTTAAACTTAATGTTTGTGACAACTCCTTATATTGCAGCAATTCTTGCATTTTTCTTTTCCAAGTATGATAATTGTTCAAAGTACGTAACTCTATTATCCTTAACTCTACCATAATTTCAAAACCCCAATTTTACTAGAAGATAATGCCTAAAAAAGACTTACCCAACTTGCTTTTTACTAAGTGAAAAAATTTCTAGGAATTTTTACTACAAAAATGCTAATACTATTTTCCCACATTCTCCCTTTTACCCTAGGTGATAATTTTTTCCCAATTTTGGTTTTAACCCAAAAAAAAAAAAGTTCTCCCTTCTTGTTTTAATATGGGAAAAAAAATTCAGCCTTAAATAATTTTTTAACTATAATTTTTCTTATTGAAAGAGGGAAAATTAAAGTTTGAAACAAAAAGAAAACATTGCCAATTTTCCTTTTTGTTGAAGGTGCTTTTCTCTACCTTTTTTCAAATACACATTCCTTTTTATTATATATTCTCCTTTTTTATGTGGACCAAAAAAATGCATTTCTGTATTTAAAAAAAAAATGTTAACAAATTATAGACATACTTTCTCCCATTCGAAAATTTTATGTAGGAAACATAAGAAAAAAGAAAATCATTTATGGCTCACTCTTGAACGAATATGCATGCACTCTAAATGCACTGCTCCAATCTCCAATATATCTTTGTTTTTTTAGCTTTGGAAAATTACAACACTTCCACCACCAACTCCAAACACCACAATCACGAATAATATTTGTCGCACATTCGTTTTTTATTATGCCTTCTCAAAAAAATTCATTTTTTGTTATGCATTCTCAAAAAAATGTATTTTTCCATTAAAAACATACAATGTGGGAAAATTATAAACATACTTTCTCCGTTTTTAAAAATTTATGTGGGAAACATTCAAAAAAAAATTGAAAATAATTTATAGCTCACTCTTGAACAAATCTGCATGAACTCTAAATGCACTGCTCCAATATCCAATATATCTTTGTCATTTTAGCTTTGGAAAATTGCAACACTTCCATCACCAAATCCAAACACCACAATCATGAATAAAAATGAAATTTCACTTTAATCGCGTTTTAGCTCTCGACAATTACAACACTTGCACCACCAACTTGAAACACCACAATTACGAACAAAAATGGAATATCAATTTAATCTAGTGGCTAGAAAAGTTTTGTGAAAATGTGATATTAGAAAATGAACTAGCCTCACTTACACACTACCTTGGAAATTAACAAAACCCCAAATAGATCTAGATCCAAAAAAAGTTATTAAAATATTTAAAATAGAACTATAAAAACCAGAAGGTAGATCCAAAAAATATATTAAAATATTTAAAAAGCTTTGAATTAAGCTTTGATACCATGAAAGAGTGTCAAAATACCCAAGGCTAAGACTACAAAGCTAAAAAATCATTCTATCAAGAGATCACAAGATGAAGAAAGAAGGGAAAACAAACTTCATTGCTTCCTAAAATGAGCTATACATGAACCTGATTTATATGAACAATATAGCCTTTTAGTGATATTTAGAAGATAATAGTGATGACTCAATAGATAAGGATAAAAAGTACAATGCAACTCATAATATCGCTAAGTAAGATTATAAGTTTCAATATTGATTAGAACTCTTACATTATTTCCTTGAGAAAGTCTATAACAAGGATATGGAAGTGGCTATATTTGTGACCTGAATTGAGAAAGATGCTCCTCAATAGAGGCATTCTCCTAGATCAATCATGGAGGTGGGGGTTGGAACCATACGTGAGGGAGCTCTGGCATATAGTGCAACATGATGGTAACAATATAGGTCGGGAACAAAAAAACCCTCGATCAGAGTGGCTAGCGGCAAGGAGTGGGCCGGGAGGACACAGTGGCGAAATGGGAACACCACATGGAGAGGTTGGACAACAACGTGGCCATCCCATGCAAAGAGTGGCAGATAATGGCCGATGGGGCTATGGAGAGGACACTTCCCAAGCAAGAACATAATTATGGTAATTAATTTGTATGTCAAGCAGCTGGAAAAGTTAGCGAGGATGTTAGAATTTCATTGGGATAAGGGCTGAAGGAATGTCTCGAGACAAGTTAAGAACAACAACATTGTAACCTTTCTCATAATTTTGTTCTGCTGTGGAGAAGTCGGCTCCTCCTGTGTGCCCTCCGGAAGCCATCGTCGACGAAGCCAGTGGAATGCGTGGATGGCTCAATATGCATTCGAAATCCTCCTTGCTGTGCAAATGAATTTGGTATTGGAATTTCGCAGCATGTAGGCAAAATTTTTATTGTTTTTAGATTTTTTGTATAATGGTTATGCCAAGATTTGTGAATTCTATAGGGTTGGCACGTTTAGTAAAGCCAGTGGTAGAAGTCGTCATAGTTTTGTAAGGTTATAAAATTTAACAACTGGTTCTCTTCATCCTTGTGAAATTAGAAGGTAAGACAAAAATGTATGTGGGTCTGCCTGGAAATTGTCTACATGCAGGTCAATGATGTGAATGTTTTGTAGGATAGCGTCTCGGAGGGTAGATTTGTGATCTCAGGTGAGGATTCTGAGTATTTTCATGTGTTGTTGAATAGTTCAGTCAGTGGTTTTGACTTATGGGGTTTAACAATATGGTGGGTCTGCAGAATTTCGGTTTTGGGTAGGGTTGGAACTATTTTGTTTTGCTATGGGCATTGGTTACTTTGTTTAGATTTTATGCCTTTTCTATGGGTTGGGGTAGTTGGTGTCATAGGTAGGAAGGCTAAGGGGCAAGGCCATATTGTTTTTACATTGTTGAAGGGGCAAGGTGCCTACAACTCCTATCCATCTATTGATTCACCCAACTACTGTAATTTCAATTACCTGAAAATTAACTGTCTTGTAATTTTCTATCGTATTGTTGCTCTAGGAGTGTTCATTTTCTTTCTAGTCAATATGGTCAAGAAAACAAGAGGAAGAAAGCCCAAAGTGGACAAAGGAAAAGAATCTATTTCAGCCCCGCCAACCAAGAGAGGTCGGAAATCTAGAAAAGAGTTCATGGAACCCTTAATTCAGACCTTTGCAAAAGACACCCCATGTTCTTTAAAATCTCGTATTTTTGGATGGGAAACTGAAGCCACAAATAAAATGGAAGAAGAGGATGAATTGACATGGATGGGAAACTGAAGCCACAAATAAAATGGAAGAAGAGGATGAATTGACAGCATAAGAATTGCAGCATATGATTGATGATCCGAGCCATACTCATGGGAGAATCTCATTGTTTCAGCACTCAATCAGAACATATTGGTTGGTAAAATGCCTGTTGGTAAAAGCCATAATGTCAATTCGAGAAACGTGGGATCCAAATTTAGTCTCCACCTTGACAGAGATTAATGGAAACATTCAAGAAATCAACCTACAGTATGCTCCTCTTGGAAAAATGGAGAAATATATAAAATCCATCCAACAGGTTGAAATACCAGGTTCCAGTGTCAAAGATCCAGCCCTGGTGGAGTCACATGATGACTAGAGCTGATAGTTCTAGTTTTTTAGCGGATAGCTTTACTTATCTTTACATTAAATTTTACTTATCTTTTTTGTAAATGTTAATATTAGCAAACTTTGATATCAATTATCTTAAGACTCAATTTATAAGATTAAGGAAGTTCATGTTTTGGATGGTGTACAATGCACTTAGATGGCCAACAGACCTAGTTTTCTTTTGGTGGGTTGAGGTCTAATTTTTGTATCTATTATGCTCGCTTTTTATATTAATAGAAAATTGTAAGGAACTACTAAGCTTACAAAAAAGAAAAAGGTGGTCACTTCTTGTTTTAATCCACGAAAATAAGTTGAGTGGTAAATAATTTTTTAACTATAATTCTTATTATCAAAAGAGGGAAAATTTAAATGCTAAACAAAAGAAAAACATTGTCAATTTTCCTTTTTGTCTAAGACGCTTTTCATATTTTTTTTCAATACACTTTTTGTTTTGTTATGCCTTCTCCTATTTTATGTGGACCGAAAAAATTCTTTGGAAAATTATAAACAAACTTTCTCCCTTTCCTGAAAATCTTATATATAGGCAAACATAAGAAAAAAGAAAATAATGAAAATTTTAAATTGAAAAACATAAAAAAAGGAAAAATAAATTATGGTTGATTCATGAATGAATCGCATGTATTTCAAATCAACTGCTTCAATATCCAATATAGACTTTTAGTTTCAGATCTGGACAATTACCATAATAATGGTGGCAATGTAATGGTGGCAATGTAATTAAATTATCATAATAATAAAACATTCAACATGATATCCATAAGCGTGGCTCCTTTGAGTGGGTTATGGCTTAATAGGCATAGATAAATCCATAGATAATACATTAACACAAATGTTTTATTGAATATTGAATGACATTTTTTAACTATAGTCTAAATTATTTTTAATAAAATAAAAAATTAATTAATTTACATAGTGGAATGTAATTCATCTAAGTGTAAAGGATTTTTTTAGATCTTCTCACAAAAACCAAATGAACCTTAACCTCCATATAAGTACATTTTGTAAATAAATAGTATATCCCTCTCAATTTAGAACTACTCTATTTGAAGTTGACTTGTGGAGTTCTAAACTGAAAGTTGATGATAATAACAATTTTCATGGGCCACTTCATATTGTGGTAGATACCTAATTAGTTATTCTAGTAGAAAGTAACATAGTCATGGATGGTTTTTAGGTTGTAAGGAATGAAACATTTATAAATATAATCTTGGTAAGCTAATCATTGCTAACAACAATTTTCATGGGCCACTTCATATTGTGGTAGATTCTAAATTATCTAGTACAAAGCTACACACTCATGGATGATTTTTAGGTTGTCAGGAATGAAAGATTTAGAAATATAATCATGGTAAGCTAATCACTGCTTAAAATATATTTTAATAAATTCTTTAGGTATTCTATATTAATTTAATCATTCAATGTTAAAGAAAATGATTTTGCAATGATTAAACCACCATTTTTATTAAAAACTCTTATTAAAAAGAACAATTTTAAAATAATTATCACAACTATATCTATTTCAAAAAGACTATTAAATATATATAAAATTATTAATTTGAAAATGTTTTAAAAATGAAATGGCATAATTTTCCTAAACTATATGAATAAAAATATCACTAAACTTATCAGAATAACTAGATGGAGCCTTCTCATGATTTTAGAAGAAATAAAGTTAAAAATATATTTTTTTCTTTCATATTATTTATATAAATTAAATACTTGAAATTTAGGAAGTTCAGAAAAACAATATATAAATTCCAGATATCACAGAGTGAGATGAACATTTAGAGTAAAATAAATCCATGGTATAGATGCATATGATTTATTTGTATAGTGATAAAATATTGGTATATTTATCTTAACTACCATGAGCCCTTTTACCAATTATCTATAATTAAATTCAACACTTTCAAATTTTCTTGGTTATGGAAATAGACAAATTTTGACCAACGTCGGCTGTTGTGAATAGAGATGACGATAATGACACTCGTATTAATGTTATTATAAAGCTAAAGACATCTTTGTATTAATGTTATTATAAAGCTAAAGACATCTGTGTTCAGGGTTTGCGTTTGTGCAGACTGCAGAGGTGGAGTCATCTTTGGGTTTGCATTTGTACTTACTGATCGTCGTTGAAAGATCTCAGGTTAATCACGTGTGCATCGCCAATCTAGTTAGATTTTCTGTAACATTTGGGGTATCGACATGGAAAGGCAAGGGGCAGGAGGAGGCTCAGACGAGCATGATGCTTTTGATAATCACATGGAAGAATTTCGTGACGAGAGAGTAGAAGAATTTCGTGAAAATCACATGGAAGAATTTCGTGACGAGAGAGTAGAGGATGGCCTGACTAAAATGTGGCTACAGAAGAAGAATTTATTGAGATTGAAAATGGTGATCAGATTGCAGAATTTCAAGCTACTCCTTCTCCAGGATCAGAATCTGTGGAAAATGGTGGTCAGATTGCAGAATTTCAAGCTACTCATTCTCCAGGAGAATCTAGAGAAGAAATATTACGTCGTCACGAGGCGTTACAGGAAAGGCTATCGGCTGTTCTTCGAGAAACGATACGATTGTCTAATGAGTTTGATAATCGGACGCTAACAGACAGAGAATGGGACGAGTTAATTAGTAGGATACGCTCTCTTGGTGAAGGCTTCGATGAAACTACTCGTCGACTTCAGATGGATAACGGACGCCCCCCATTGGCTTCAGTAACCATTTCGGAGGACCATATAAATAATAGTATCAACTCTTCCTGTCCAATTTGCCTCGACGATTTTAAGTTGGGAGAGGAGGCATCTCAACTCCAGTGCGGCCACGTCTACCATCACCAATGCATTTCAAAGTGGTTGGGTTATCGCAATTCATGTCCAGTCTGCCGATTCGAATCGCCCACATAATTTGTGTGAAGGGTGATTTGTGCGATGATGGTTATTAGGAGTATAATTGTTATTAATTATTTTAAACTGTTGTAGTTCAAGCTGATATGCATAAGTGATGCCGTAGCGTGGCATGCACTTGCTGCCTTTAGGTATAAATCTCGACTTCGGGTTATATTCATATAATTTATTTTAACCTATAGAACATTAGAGTCTAACACAATTTGAACTTTGTATCAGTTTAGTCTAATCTAGCTATTGGACAATTTTAATTTCAATAGTGTTGAATGATACAAAATGTAAATAATAAGAATGCAATCAATTACAAATAGTATTCATTGTGATCAATCTCAAATTATTTCCTTTTACTATTCTTATTGTCACCCTTGTTATTTTTGTCATCTTTTCATATCGATTATATGAAAAAGATAGTTGAAATCATAAACCATAAATATTTAGCTCGAA
This sequence comes from Pinus albicaulis, assembly GCA_034641835.2. NCBI lineage: Eukaryota > Viridiplantae > Streptophyta > Pinopsida > Pinales > Pinaceae > Pinus > Pinus albicaulis. The sequence continues at coordinate 398,651 of JAXQQM020063212.1, forward strand.
CTATTGCACTAAACATCATACATTGTCTCTCTTGCTCTCCAATATTAATATTTTGAGTTATTATAACACAAAAATCAATGTAAATTGTCAATAATTTTGTATGCTTACACCGAATTCAATGCACAATGTTAATCCAATAGCTTTAAAATGTACCATCATACATCCAATTACATCAAATCAAAAATCAACCTCTACACTAAAATAAATGCATTTAATGCAAATAATCAAATAAGATTAGAAAACAACATCTACACTAAAATCAATGCATCTAATGGAGGTAGCAAATAGCATTAGAAATGAACATCTACACTGAAATCAATGCATGTAGTGCAAGTAAGAAAATAATATTAGAAACCAACATCTACAATGAAATCAATGCATTTAGTGCAAGAAATCATATAGGATTAGAAATCATCTACATTGAAATCAATGCATCTAGTGCGAACAATTAAATATAATTAGAAATATATATCTACACTAAAATCAATGCATCTAGTGCAAGAAATCAAATAGTATTAGAAATCACCATCTACACGGAAATCAATGTCTCTAGTGCAAGAAAACTTCTTTTCTCTCTCCCCCCTCCAACCACATTTCTATTTCCCTCCGTCTCTCCATTCTCTCACATCCTCCCTCTTCCTTCCTCTCTCTCCATTTCTCTCACACCTATCTATCTCTCTCTCTCTCTCTCTCTTCACCCTCCAACTCTATTACTATATCCCTCCCTCTCTCCTTCTTTCCTCCCTTCTCTCCATATCTCCTTTATCTCTTTATCTCACCCCAAAACATACACACTCTGTCTTCATCTCTCCCTTGTCACTCCATCTCTCTCTCCACTTCTCACTCTCTATGTATTTCGTCTTCAGTCCCTCTCTCCTCCTCCAACTCCATCTCTCTATCCCTCCCTATCTCCTATCTCCCTCACTCTCTCCTCCTCTCTCTCCCTCTCTCTCCCTCTCTCTTTGCCCTTCAATTTTCTCTCTTCCCCCATCACTCTCTTCCTTTCTCTCAAGTCCTCTCTCTTGCCCTTCCTCTCTCTCCATTTCTCTCCTACCTTCCTCTAAATTTTCCTCTCTCTCTCTCTATTTCTCAACATCTACACTAAAACCAATGCATATAGTGCACAAAATCAAATAGGATTATATATCACCATCCACACTAAAACCAATGCATCTATTTCAAGAAATCATCTTCTCTACCCCCCCCCCCCCTCCAACTCCATCTCTCTTCCCCTCCCTCTCTCCAGTCTCTCACATCCTCTCTCTCTTCCTTCCCCTCTATCTCTCTGTGTCCAACTCTATTACTATATCCCTCCATCTCTCCTTCTCCCCCCATTCCCTCCATACCTCTTTATTTTTCTCTTTATCTCACCCCTAAACATACACACACTCTCTATATTTCTCCCTTGTAACTCCCTCTCTCTCTCCACTTCTCACTCTCTATGTATTTATTCTTCCATCCCTCATCCCCCCTCCAACTCCATCGCTCTATCCCTCCCTCTCTCCTCATATATCCCTCCATCTCTCCTCCTCTCTCTCTTCCTTCCTCTCTCTCCCTTCCTCTCCTACCTCCCTCTCTCTTCCCCCCTCTCTCTCTATCTCCCTCTCTCTTTTCCTTAAAATCCTCTCTCTTCCCCCATCACTCTCTCTCTCTCTCTCTAGTCCTCTCTCTTCCCCCATCACTCTTTCTCTCTCTCTCAAACTATGTTACTATATCCCTTTCTCCTTCTCTCTCCTTCTTTTCCCCATTCTCTCCATTTGTGCTTCTTTGTATCTTTATCTCACCCCCAAATATGCAAACTCTCTCTCCATATATCCCTTTTCACTCCCTCCACATCTCTTTATTTTTATCTTTATCTTAACCCCAAACATACACACACTCTCTATATTTCTCCCTTGTCACTCCCTCTCTCTCTCCACTTCTCACTCTCTATGTATTTATTCTTCCATCCCTCATCTCCCCCTCCAACTCCATCGCTCTATCCCTCCCTCTATCTTCCTATATCTCTCTATCTCTCCTCTTCTCTCTCTTCCTTCCTCTCTCTCCCTTCCTCTCCTAACTCCCTCTCTCTTCCCCCGTCTCTCTCTCTCCCTCTCTCTTTTCCCTACAATCCTCTCTCTTCCCCCATCACTCTTTCTCTCTCTCTCTCTCAAACTATGCTACTATATCCCTCCCTTTCTCCTTCTCTCTCCTTATTTTCCCCATTCTCTTCATCTATGCTTCTTTGTCTCTTTATCTCACCCCCAAATATACAAACTCTCTCTCCATATCTCCCTTTTCACTCCCTCTCCCTCTCCACTTCTCATTCTCTATGTTTTTCTTATTCCCTACCTCTATCCCCCTCCAAATCCATCTATCTATCCCTCCCTCTCTCCTCCTCCTCTCTCTCTCTCTCTCTCTCTCTCTCTGCCCTCCAATCCTCTCACTATATCCCTCTATCTCTCCTCCTATCTTGCCCCGCCATATTTATGTCTCCTTCTCCCTCTCTTACCCTTCTCTACCTCTCTCACTCCTCTCCCTCTCTCTCTCTTCATTCCTCCTCTCCCCTCTCATTGAGTTTATCCTCATCTCTCCCTTGTGAGACCCCATATCTCTTCACCTCTATCATTATATGTATTTGTTTTTCCCTCCCATATATATTTAGAGTGAACATATATCATGACATATTAATGTATATTACAAAATAGCAAATTTACTATTGTATTAATCCAAAGTTATTAAATTTAATAATATTAATATGAATATTATATTTACTACTACTACTAATAATAATAATAATAATAATAATCTTTTAATATTAATGTTAAGGCTAATAATGTTTCTTTTTTTTGGTCATGGTATTAAGAATAATTTCACCCATAGGCTTCACCTAAATAAAACTTGTTTCTGGAGTGTTCCTAAATATAAAGAGGTTTATGGAGCAAATATCAAAAGATATTTTATTTATTTACCATACCTCTTTTATTTACCATGGTATTTGGCCCATAGGCTTGGGATATAATTAGATGTTGATTTATAATGATATTCTATATGTTTTTATATATTTATCATGCATTTTTATACCTATTTTATATTTATTTATTTATTTACCATACCTATTTTATAAATATGGTATTTGGCCCATAGTATTAATAATAATTTGTCCTGTGGTATTTGGTCAATAGGCTTCACCTAAATAAAACCTCTTTTTTTAGTTTCTCTAAATATAAATAGGTTTATGGAGTAAATATAAAAAGAGGTTTTATTTATTTACCATACCTCTAGTTTATTTATATTTTTGTTTATTTACCATAACTAAACCTCTTTACATTTTAAATTTATATTATATTTATACATAAAAATAATTAAGTTTATTTTTAAATATGAGAAACGTTGTATCAAAAATGTAAAATTTTAAACATTATCTTTACTTTAACATGTTTACCTTTTTAGGTGAGATGTAGACCACATACTAGGTTGTAGAGATAAAAGTTATATTTTAATAATTAATCTTACCCTATTAAAAAGGTTAAAAATTTATATATAATATAAAGAATCAAGTTATATATGATTTAAGATTCAAGTTAATGTTTTGGCCAACATTAGTAAAAAAAAAATTATTAATTATTTAGGACGTGACAATCTTACACATTGGGGTCATATTGGGCTGTAGATTACGCCTTCGCGCAATGATCCCGTCAAATTTGTTAAAAACAAAATATTGAATTATAAATTTTAAACAATTTAAATTTTCCATCCCATTAAATTATATAGAAAAGAAAAATAAAAAACAAATTAAAGGAAAAAAATATCCAAGAAAAATTGTTTCACAAAGTTTAGTAAAATCTACAAAAACGTCATAGTAAGACATTTGGTGTTTCCAAGTTCAAACCAGTGGCTAAAACCAGCCCCCAAACCATCCATCGTCTGCTTTCGCCTCTTCTTACGATTTGCAAGTCTAATTGATTCACGCGTCTCTAGATTGAACATGAAGATAAGTGATTTATAGTTTTTAATGCAATATCATATACCAACTCATAATATTTTTATTTTATTTAAAATTAAAATATAATAATAATTATAATCTAAATTAAATAATAATTATAACATATTAGATCTAAGAATTTTGTGATCCATAATGTAGATGAAAGAACTTTCGGATTAATCACATCATTATGATTAGGTCGACGTTTTGAACCAGCTAATGTGGTTCATCCTCAGGTCAGGACAAGGTGGAGAGACTAATCGATCCCAATGAATAAAGAATGGAGATGCATCATTGCCCAGAAATAGCCGTTGAGAACTAGATGTTAATAACTAGTCATTAAGACTAGTTGTTCAGAACTAGCCATTAGGAAGTTAGTTAATAAGTTAAAAATAAATTAATTGTTTAAATAAAATCTTTTTTAATTAAAATAAAATATTAAAAATGGGGTTTATAAATTATTATATAATAGGTAAAAAGGGGAGGGGTAAAATTTTTAAACCAAAATAATTAATTAATTAATTAATTAGATAAGATTAAATCATTAAAAAACATCAATTCGCAATTAGAGGAGGAAGGAAACCATGATGATTCAATTAGTAGCATTAATTCGCATATAAAGGAGAAAGGAAAATGTGGCCCATGTGGCTCTTTGAGTGATAATGAGAAGCACTTAGATGATGAAAGAAATATTAATAAAGAAATAAACCGTGATGATTCAATTATGAGCATTAATTCACAAATAAAGGAGAAAGGAAAGGGTGATGATTCAATTGGAAGCATTAATTCGCAAATAAAGGAGAAAGGAAAGCATGGCCCGTGTGGCTTTTTGAGTAATAATGAGAAGCCCTTATATGATGAAATAAATACTAATAAAGAACCCATAGATGGTTTAGAGAGAAATATTAATAGGATAACCTTACTTGATGATTCCATGAATAAAAAGGTTGTTAATCTTTCCTTGGTGGAATTAGGTCATGATTCCCGTATGATTCTTAGCAAAGGTCCGATATTTGCTGTTGCTCCTAAATGTAGTCCTAATGAGAGCATTTTGTGTAGCATTGAGGAGGGTATTTGAGGTTATCCAGTGGATGACAAAGAGGCCTAGACAGGAATGCCCCATGATCCTAAGAAAATATAAACCACTTAAAAGTAACCTCAGCAAGGAGGAGATAGGCGCTCTTAAATCCCTTCACAACAACAATGATATTGTAGTCCTTAAGACTGAAAAACGAGGGGTAGGTGTCATTTTATATACGGTGGATTATATTAGAAAAATGAATGAGCATCTTGATTACAATAGCTATAGCAAGTTGAAGTCCAACCCCTTGCCAAAGTTCTTAACAGAAGTTAGAAGGTAATCTTGAACTCCCATCTCGATGATAAATTGAAGAAGAAATTTAATCCCTCCTGTGAAGTCATTCCGAGGATTTATGGGCTTCCTAAGATTCATAAAGAAGGGGTTCCCCTTAGACCAATTGTCAATACCATTGGATCCCCCACCTATGAACTGGCAAAATATGTCGCAAAAATTCTCAAACCTCTCGTTGGGAACACTGAGTCCTTCATTAAGGACTCAAGTGACTTTGTTAGGCTTATTAAATAAGAGAGGGTGGAAGAAAGTGACATTCTAGTAAGCTTTGATGTGGTTTCACTGTTTACCAAAATCCCTTTAGATCAGGTAGTGAAGGTATTCAATGAGGTGATGGATCCTGAAACAACCAAACTTGCTGAGGTTTGTTTATGATCCACCTTCTTCAGCTTCCAAGGAGAGTTCTATGAGTAGCTATCTAGTGTTGCAATGGGATCGCCTCTCTCACCTATTGTGGCAAACTTATTTATGGAAAACTTCAAGAAGAAAACCCTTGCCTCCTTCCCCTTAAGTCCAACTTGGTGGAAAATATTTGTAGACGACACTAACATAAAGTGGTCGCATGGTAGGGATAATCTCAAGAAATTCTTCAACCACCTCAACTCAACTTCCTCAGAAATTAAGTTCACTATGGAAATTGAAGAAAACATGAGCATTCCTTTCTTGGATGTCCTGGTTACCATAAAAGAGGATGGAACATTAGGGCATCAGGTTTTCAGGAAGAAGACTCATACAAATAGCTACTTCCATGTTGAGTCCTACCATCATCCTGCTCAGAAATTTTTAAGTGTCCTTAACACTCTTGTTGTAAGAGCCCTGAGAATTTCCGATGAGGAACATCTGGAGGATGAAATATCTCACGTGACATCTATATTTTTTGGTATAGGGTAAAAGGAAAGAGAAATCAGGAAAGCTATAAACAGATCAAAAAGTACTGTCGTATCCAAAAAGCGCCAAGATCCCCAAGAGAATATTGGTAGGGTTTTTCTGCCATACATTAAAGGTGTGACAGATAAGATTGCCAAGGTTTTGGGAAGGAATGACATTTTTGCATAATTCTCAGCAGAAGGAACCATTAGGCAAAATATGTGCTCAGTCAAAGATAGCATTATTCAGGGGTAGCTTAAAGGTGTTTACAATATTGAATGCTCATGTGGCAAGAGTTATATTGGTGAAACCAGGCGCTCTCTTCAAAAGCGTCTGAAAGAACATGGTACCGATAGTAAACATGAGCGAGCTAGAACCTTTGCCCTTGCTGATCACTCCTCGAAAACAAAACATCACATACATCTTGAGGATGCTAAAATCATTGCGAGGGAGGAGCACTATCATAGACAGAAGATTAGAGAAGCTTTGGAAATTATGAAACACCGAGATAACATAAATAGGGACAAAGGTTACGAGATTAGTAACAATTGTCGACCTCTAGTTAGACAAATTTTCTCCTTAGGTTCATCCTCATCCCAGGTATGATATCGCAGGTTTGCTTCTTCTCCTATTTAGTAAGCAATTTAAGGTCATGCCATTTCATAACACTTATTACTTCACTTACTCATTATAATTATCAGTATTAATTAATTTTTATTAATAAAAATTAATTAATTTATAATTATTATCAGTGATTGGAAGTAAGTAAGGATAACAATTCTAAATCAAATTTATTAATAAAAATCAAAATTAAAATTTATTAGGATTTTATTAAATTAATAAAATATATTTAATATTCTTAATATAAATTCATTATATTTATTAACATTGAGATTATATAGATTATAAAATTAATTTAGACATTAAAATTTTAAGTAACAATTAACATAAAATAAAATATTGTAGTAATTTAGAGTTTGATAATTAAATAAATATTAAATATAAATATTTATTAAAAATGACAAAATTTCAAAATTCTTAAAAAATTTAAAAAATATTTATTATTATTTTTTTTTTTTAAATATCTATTATTTAAAAAATATTTAGTATTAATTTAATAAAAATTGTAAATATTAGTTACTAAAATTAGAATTAATTTATATTAAACCTTTGAAAAAATTTTAAAAAATTAAAATTAAAAATTTTTAAACAAATTATAGAGTTTGTCGGCACTTCTCATCTTCTCGTCATCTCAACCCTTCATTATTTATACCCTTTGCGACCTTCTTTCAGTCTTCATTCATTTCTCGTCTTGAAGATAGATCCCTATTGGGATTCGAAACATCGACAATCATTTTATGATATTGTGGATAATCCGGATTCTACAATAAAAAATAAATCAATCAAATAATTAAATGATAAAGATAAAAGTAAAAACAGGTGCTGCAACAATTATATCTAGGATTGATTGTTTTTTTCTCACCTTCACTTTAGGCTTGGAAAAATTTGTACCAGGTTTTTTAGCATTTGACTCACATGATAGACATTGATCTATGTGGGAATTTAGGGCTATATTTGATGTAGATGAGAAATATCTACAAACAGGACAAACCTTTGGTATCATGGCCTTTGAAAGAGATCCCGGATTCTCAAATTCTTCGTTCTTCCCAGGATCTGCCTTGCTCTTCTCCAAAGTTTGGATCTGCCTTGTAGGCTCCTGCCTCTTCTACACTGCTTGAATTGGAGCACCTCCATTATGATATCAAATCATCTGCTACTATGAAATGACACAGGTCGCAGATGCTTTGATAGACTTGCCTTTTGGGCACTTCACCGCGAACCAAGTTTTAAAATGTCACAACCCACTTGATATTTATCCCTAGCAAAAGTGTCACATGTGAAGATCAGGCTTTGATGAAGCGAATAACTTGTTAAAGAGAATTTTTGATTACTTATGTATTCGGCCCAACAATATAGATTTTGATGCACTATCATTTTTAACCATGTGCTGAAAAACATACAAAAAACTATGTTTTTAGTGAAATTTGAGTTCACAAGAATCGATGCCAGTCAAAATCTAGACCTTGCTCCCATCTTACTGGTAAAAGGCGGTACTCATATTTCATGCAATTAATGGAATGCATTTTTCATTGTTTTATCTCGTCTTATTCAAACTTCCAAGTCTAGCATCAATGATTGTTTTATGCTTCAAAAAAATGGTATTATTCTTTAGAGAAGTGTATCTACTTCTTTTTATACTTAACTTCCAAGTCTAGCATCAATGATTATTTTATGCTTCACACATAATCTAGTTTTCATTATACTCCTTAAAACATTTTTTATTAGTTGAATGAGACAAACTTAAAAGGAGTAAGCTAATATATTAGCAAAAGGATTTATGTCACAAATATAAGATTCTAATAGGAATTCAATGGAAATTTTAGGCATCACCTGAGTAATCTTCATTGTCTGCAAATTTTGACATCTAGAGAGAAGTTAGTTACAAAATTAGGCAGCTCCTACTTGAAAACATGTTGATGTTGATGCATAGAAATCTCCTTCATTTATAGCCATGTGTTGGAATATTTGAAAATTCCAAAATAAAAATGGAGAGAGTAATACTATCCTCTTCTAACACAGAGAAAATATTGAAATTTCTTCACTGGAAATAGAGTTCAACACTTTGAAAAATTTCTATTCCTTCAAAAAAAAACTATTACAAATTCTTCCTCACTGAGAGGGATTACAAAATGTGACTGCCGCAAAATGCAGTGCACTCAAAATTCTTCTCTGTCTCTAAAAATACGCACTATTGTGCTCTTCAAAACACTTACATTTCTATTGTGTGTAATAATAAACTTTACAAATAAATTCCGAAACAGGCTCACAACCCTTTTATTTTATATGCAACGCATATATTAAAAACATAACAAAACTATGCAAATAACAAATGTATTAAAATGCTCATGGGGTCCACAATTTATAAATGTTTTAATATATATATATATATATATATAACATATATACGTCACATTTAAAATAAAATATTACCAAAACTAGTGTGGGACCTTAACATACAATAAAACTATTACGCCGCGCGTTATATAAAACATATAACGAAACCTTTGTCAAAACTTCAAACGAACCCTTTAGCCGTGGAGCCCACCGGACTTCAAACATCAATAAACCATAATTCAAACCAAATTCGCGTTCCAAAATAGCATGCTGATGTCGGCCAATTTTGTGATGCGAAAACGAAATTAATTTCTCCCTAATCGTTTTCGGGTTCGAATTTGGGCTGGCGTACGGAGAGAGAGTTGTGACGTGAATTTCTTATCAAATTCGCCCTAATCTTTTTCGGGTCCGGATTTCCACTGCGCAAGCGGCCCAAACAAAGATTTTCTCCAATCACTTTCTGCCACATGTCCTCCTCTGGCTTAGCATATCAATCGCATTAAGTTTTAACGCTGTTCAATCAATCACATTAAGTTTTAATGTTGTTCAATCAATCACATTAAGTTTTAACGATGTTCAAGATCGGACCTCCACTCCTATTAGCGATTCCGCATGCTCCAATATGCTCTGGCCTTTGGATCTCATCAATGAGAGATTTATGATGGGCATTCTTCGACGCCATTGCAGTCGGGTCGACAAAATGGTGTTTCGCTATGGTTTCTCAGACGAGTCACAACCTTTGAATTTTTCAGATGCTCTCCGATTGCTAGGTTACACTGCCTTCTCACTGTGACGAGAAGGAGAAGCCAGCTGAACTACTGCTTAGAACTTGGTGCAAATCTGTATTTCTCTCGGTCTGGTCTGTGTCTGTCTTCCTCGATTTTTTGGAATCCTTCTTCTTCGTCTCATCTTGTGCCCACTGCTGAGACTGCACCCATGCCTTGCCTACATCAAAGAATGTGTTTCCGCAGGGGTATCACCAGAGGCCAACCCCTGCACACTCCCTCCAACCCCTCAACCGAGTCTTCTTCCCACTCCAGTGATTATTACGTAGGCCGCTATTCAAACTCTATAGGTGGGCGGGGTCGGGTTCTAGGATCTGGCCACCGTATGGGCTCCCCTGCTCCTCATTTCCCCACCACTTCACCTTCTCCCACGACGTGAACTGCGCTTTTTTCCTTTAATTTCTCTCTGAACCACCCACGAATCACAACTTCAATCACCGTGGTTTTCCGTGAAGAGGCCCAAATGGAGGAACAATGCACCCGTCTGGCGGGTCTGAGCTCAGAAAAAGCCCAGCTTTCAGGCCTTCAGGAGGGGAGTGGTGGTGTGAATGTGCAAGAAATGGATGCTCGGGTTCGTAGGGCTCATGATGTGGAGATAGCGCCTGGAGATGCTAGACCTTCCGTGTCTGAAGCTGCTTCCGCCATGGAGAGTGACATGTTTTCCGAAGGATGGTGCCGAATTGTCGAAGAACCACTGGATGAGTAGCTGCTTCTCTTCGTTTTGTTTCTTTCGTTTCGTTGCCCACTTAATTGGGGATGTTTTTTCTTGTATTTCTGTGCTGGACTTCGTGAGTTTTTGAATTGGAAGACCAGTAATCATCAAAGATATCAAATGATGGTTCCCCTGCGTGGGCAATGCAATGACCTGAAAAACGTTCAAGACTGGTTTCCCCGTATGAGGGCAGTCTTCTTTTTTTATTTTTTGACAAATTTTCCATAAGTCTGGGCAATTTTTTTGACTTTGGTCATGCTATAATTTTATTCCCACTGTTAATAGATTAACCTTACTTAGAAAAAAAAAAATTTGCCCTGTTTCTATTTTAAACCTGTTTTTTGAAATACAGAGCCATGTTTATATGATTGTTTATAGTCGAAGCAATGCAGGGTGGTTTGTTATATTAATATTTCATGATCGAATTATGTTCATAAAAATTTGAACACCCATAATTCATAACAAATATTGGAGATTTACTGTCCTGTTTTAATGTTTCATTTTTATGTTTTCCGAAGGATGGTGCCGAATTGTCGAAGAACCATTAGATGAGTAGTTGCTTCTCTTTGGTTTGGTTTTCTTGCTTCGCGGCCCACTTAATTGGGCATGTTTTTGCTTATATTACTATGCTAGACCTCTATTTTATTTTTGAATTCTGTAAACACTGTAATCTTCAAAGATATCAAATGATGGTACCCCTGCGTGGGCAATGCAACGACCTGAAAAACGTTCAAGACTGGTTTCCCCATATGAGGGCAATCTTCTTTTTTTATTTTTTGACAAATTTTCCATAAGTCTGGGCAATGTTTTTGACTTCGGTCATAATGTAATTTTATTCCCACTGTTAATAGATTAACCTTACTTAGAAAAAAAATTGGCTTTCTCCAAATTTCGAATCCTAATGAGCTCTTTCTCAACCTTATTTAACCTAAAGGGTAGTTACCAACAGCTCCCTAAAAAGTAGGTGATGATTCCACTTTACTGCAAGTGAAGTGTACCTTTGGCACACTTGATCTCGAGTTCTCTTGGCTACCTTTGATTTCGAGATGTTGTAGGGAATATCAAGGATCCCTTGGCTGCCTCTTTGAGTTTAAGGAGGTGGAAAATCCCCCTAGAATCTCTCCTTACTGTCTACTCCAATATTTAATGGAAACATATTAACAAAAAATGCAATATCTTCATGATTTTCCTTAATTTAACTCATGTTAGGCATTTGAAGTATGACAAGCCTTAATCACCATCTACACTAGCAACAAAATAACATAATATAATTAAATGTTAGAAAAAGAGACTTAATAAGGAAAAAAGGTAACCATTAACCCCTCAAAATGTACCTAATGATAGAGCTCATCATCACCCTCCTACTAAATGGTTTCTCATCTTCTGAGCAACTAGTCCTCTTTTTGCATTTCTATTATGTCTTTGATGGACCCTCTGACTTCCCAAGGAAGAAGTGTGGGAGTCCCTTTAGTAGGGTAAAAACCATGATTATTTTTTTCTTCCTCACATTCTTTGTTCTGCTCATCCTGGTTCATTCCATCACTCAGACCGAGCAACAAGGGTGGATTGAGCTTCAAGACAAGCCACTTAATCTTTTTCGCCTGCATGGCCCTAATATAGAATGGTGCTCTCTCCAAGGCACCCTTGAATCTTTCTGGTGTGTGGTACTCCATGTTTCTAAGCTTGTGAGGGAGGCTGTTCCGTCTTGTTTGGCTATCCATTATGCACTCATCAACCTAGAAACATCAACAAAGTGAGCCATTTCTTGAGCTTGTGTATGGAGGTATTTTTCTGCAAGTGCAGGATCATTTTCAATATTTATATGGTTATTGATGAATCCACTAGGGCTAAATAGTTCTGCCTTAATGTGTAAGGGTTCTTTGCTTTCTCTTTTCATAACCATTTTCATTTCTTGTGCTCTAGTATCTTCATTAACCATCCATGATGCCAATTCCATAAATTGCATATCTCCCATCGTAGGTTTTGGGTCCCAAATGATCAAGTCTTTCAACACAAGGTTATGCATGTAAAACTATTCTATTTTTTCCTTGTCTTCCATACCTGCTTAGTAGAAGAAATCAATGAATTTTCTACAGTTTAGGAAAGGTAAGGATCCATGGGAGGCTAAAGTTTTGATTTTAAAGAGGAGCCACTTCTCCTTGAGGTAAACTACATACGAATCTGAAGGATATCTGTGTTGAATGGCCTCCATGCAAAAATATTCCATGGTGGCCACTTGTTTATCCTTTTGCTAAAGCTGCTCTTGTAGTGCTATATTCTCTACATGTGCCTTCTGAAGCTGTTCCTTCAAAAATAACTCTCTAAGCCTAACATCAGATAAATTTTTGGATGTCTCGTATACATTCACATTCCCAAAGACAAAATGAAAAATTTGGACTGAACAGGTATAAAATGCATCTTTTTTGGATATAAAACCTCATATAAATCATAAAAAGTCTACATCAAGGAAGAAATTTGTATTGAAGTAAGCAGAGATGTCATTTTTTCTGAAAGCATTGCATACAAGAAGTCCAAGGATATTCCGATTGATTGCAATGAAGAAGAAGAACATATATTTACAAATTAAGAAGTTTCAAGGAAAGAAAAAGCTATAGAACCTACAACTAATTATGAATATACTGAAGGAACAAGTGAACTTGTGTAACAAATCTTCATTCCAGAAACTCAAAAGAGCCCAACTTGGTTAAGGTCAACTCTACAAGAAGTCAACGATCATGAAACAACAAAAGGAAGATTCAGAGAAAGAAATAAGCCTAAGAGATATTCAGGTTATGTAGCTTACATGACTAAACCTATTGAAGTAGAACTTACCAGTTATGAAAAGGAAGTCAAACATGAAGAATGGAAGAATGTAATGAAAGAAGAATATGAGTCTATAATGAATAAAGATGGTTGGGAAAATTTTCCTATACGTAAAGAGAAAACATTTGTGACTTCCAAATGGGTGTACAAGATCAAGCTTGTTGTTGATGGAAGAATTGACAAGTATAAGGCAAGATTTGTGGCAAAAGGATTCTCTCAACAAGAAGGAGTCAATTATGAAGAAACTTCTGCACCAACGACAAGATATAATACCACTAGATCACAAGATATTGGGATGAGGGTCTCTTAATTCTCTCATGTTTCAAACACTAATTTCATTGACCATGGTTTCCAAGGGCATATGCATTCCTTTAAAAATGCAAATGTTGTGGTGATGCATTGTTCAGAGTCATTTATTTTACATTTCTTTCTAAGGTAATGTTTGTTTTTTTCAGCCCTATAGTATTCATTTTTCCTCCTTTATATTATAAATATAATCATTTCCATATATTTTTTATAACCTTGTCAAGGGAATAATTTTAAAGTTCTAATAAATATTGAAACTTGTAATGTTCATTAGCCATATTATTAGTTGCAGTGTCATTATTATCATTATTTATTGAATCATTAGTATTATTTTTTAGCTATCACTAAAAACCTATATTGCTCCTATAAATTAGATTCATGTATAACTCATTTTCTCAAGCAATGAAGTTTTTTTTTCCTTCGTTCTTCATCTTATGTTCTCTTAGTAGAAATATTTTTTTAGCTTTGGAATCTTATCCTTGGGTATTTTGATACTCGGTATGAGAGCTTCACTGTGAGCTCCCATTTTTCTAGATGTATATTAAATATTTTAAGATCCATTTTTGGATCTCGATATGTCTGGGGTTTGTTAATTGCCAATGAAGTACGGTAAATAAGGATATTTCATTTTGTAATATCATATTTTACCACACCTTTGCTAGCCGCTCGATTACAGTGAAATTCCAAAATTTTCACTTGTTCGTAATTGTGGTGTTTCAAGGTGGTGGTGGAAGTGTTGCAATTGTCGAGATCTGAAACTAAAAGTTTATATTGAATATTGAAGCAGTGCATTTGCAATTCATGTGATTCGTTCATGAATCAACCATAATTTATTTTTCCTTTTTTTATGTTTTTCAATTTAAATTTTTCATTATTTTCTTTTTTCTTACGTTTTCTCCTCAGCCCAAGATTTTCTCAAGAAAGGGAGATAGTTTGTTTATAATTTTCCAAATAATTTTTCTCGTCCACATAAATTAGAAGGCATAAAGTCTATTAAAAAAAATGTATGGTTTGAAAAAAGGAAAATTGACAATGTTTTTCTTTCATTTAGCATTTAAATTTACCTCTTTGATAATAAGAATTATAGTTAAAAAATTATTTACCACCAAGTTATTTTTGTGGATTAAAACAAGAAGTGAGCACTTCTTTGTTTTGCTTTTGTAAGCTTAGTAGTTCCTCACCATTTTCTATTAATATAAAAAAAAAAAGCGGGTATAATAGATACAAAAATTAGATCTCAACCTCCCCGAAGGAAACTAGGTCTGTCGGCCATCTAAGTGGATTGGACGCCATCCAAAACATGAACTTCATTAATAAACTAAACTAAGTCTTAAGATAACTGATATCAAAGTTTGCTAATATCAACATTTACAGAAAAGATAAGTAAAATTTACTGTAAACATAAGTAAAGCTATCCACTAAAAAACTAGAACTATCAGCTCTAGTCATCATCTGACTCCACTTGGGCCGGATCTTAGACACTAGAACCTCGTATTTCAACCTGTTGCATGGATTTTATATCTTTATCCATTCTGCCAAGATGAGCATATTGATGCAATTGACACAGACTGATTTTCTGAATGTTTCTATTAATCCCTGTCAAGGCGGAGACTAACTTTGGCTACCCTATTTCCTAAATTGACATTATGGCTTTTACCAACAAGCATTTTACTAACCAATATGTTCTGATTGAGTGCTGAAACAATGAGATTATCCCACGAGTATGGCCCGAATCATCAATCATATGTTACAATTCTTCGGCTGCAATACGATAGACAATTCCATGACACTTAATTTTTAGGTAATTGAAATTACAGTAGTTGGGTAAATCAACACATGGACAAGAGTCATAGGCACCTTGCCCCTTCAGCAATTTAAAAACAATGTGGACTTGATGCATTGATTTCAATGTAGATGATTTCTAATCCTATATGATTTCTTGCACTAAATGCATTGATTTTAGTGTAGACGATGATTTCTTATCCTATTTGATTTCTTTCACTAGATTCATTGATTTCAGTGTAGATGTTGATTTCTAATTATATTTGACTGCTTACACTAGATGCATTGATTTCAATGTAGATGATTTGTAGTCCTATTTGATTGCTTGCACTAAATGCATTGATTTTAGTGTAGATGTTGATTTCTAAACCTATTTGATTGCTTGCACGAGATGGATTGAAATGAGTGTAGATGTTGGTTTCTAATCTTATTTTCTTACTTGCACTAGATGCATTGATTTCAGTATAGATGTTGATTTCTAATGCTATTTGATTACCTGCATTAGATGCATTGATTTCAGTGTAGATGTTGTTTTATAATCTTATTTGATTGTTTGCATTAAATGTATTTATTTTAGTGTAGATGTTGATTTTTGATTTGATGTAATTGGATGTATGATGGTACATTTTAAAGCTATTGGATTAACATTGTGCATTGATTTCAGTGTAAGCACACAAAATTATTGACAATTTACATTGATTTTTGTGTTATAATAACTCGAAATATTAATATTTGAGAGCAAGAGAGACAATGTATGATGTTTAGTGCAATAGTTCGAGCTAAATATTTAAATGGTTTATGATTTCAACTATCCTTTGCATATAATCGATATGAAAGATGACAAAGATAACAAGGGTGACAATAAGAATAGTAGAAGGAAATAATTTGAGATTGATCACAACGAATACTATTTGTAATTGATTGCATTCTTATTATTTACATTTTCTATCATTCAGCACTATTACATTGTCACTTTGCATTCAAAAATTTTATTTCATTATTTTTCATCATTAAAGTTATTGACAATATTTATCATCTCAACAAACTGAGGTAACTAAGCAACAAACTGAGGTAACTAAGCAAATTTTTAAATATGAGACATATTTAGCATATATATAAAATGGTTATATTTATATTAGATGTATTTACATATTATTGATAAAATTAATCATATATTTGATAGATTTTCCTTACCTGCACATGACTGAAACCAGTCTAGATCCATGTTAACTCCGGATCTATCAAGTGCTCAGAGGGATCATATCTCTCGAAGTGCAAACCCTTCGTCACTCAAAAAAGAAGTTTGCACATCTAGAGATTTGATCCCTCTCGGTGATTGATAGATCCAAAGTTAAGATGGATCTAGGTATCTTTAAAAAAATCCTATCTTTCACATAATTCGATATAGAGGGTTTAGTTTGATAAAATGATTTAGAGATTTAGAGATTTTTTATTTTATTTGTTATTTTTATTTTTTTTATAAATTAAATTAATTTAAATTATAATATTTATTTTATTTAAATATAATTTTGATATATAAATACAATTAATATTTTTTTAATTAAATTACATCATTCAAATTTATTAATTCAAATATTTTTTTCTCACATTTTAAATAAAATCTATTTCAAAATATATTTGAAGGAATTAAAATTGGAATTAAAATTGTCCAATAGCTAGATTAGACTAAACTGATACAAAGTTAAAATAAATTATATGAATATAACCTAAGTCGAGATTTATACCTAAAGGCAGCAAGTGCATGCGGCGCTACGGCATCACTTATGCATATTAGCTTGAACTCCTAATAACCATCATCGCATAAATCACCCTTAACACAAATTATGTGGGCGATTCGAATCGGCAGACTGGACAGGAATTGCAATAACCCAACCACGTTGAAATGCATTGGTGATGGTAAACGTGGCCGCACTGGAGTTGAGTTGAGATGTCAAATTGAACAGGAAGAATTGATACTATTATTTATATGGTCCTCCGAAATGGTTACTGAAGCCAACGGCTTTGGGGGGCGTCCGTTATCCATCTCAAGTCGACGAGTAGTTTCGTCGAAGCCTTCACCAAGAGAGCGTATCGTCCGATTATCAAACCTCCGATTATCAAACTCAAACCTCCGATTAGCCTCCGATTATCAAACCTCCGATTATCAAACCTCTGTTAGCCTCCGATTATCAAACCTCCGATTATCAAACTCATTAGACAATCGTATCGTTTCTCGAAGAACAGCCGATAGCCTTTCCTGCAACGCCTCGTGACGACGTAATATTTCTTCTCTATATTCTACTGGAGAATGAGTAGCTTGAAATTCTACAATCTGATCACCATTTTCCACAGATTCTGATCCTGGAGAATGAGTAGCTTGAAATTCAGCAATCTGATCACCATTTTCAATCTCAATAAATTCTTCTTCTGTAGCCACATTATTAGTCAGGCCATCCTCTACTCTCTCATCACGAAATTCTTCCATGTGATTATCAAAAGCATCATGCTCGTCTGAGCCTCCTCCTGCCCCTTCCCTTTCCATGTCGATACCCCAAATGTTATAAAAAATATGACTAGATTGGCGATGCACACGTAATATCTCGAATTTATATATTGTTTTTCTGAACTTCCTAAATTTCAAGTATTTAATTTATATAAATAGTATGAAAGAAAAAAATATATTTTTAACTTTATTTCTTCTAAAATCATGAGAAGGCTCCATCTAGTTATTCTGATAGGCTTAGTGATATTTTTGTTCATATAGTTTAGGAAAATTATCCCATTTCATTCTTAAAACATTGTCAAATTAATAATTTTATAAATATTTAATAGTTTTTTTGAAATAGCTATAATTGTGATAATTATATAAAAATTGTTCTTTTTAATAAGTGTTTTTAATAAAAATGATGGTTTAATCATTGGAAAATCATTTTCTTTAACATTGAATGATTAAATTAATATAGAATACTTAAAGAATTTATTAAAATACATTTTAAGCAGTGATTAGCTTACCATAATTATATTTCTAAATCTTTCATTCCTTACAACCTAAAAATCATCCATGAGTGTGTAGCTTTGTACTAGATAATTTAGAATCTACCACAATATGAAGTGGCCCATGAAAATTGTTGTTAGCAATGATTAACTTACCAAGATTATATTTATAAATCTTTCATTCCTTACAACCTAAAAACCATCCATGACTATGTTACTTTCTATTAGGTATCTACCACAATATGAAGTGGCCCATGAAAATTGTTATTATCATCAACTTTGAGTTTAGAACTCCACAAGTCAACTTCAAATAGAGTAGTTCTAAATTGAGAGGGATATACTATTTATTTACAAAGTGTACTTATATGGAGGTTAAGGTTCATTTGGTTTTTGTGAGAAGATCTAAAAAATCCTTTACATATAGATAAATTACATTCCAGTATGTAAATTAATTAATTTTTTATTTTATTAAAAATAATTTAAACTGTAGTTAAAAAATGTCATTCAATATTCAATAAAACATTTATGTTAATGTATTATCTATGGATTTATCTATGCTTATTAAGCCATAACCCACTCAAAGGATCCATGCTTATGAATATCATGTTGAATGTTTTATTCTTATAATAATTTAATTACATTGCCACCATTATATGTTTCATTTGTTATTCTCCTTTGGAATTTTCCCATTTTGTTATTTTAATATTTTATTTTCTTGTTTTAAAATTATATTTTTAATATAATATTTTCAATTAATAGTCTGCTAGTGTAATGAATATTTATGTTGGTTCTTAGCATTAGTAAGAACTACTATATTACAAATTATTATTCTTTTATTTAATATTTTTTAGTGAGGGTATATCTTGTATCATTGGTAGAGAGTTGTTTTGAAAAGATGTGATAACACTTAAATATTGAGAAAATAATACCTTTACGTACAAGAAATAATACCATGGTGACTATGTCTCTTAATTCTCTCATGTTTCAAACACTAATTTCATTGACCATAGTCGGTGTAGATTATCTTTTCATGAAAATGTAAACATATATATTGTTCAAAATATTGATTTTTAAATATTTTTGTAGAATGTTTTTTTTCAACCCATAGGTATTCATTTTCTCCTTTATAATATAAATATAATCATTTCCATATCTTTATATATTCACTACAAATAATAAAGTTCTAATAAATATTCAAACTCGTAAGATTAATTAGCCATCTTATTAGTTGCATTGTAATTCTTATCATTATTATTGAGTCATTAAGATATTTTTAGCTATCACTAAACACCTATATTGCTCCTATAAATTAGATTAATGTATACCTCATTTTCTCAAGCAATGAAGTTTTTTTTCCTTGGTTCTTCATCTTATGATCTCTTAGTAGAAATATTTTTTTAGCTTTGGAATCTTATCCTTGAGTATTTTGATACTGGGTATGAGAGCTTCAATGTGAGCTCCCATTTTTTTAGATGTATATTAAATATTTTAAGATCCATTTCTGGATCTAGATATGTTTGGGGTTTGTTAATTGCTAATGAATTACGGTAAATGAGGATAGTTCATTTTCTAATATCACATTTTACCACACCTTTTCTAGCCACCCAATTACAGTGAAATTCCAAAATTGTCACCTATTAGTAATTGTGGTGTTTCGAGCTGGTAGTGGAAGTGTTGTAGTTGTTCAGACCTGAAAATAAAAGTTTATATTGAATATTGAAGAAGTTCTTTTGCAATGCATGCGATTCATTCATGAAGCAGCCATAATTTATTTTTCCTTTTTATATGTTTTTCAATTTAAAATTTTCATTATTTTATTTTTTCTTATGTTTTCCTATATAAGATTTTCAGGAAAGGGAGAAAGTTTGTTTATAAGTTTCCAAGGAATTTTTCCGGTCCACATAATTTAGGAGAAGGCATAACAAAACAAAAAGTGTATTAAAAAAAAATATCAGAAGCGTCTTAGACAAAAAGGAAAATTGACAATGTTTTTCTTTTGTTTAGCATTTAAATTTTCCCTCTTTTGATAATAAGAATTATATTTAAAAAATTATTTACCACTCAAGTTATTTTCGTGGATTAAAACAAGAAGTGAGCACCTTTTTTTGTAAGCTTAGTAGTTCCTTACCATTTTCTATTAATATAAAAAGTGGGCATAATAGATACAAAAATTAGACCTCAACAGGAAACCAGGTCTCTTGGCCATCTAAGTGCATTGTAATCCATCCAAAACATGAACTTCCTTAATCTTATAAATTGAAATTGAGTCTTAAGATAACTGATATCAAAGTTTGATAATATTAACATTTACAAGAAGGATAAGTAAAATTTATTGTAAACTGATAATATTAACATTTACAAAAAGGATAAGTAAAATTTATTGTAAACATAAGTGAAACTATCCGCTAAAAAACTAGAACTATCAGCTCTAGTCATCATGTGACTCCACGAGGGCCAGATCTTTGACACTGGAACTTGGTATTTCAACCTGTTGGATGGATTTTATATATTTGTCCATTTTTCCAAGACGAGCATTTCCTGAATGTTTCTATTAATCTCTGTTAAGGTGGAGACTAAATTTGGCTCCCATGTTTCCTGAATTGACATTATGGCCTTTACCAACAGGAATTTTACCAACCAATATGTTCTGATTGAGTGCTGAGACAATGAGATTCTCCCACGATTATGCCCTGGATCATCAATCATATGCTACAATTCTTCTGCTGTCAATTCATCCTCTTCTTCTATTTTATTTGTGGCTTCAGTTTCCCATCCAAAAATACGAGATTTTAAAGAACATGGTGTGTCGTTTGTAAAGCTCTGAATTAAGGGCTCCATGAACTCTTTTCTAAATTTCCGACCTCTCTTGGTTGGTGGGGATGAAATAGATTCTTTGCCTTTGTCCACTTTGGGCTTTATTCCTCTTTTTTTCTTTAACATATTGAATAGAAAGAAAATGAACAATCCTAGAGTAGCAATACCATAGAAAATTACAAGACAGTTAATTTTCACGTAATTGAAATTACAGTAGTTGGGTGAATCAACAGATGGACAGGAGTCATAGGCGCCTTGCCCCTTCAACAATGTAAAAACAATTTGGCCTTGCACCTTAGCCTTCCTACCTATGACATCAACTACCCCAACCTATAGAAAAGGCATAAAATTGAAACAAAGTAACCAATGCCCATAGCAAAAAAAAAAAATTCCAATCCTACCCAGAACCGAAATACTGCAAGCCCACCATATTGTTAAACCCCATAAGTCAAAAATGTTGACTGACCTATTCAACAACAGATCAGAACCCTCACCTGAGAGCACAAATCTACCCTCCCAGACACTATCCTAAACATTCACATCATTGACCTGCATGCAGACAATTTCCCACGCAGACCCACATATATTTTTGTCTTACCTTCTAATTTCACAAGGATGAAGAGAAGCAGTTGTTAAATTTGCTAACCTTAAAAAACTATGATGACTTCTACCACTCGCTTTACTAACCCTGCCAACCCTATAGAAATCACAAATCTTGGCATAACCATCATACAAAAAATGTAAAAACAATAAAAATTTTTCCTACATGCTGCGAAATTCCAATACCAACTTCATTTGCACAGCAAGGAGGATTTCGAATGCATATCGAGCCATCCACGCATTCCACCAGCTTCGACAACGATGGCTTCCGGAGGGCACACATGAGGAGCTCACTTCTCCCCAACAGAAAAAAATTATGAGAAAGGTTACAATGTTGTTGTTCTTAACTTGTGTCAAGACATTCCTTCAGCCCTTATCCCAATGAAATTCTGACATCCTCGCTAACTTTTCCAGCTACTTGACATATGAATTAATTACCATAATTATGTTCTTGCTTGGGAAGTGTCCTCTCCATAACCCTGTCGGCCATTATCTGCCACTCTTTGCATGCGATGGCCACGTTGTTGTCCGACCTCTCCATGTGGTGTTCCCATTTGGCCATTGTTTCCTCTCTACCAACTCCTTACCGCTAGCCACTCCGATCGAGGTTTTTTTTGTTCCAGACCTATATTGTTACCATCATGTTGCACTATATGCCAGAGCTCCCTCACGTATGGTTCCAACTCCCACCTCCATGATTGATCTAGGAGAATGCCTCTATTGAGGAGCATCTTTCTCAATTCAGGTCACAAATATAGCCACTTCCATATCTTTGTTATAGACTTTCTCAAGGAAATAATGTAAGAGTTCTAATCAATATTGAAACTTATAATATTACTTAGCGATATTATGAGTTGCATTGTAATTTTTATCCTTGATTTATGTTATTTATCATTTATTATCTTTAAATCCTTTCACTAAAAGGATATATTGTTCCTAAATTAGGTTCATCTATACCATTTTAGGCGGGAATAGAAGTTTGCTTCTTTCTTCATCTTGTGATCTCTCGTAGAGTGATTTTTAGCTTTGTAGTTCAATTTGAATATCTTACACTTTTCTATCAATCTGATCGTAAGTTTTTTAAATATTTTAATATATTTTGATCACCTTCTCGTTTTTCTATTTATTTAAATATTTATAATCTTTTTTTTTTTTGGATCAGATCTATTTGGGCTATAATTTCACATTGTGTGTAGTATATATTCATTTTCTAATATCTGCCACAAACTTCTTTAGCCACTAAGAAGTGATATTCCATTTGTTCGTAATTAAGCTGTTGTGGTGGTATGTTGTAATTACGAGAGCTAAAACTCAATTAAAGAAATTTTCTATTTTTATTCGTGATTGTGGTGTTTGAATTTGGTGATGGAAGTGTTGTAATTTTCCAAAGCTAAAATGACAAAGTTATATCGGAGATTGGAGCAGTGCATTTAGAGTTCATGCAGATTTGTTCAAGAGTGAGCTATAAATTATTTTCAAATTTTTTTTTTGAATGTTTCCCACATAAATTTTTAAAAAGGGAGAAAGTATGTTTATAATTTTCCCACATTGTATGTTTTTTAATGAAAAAGACATTTTTTTGAGAAGGCATAGTAAAAAATGATTTTTTTGAGAAGGCATAATAAAAAACGAATGTGTGACAAAGATTATTCGTGATTGTGGTGTTTGGAGTTGGTGGTGGAAGTGTTGTAATTTTCCAAGGCTAAAACGACAAATATATATTGGATATTGGATCAGTGCATTTAGAGTGCATGCATATTCGTTCAAGAGTGAGCCATAAATGATTCTTTTTTCTTATGTTTCCTATAAAACTTTGTGGATAAAGTATGTCTTTAATTGTTAACATTTTTAATAAACAACAATAGCTTGAACCGGAGAAAGGAGAATATATAATAAAAAAAGAATGTGTATTTGAAAATGGTAGAGAAAACACCTTCAAATAAAAGGAAAATTGGCAATGTTTTCTTTTTTGTTTCAAACTTTAATTTTCCCTCTTTCAATAAGAAAAATTATAAATAAAAAAATTATTTAAGTAATAAAGTTTTTTCCATATTAAAACAAGAAGTAGATTTTTTTTTTTTGGGTCAAACAAAAATAAAATTATCACCTACTTCAAAGAATGGGAAAATGGTTGGTATTTTGTAGTAAAATTCTGGAAATTTTTTTCACTTAGTAAAAAGCAAGTTAAAGCTCTTTTATGCATTATCTTCTAGTAAAATTGAGGTTTTGAAATTATGGTAGAGTTAAGGATAATAGAGTTACGTACTTTGAACCGTTATCATACTTGGAAAAGAAAAATGCAAGAATTGCTGCGATCTAAGGGGTTGTCACAAACATTAATTTTAAACTGTCAAATTTCCACAAGGAAATCTAACTTCATTATTCATCAATTATGATATTACAAATATACAAGAAGTCTTGTCTCAATATTGAAAACTATATTGGACACACAATGTGTTGGTTGAGAGAATATCTCAACCACACACCAAACTAGGAAGAAAATCTTTAAATAATAGGAACAGACTCCTTTGCATAACAAGAATCATAACTGAGACAAGTAGGAATTAAATTTTCCAACACACCCCATTAATGACTAGTTTTCTCGATATTCATCTGCAAATTCTACATCTGGACCATTCTCATATTTATTCCTTGTACCTTGTTCATGCAATTGTCGATGCCAATATAAAGGAACAACCTTGTACCGAAATGCATGGGTCCCCAACCGATGCAACCGCTAGTCTTCTAGGAATTCCTTCAAATACATGGTTCATCCAACCTCTCGATGAACTCCCCCTAGATATAAAATTTCACCTCATAGAGTCTATAACCAATACGCCCCACCCAAGTGTATCGATCCTGCATGAAAGACTCTTCTAGGGTGTTAACACTCTCTAACAGAGGGAACACATAACAAAGGGGTATGTATGCCTCTCTAAGTCCTACAAAATGTAAATAAAAACATTTCAAGGACCACAAATAACCATTACAAACAATAAATGACATGAGATTTGCCTTAATTACAATATTCACTCATACTTACCATATGAACAATGCAGTCTATTATGTAAAAACATAAAAAAACTTTAATCACACCTTCATGATGGAATACACCACTACTTTGGCTTTGTACATCTTAGTATTTGGCATCTTCATTTTTTACTTTCGCATAATAGTATTGTTCTCCATGGTTTACATGTCATGAGTTAGAGTTGTGAATTCTAAAAAAATGACTTCAAACTGAGGTCATAAATCTCAATATGTATACAAATTTGCGAGACTTATTCACCTTTACCCATACCAAACAAAAACAATACCAAATGAGAATATAAGAAAAAGTGATAACCATGACAGTAATGCAATATCCATGAAGAAAAATTGGCCTACAAGTGTTCAACATAGGGTCACAGCATTCACTATTGTGGATAGAGCATCCCAAAATTTAGTTCACCAAAAAACAACCCACACTGTTACTGTGGACAGATCCAAGATGGTACATTGTGGTGAGCCTGGTATTGCACCAAGAATGAAGCAACTCCCAGAGGATGCCCTAATTTAATTTATCAACACAGGGTTCATAAAAAATTGGCAGTCACAATGCCGTATACACAACACATGCATTCTACTCATGTCATCCTCTTCTGAGCTTTATAAAAGGATGCTACTTCTAGGGTTTCTGGATGAATTCCATCACACTTATAACTTTAGGCCTTAGTCTACAAATTATTCAAACCAATGGTGCTATTAGAAAGTATTGAAATACACTACAAGAAGCAAGTACATCTAACTACTCTATAATGAAATAAATCCACACATTAAGCTATGATAAGAAATGAAAGCAAACTAGTCATCTTGCATGAAGTAAATTGCTGAATTGAAATTGCACAAAGTAAAATAACCTAATCACACTTTGCTGGGCCAAATGGCAACTAGGAGAATAAAGCGCTAAGGTGGCTTATGGAAGGCTTGAACACATGGGTGCAAGGTTGAACGTGTGTCGGTGGTTTTGGTAGGTATAAAGGATGTGGTTGGTGGTTTCTGGGCTTAAGGAGGGGCTCATTGTTGCTGCTTCAAGTACTACTACATGTTTCTTGTAGTGCTATAGGAAAGTCCTGAATCTCTACAAGAAACAGTCTGAGGGAAATTTGAGGCCAAAAATGGGTGTGAAAAGGGTACGTAAGGTGTAACGAAGGTGGCTTTAGATGAGTGGAAGGTGGCCCACCCATTGGTGAAGTTCAGAACCTCTTGGGAGGCTTTTATTGCACCCCTAGGTTGTGCTCATGGTGTAGGGATGAAATTTTTGAAAACAGGGCTGATGGAGATTTTGGTGAAGAGAGGGATGACAAAGGGTGAGAGATGAAGCTAAAGGTGGTGGTGAAGCTGTACTTGGATTTAATACATGAACCTGCAATAAAAAATTCATGATAAAGACAATGGAAAATATGAATTGAATTCGGAAATAAAATCACTAGTACATTTGGAGGAAATTCCGACACTTTTGACCAAATGTCGGAAATTTCCCTAATTTTTTTCAATCCCACCCGAAACCATTGCTATACTGACGTTTAGAGAAAAGTGTCGCGAAATCGAAACTTAGACAAAGTGTCGCAATTGCGACGTTTGGAGGAAGACGTCGCAATTGTGACATTATGCCCCAAAGCGTCGCTATTGCGGCGGCTACCTCCAAACGTTGCAAGTGCGGCACAATGTCGAAGTGTCGCAATTGCGACGTTTGGAGGCATCCGTCAAAATAGCGACACTTTGGCCGCCATCGTTATAACAACACTTATATGCCTTTACAAAATCCGTGTCACTTATGGTTTATTTTTTATTTTCTTTTGCTTGAACTAAGTCTTATTTCCATGTGGATTGTGTAATTTCACTTTTATTTCATATTATAGAACGTGTTTGTTTATAAGATTATATGATACATGTGAGATAAAGGTTTATTATTTATCATATATAAATAAATTTTTTCAATATTGTACATTTACATTCTTAATTATGAGGTGATGTTATAGGTAAATCCATGAATATCTCCTTTTAATCTTCATTTTACTCCATGAATATGTTTGGAAATGAAATTTCAATAGATTAATTTTCTTGCTATTATATGTTTTACGAAGATATGGTAAGGAATTATCTCTTGTTCTTCTTAGAAATAATTATATATAATTTTTTTTTTTTCAAAATAGATTAAAAAAATTATATAAGAAATAATATTAATTCATCAATATGTGTGTGTGTGTGTGTTTTGATGAATAAGTTCATAGTTCAACTTAATGGTTCATTATATAATCATGTGACCATCACAAATGATATATCTTAAAAAGCGACTGAAAATCCATGTGTACAAAATCGATGTATACTTTAGAGAGTGGTTCTCATATCACTATGTTAATTGTTGTATGCTAATTCAACAAAATTATACGATAAAATGTAATACACATCATATATGCACCATAACAATTGCCATACAACTAATTTGTTTTAGGATACATGTGACATTCTAGGGGTATGTGTGCGAACAACATTAGGATTTAATCACATGTATAATCATATAACAAAGGTAGAGGAATGTTGGTTCGCAATTATAGAATCCTTGGCCCATAGAGCCGAGGCTTAAGCGGCTTAATGATGGATTACCAAATAGGAGAGCTTCTTTTGAAGTTTCTTGTTCATTTTCTTCCTCTTCACAATCTATGTAAAATAATTTCTTCTCAGCACACTTATGACCTTTAGTGTATTTGCTATCACAACTGTAGCAAAGCCCTTTTGCTATTTTTTCTTCCAATTGTTGTGATGTCAACCTTGTAGGTTGTGGAAGTCTAGGAGTAGCAACACTTCCATCTTTATAGATGTGAGTGGTAGGCTTCCTTGTCGCCATAATTTTACATTCAATTTTTCTTGCCAACCTGAATGCCTTCTCCAATGAATTAGGTTCAAAGGCAAATCCTTATATTGATGTTTGTAAAAACATCCTTCCCACTATTTACCCAAGTTAACTGTCCCGTCGTAGACATGTGACACGATGCTACTATGATGATTCAACTCCCCATGGAAATTTAAGGAAGTGGAATCACAAACCAAACCAATCTGGTAACCTTTCACATGTGCTACGTAACCTTTAAGAGCTAAAACCAACCCTTCATGACTAACCCTTGAGGGGAAATTATATTTACCACATTTAAACCTCAATCATCTTCATGAAAATCCATGCATGAATAAGGACTTAAATTCAACCACAGCAAGGCGTGCCAGCGATTATGGACTTTTCCAAGAAGTTCTTAGCCAACAACCTTGAATTCTCAGCCATTTTCCCAGGGCTAGGTCTCAGGCCACTACCTAGAACTTCATGAAACCTTCAGAAATGATAAATAACAATGGAATAAGGCTACTAATGTAATCATTGGTACAATTACTTGATATGACCCCTACTAGCCATGACATACATTTCGTCAAACATGTCATAAATATGTAATTATACAGGTCATAACAACATATCTGAGCATAGGGGTTTGATACTTATCTAAGATTCGTAAAGAAGATTGATGTCTTATCACAATAGTTGCATTATCATTTATTAGGTAATATATTCATTATTCGTTCATTTTCTAATCAAAACATGATGAGATCCATGCATCAAGTATGTCATAAAGCATACTCATAACCAACATATAACCAACATAAATAACAAGGATATGACAACCATAAAAACCAAATTTTAACCAGTACATTTACACATGAAATACCAAGGATAAGGAGCTCTTATTAATGAATGCATACACCAACTAGGTTTTGGATTTCCATGAACCACTTGAACATAGATTGGATTGAACCAAATATTTCTTTTAGCCAATCACCCTTGTGCCATATTCCTAGCATGAATGTGGGACTCACAAAAAAACCAACCATGGCTTCCTCATGCTTTACCGCAATCTTCACTGGATCACTAGGCTTGAACCCTGATCAATACAACTAGGATTTAACGCAATCCCCACCGAATCACTAGGCTTGAACCCTCATGAATAAAACCAGGCTTTATCACAATCCCCACTGGATCACTAGGCCCTAAACGAGCATGGATGCCTCCATATTTCCCCACTTGAACCATGAGGAATTTTTCTGTCTCAACCTCTCAAATTTACCATATATCCAGCCAGTACCAGTCAAGGAATTCCTGGGCCTACAAGGTCACCACCTTCTGGGCTTTATCATGTATCCAATCTCGAGATTCCTAGGCCTAATCAAGGGCATTCCCCTATGAGCTTTACCGTGTACCACATCCTAGGATTCCTAGGCTCAATCAAGGTGTTCACAACCAAGCTTTACTGTGTATCCCATCTAGGAATTCCTAGGCCTTTTGGATAATCTTGAGACCACCCCACTTAGCTTTGAATCCATCTGAAAATTTAGCTCAACCAAATACAAGAAAACCCACCACACCATGGCTATGTGGAAATGGAAATGCAAGGATGAAGAACATTGTCACACTTGGAAAAACCTATGCCAATAACAACAAGAGAACCAAAACCACACATGCATGCCAAATCTAGTAAGGAAATCACACATGCAAGTCGATACCTTCAAGTAATCCCGTCGTAGTTGCTTGATCCTGCTCTTCCTTTCTTGACATTTGCTTCCCTTTGCCTTCTTTGTCCTTCCTTTGATTTTCTTGATACAATGCTGAAATTCTCCAAGAATACATCCAAGAGTGTGAGAGAGAGAGAATAGAGAGAGAGCTCCAAAACAAATATGACAAAAGGGTAAAAAATGATCCTCATACACCTTTTTATTAATGAGGCATTTATTTTCTTTAATTTCCATTATTTTTTCTTCATTTTCCTCATCAGATGCAACCTATGACCTTTCACCTTCCTTTTCTCCTAATTTCCATTATTTTCATAAATGAAATGCCAATTAATGCCTCTTGCCTTTCCAAAGCCTTTGTCATTTCCTTTTCGAATTTCCTTAGCCATAATAAACCAAATGAACACCCATAGTAGGATGTTTTTCCCAACATTCATCTTGGAATACGTGTACCATGACCTTGGTCTTATTATTTTGTCTCCATTAACTTTATTACATGGAATTTTGATCAAGGTTGTTATAGAACCCTCCCCCTTGGGGGAACATTGTCCTCAGTGTTCAATGAAACCTACAACCAATAAGGCACATCACACCAAAACATGTGGCCAAAAACATTCACTCAACCAGTGAAAAGAGAAGGATACATAGCTTGCTTCTGATCCACCATCTTCCATGTAGCTTCATCGGGCCCAAATTTCTTCCACTGCACTTTAACCTGCTCGATTGCTTGGTTCTAGAGCATGAACATCTTTTTCTATAAAATACAATGAGGTTTTGAATGGAATTCTCCTTTTATCTCCACTTGCAATACAAACTAGTCAATCACATGATAAACATATTTAACATACCTTTTAAGAAATGGCACATGTAAAACATCATGGCCTTCACTCTGAGAGGCAGTGCAAGTCGATAGGATACTAGTCCAATCCTTTCAAGAATCTTGAAAGGTCCATAATACTGAGGTACTGGGTTGGCACATGATCCAATCCTCAAGCAGATCTCCTTGGGCTTGATGAGCAAGTACGCCTTTTCCCCAATCTAAAAATCCATAAACAACTTGTTCTAATCTACATAACTTGCCTATCCTGGGCTTCCTTTAGATTCTTCTTGATAACCTTCTATTGTACTTGCTACAACACCAGCCAAAATTTTGGGCATATTCAAATTTTGGGTTCCCCCCGTTTCCTTTCTCAACCCGTTAGGGTTTCGATCAAACACTTTATCGGTTACTCTCCTCTCCCCCTATCTATCAAACTTTGATGTTTTCCCCATTAGTGCTTTACATGTAGCCCCCACACATCATGTGTTGCCTTAGATGTTGACCTTATGAATACATTAGGGTTTTGAAGGTGTTTCTCTTCTGTGACATGCCAAGAGACTCCCATGACTTCAAAACTTATCTTGCCCTAGTATGTATCGAAACCAATAGAAGCACTTCATGTGGAAAATCAAGATTTCATTTTGGGATCCCCTTATGTTGACTATAATAGGGTTTGGGAGAAAGCCTAATTTGGCAAGAAAGTGACCCTCTTTATGTTTTTAACCTATGCCTCTAGGGGCATAGTCTCATCAACATCACACGATATCATGGTGAGATTTATTGTATAACATGGCTTGCTAGGCCCTTGACTTCTGCTATGCCTCAACATGTGCATTAGGGTTTGATGGAATTATATATTTTCCTTGGCATCCTTGAAACCCTAGCATTGGTGATTAAAGGTTCAACCTCGTCGTGAATGAATATCCTTACTCAACGGTTTATATCGTTCTCACCTTTCTCAACTTATCTCAAAATCCGATCACTCATATGCATAAGGGCTTACAAGGCAACCTCATAGTAATAGTCCCCATTCCCACATATCCGTCGAGAATGGTCTTTATGACTCCTGATAGCAAAATCTTCAAGAAATAGTATCCTTTTCAAAGAAGTGTATATCCTTTCCCACAATATCCTCGTGCATCGAAGCTGGTAGAGATGCACATATACATAACCACTTCGCAAGTAAAAATTAATAAGTCAAAATATTAACAAAATGCTCGAAATAAGATATCTAAGTAGTTTTGATTGATTTAATAGGTGGAAAATGAAATAATAAGATGGTCATGGTGCACCGAAGAGGCTAAAGAGAATGGAAGTGGTTATGATTGTCTTAATATGTTGGAAAAGAAATAATAAGTCAATTTAATGTGCTATATTTTTAGGTTTGAAAATGAAAAGAACAAAAATCATCTTATGACTTAGATGGTGTATATTACTAAGAATATTCTTTCAATATCAAATCTTGCCCATCCATTTAATAAAAAATTCAAAATTTGACAAGCCCACTTCCACAAGATGAAATAGATACACCTATCTGCTTAACGAATTCCTAGAACCTTGGAATATTGGAGTCACCCTTTCATGTAATGAAAGATACATGATAATCAATGTTTTATCAATTCTAAGAAAAAAAATTTATTTGATCATTAGAATGTCCACTTTGCATTATCCCATTAGATATGATATGACTTATTATTTCGTATTTACACCATATAATGCAAATACACAGCAGGCCCTTGACCAATCGTGTAGGTTCCCATGTTTTCTTTTAAAATTAATTATATTATGGTTCAATGGTTTAATCTATTATTAAAATAAATTATGATATATATATATATATATATATATATATATATATATATATATATAGATATAGATATATAAACATGAGTCATCTTATGGCAATGTATATATATATATATATATATATATATATATATATATATATATATATATATATATATATATATATATATATATATATATATATAAATATATATATATATATATATATATATATATATATATATATATATATATATATATATATATAAACATGAGTCATCTTATGGCAATGTCACTATTTTTACTTTTTTGCACATTTCCATTATGTGGTTCTTTTTTTTTTGCAATAGATGCAAGTATCAATATTGACATGACAAGTATTCAAATACACAACAAAAAATTTTAGTTAGGGATGGAACAATTGGTTGGATGATCAAACTCTACATCATATTAAAATGGAAATGAAATAATTAATTTAGTGCAATTAATATTAACCTGACATGCATTTCTACCATGTCCATTCTTGGCACAACCACTCTAAAAAAATATTGTCTCCTCAATTAGAATTATAGAATCAATAAAATGAATATTGGAGGCCTGAAAGCTTATTATGAGCTTGAAAACAATTGGAAGTCGATCGATCTTTGCATTTGGAGTAAAAAGAGGTTCCTCTTGAAGACTCTCCTCACTCTTGTTGTCTTATATGCATTTGAAGTTTGGGGTTGCAGTATATATATAGATTCATGGAGGAATATTGAGATGATTTAAATGAAATTCATAACCTAAAACCTTAAGGTTAATGGAAATACTCCCTATCCTATCCTCCAGGTTGAAACTAGTCTATCCCCCATTGAAATTAAGACTATGTTTAGATATGCGATGTATAAGAAAAAGCTTTATAGCATGGTATTGAAAAGGTTCTAAAAAATTGCTTCTAAGTTTAAAACCCCCACCTTTGCCTCAAGTGAGGGTGACATAAGGATGCTCAGTCTTGGCTCAACAATTAGGGAATTAAGGAGGGGATACCTATGGGAAGAAAATATAGTATGAAAGACACTATTACGTCCAAGTTTAAGAACAAGTTGTGGGAGGATAAGGAACTTGTTGAAAATGCAGCAAGATGATGGAGCTTGGTGAAATGAAGTCGCCTTCACCAAGTGGGCCCGTAGGCTATTTTTGGCGCAAAGTCTATTTTTAGACATATGGATCATGGACCGGGAGCTGCAGTATGCTATTCTTGGATGATTGCTCGAGTTGGTAAAAATAGATGGACCTCTATTTTTAGCATTTAGGTCGAAGTCTATTTTTAGACTGGTGGGCTAAAAATGGAACAGTCGAATATTATTTACCCTTAATAATATTTGGACTCTAAACTTCATTTTACTCTCTTGGAGCACTTCAGTTTGACCCCTGGAGGTGGGGCATGAAGCTTCCAGAAGGATTTATGCTTTTCCTATGGGTTAGTTGAGCTAATGCAAGGTTGAATCCAGTTAGAGCTCAAGTGGCGGAGTTCGGTGGAGTTGATGCGACAGTTAATGGAGGTGGTGTTCTGGTTAACTAGTTGAACTAGTTGTATTTAGTTTAACTGGCTAATACAATAGAGATGAGTTGTGTGAATTAAATATTATTTAATTCACTAATTATTAACTCATTATTCAACTAAAGAACACATCAGTTTAACTCAGTGCATGGACAGTTCAGTGGTGACAAGTGAAAGAGGTAGATGAAAGGGTTGAGTTAGCTATCAGTTGCGACATCAGTTGTGCATGAGATTTGCACCACACTTGGAGGAAATTACCAATGACAATTGCGCACTTGGAGCCAGTGAGATTTGAACTTGGATCTCTATTTAGACCAGCCTTGATTGCGCAATAGAGGCAGAGAATTAGTGGGTGTGTTTTGAACCTGTGACTTGTTCAAAACCAAGCTAGTTTTTGTGTAGCTTTGGGAGATAGTACTGAGTACTTGTGAGAAGTTTGTACTATGTATTTGCTGCATGT
The DNA here is from genome assembly GCA_034641835.2 of Pinus albicaulis. Taxonomy (NCBI): domain Eukaryota; kingdom Viridiplantae; phylum Streptophyta; class Pinopsida; order Pinales; family Pinaceae; genus Pinus; species Pinus albicaulis. The sequence goes on from JAXQQM020063212.1 coordinate 432,820, forward strand.
TCTCTCCATCTAATATACAGAATAGCTGAGGGGTTTTCATCTATAAGCTTTCCCCATACATACTGTGTTAATGTGTGTGATGATTTGATGTTCTATCGCTTCTATTCTTTCCACATGTGACAGTTAATTGTAGAAGAGATTATGTGTTATGCATACAATTCGAAATTGATGTGTGATCAGGTTAATATCCATTGAATAAGTGATTTATTCAGCAAATTTCTACATGGTATCAGAGTGATATTAATTTTCGAGATCTATTACGGTGATTGCAAACTTATTTCCTCGGACAGAGCCTACATACGGGCCAGGTAGCCTCCGGATTCATCTTTCTTTGGAAAGTGAAAGGTCTGGTAAATGCCCATGCAGTAAATCTCTGATTTGGAAATAATTTGTTCTCAAGTGTATATCGGAAGCGATTGAGTTATCAGCTAGTGGTGAAATTCGAATTTGCAGATTTGTGTTCTTGGTGCCGCAGCGAAAATGTCATTCAATGGTTTGCGACTCGAATATGCCTTGGAAGGAAGTTTGAATTATGCTGCATGGAAGGACATCATGGAGGATATATTAGATGATAATTTTCTCTTGTAATTCGTGGAGAAAGAGATTCCAAAGCCTACTTCTACTGATGTTGCTGTTGTTGAAGCATGGCAAAAGAAACAAGCGAAGTGTCGAAGGATCCTCTTGGAGGGCGTAAAGGATCACATTGTATCCAGCCTGCATGGAAAGGCTTCTCCATATTTAATGTGGAAAGCTTTGACGGATCTATACCAAAGCAAGAGTGACCAAAGGAATCTAGCGCTCAAAGATAAGCTCAGAAACATCAGGATGGAGAAAGGCGACCGCATCTCAAAATATCTCATGAAGTTCACTCAATGCATAGATGAGCTGGGAAGTGTGGGGGTGACTGTCGAAGAAGAGGACTTGGTTGACCTGGCTCTCCTTGGTCTTTCGAAGGCTTGGAATTCCTATCAGGATAGTGTCAATGGTTGGGAGAAGTTGCCGGGATGGGAGCGACTGTGGTCGGATCTCATGCAAGAGGAGATCAGGAGGACTACCAGGGACAGATCTTCATAAAAGGGAGCTGATGAAGAAAATTGTGCTTTGGTTCTTGGACAGTGGTGCGTCATTCCACATGACGGGAGATTGATATTTGTTTTCAGATCTGGAGGACAAAGATCTGGGCATGCACACCGAGATGGGCGATGATGGTAGATATAGTGCGACTGGTATCGGTACCATATCCTTTCAGAGGGAGTCGGGTAAACCCTTCATGTTGAAGGATGTCATGCATGTGCCTGGATTGAAGAAGAACTTGATCTCTATGGCGATATTGGAAGATAAGGGGTATGATGTGGTCTTCAGCGAAGGAAAGGCTTTCCTGCGCAGTAAGACTATTGGAGAGACCCGGAAAATCGGGGTTCGAACCAACAACCTCTATCAGTTGCAAGTAGATGGCTGCACAACAATGGCATGCAAAGCGGGATAAGTGGTGAGCCGGAATGATGAGGGCGAACTGTGGCACCGGAGATTGGGCCACCTTCACCACGGAGCTTTGAAGATCCTGCATCAAATTTCTACTGGGCTTCCTAAGGGCACCCTTGCGCAGTCAGATCAGTGCAAGGGGTGTACTTTAGGAAATTTTGTGAAAGCCACCTTTCTCGAGAAGGATAGTCACGCCACGATGATCCTTGAGAGAGTTCACATAGACATGTGTGGTCCTTTCTCAGTTTCTTCGATAGAAAAGCACAAGTACTACGTGATCTTTGTTGATGATTTCTCTCGAAAGTGTTGGATCTTTTTCATGTAGAAGAAGAGTGATACATTCGATAAGTTCTGTGAGTTTAAAGCACTGGTCGAGAAGGATTCTGGGAAGAAGGTGAAGGCTCTAAGGAGTGAAAATGGTGGTGAATTCATCTCGGCTGAATTCAAGGATTTCTGCAGTGCAGAAGGGATTTGGAGAGAGCTCATCGCACCCCATAACCCACAGCAGAACGGGGTGGCTGAGCGGAAGAACAAAACTATTGTGGGTGTTGCACGGGTGATGTTGCATGATCAGGGCCTACCCCTTCATCTGTGGGCTGAGGCATGCAATACAGTAGTGTATGTGAAGAACCGTTGTCCTGAGAAGATTCTTGGCATGAGTACACCAGAAGAGGCTTATTCTGGCAAGAGGCCGGACATTTCCCATTTGCAGATTTTTGGATCTCCTGTGTACATGCATCTGACGAAGGATGCAAGGAAGAAGCTGGATCCAACCGCCGAGGTTGGAATATTTGTGGGGTACACTGAAACACCCCACAACTATCGGTGGAAAGCGATACCGAAAGACCCGTCAGGTGACTCGGAGTACACTTCTGTGGAGGAGAGTTACAAAGGTTCGCTTGAGAGGGAGCCACACTTGCATGCAGAGGAGGAGCTGTTAGCTCCCAAGGATGAGTCTCCGGATGTGGATCAGCCACAAGAGGAGGTTCATGGAGTGGAAGAAACCACTCATGTAGCGCCAACCATCGCAGGCTGGGCAATGCGTGCTGCGACTAGCCTGGGAGACAGAAGGTCAGAGACACCACAAAGACACGAGACAAATAACGGATTGCGCGCGCCTCGAATACATGGCTCTTGTGAGTCAATGTGTTGTGACGGAGCCATCCTCTTCTGAGGAAGCTGTGGAGGAACCCGCATGGGTTGATGCCATGATCGAAGAATATGATTCGATCGTCAGGAACAGTGCATGGGAGATTGTCCCAAGACCGGTGGGGAAATCAGTGGTGGGTTCGCGATGGATCTACAAGGTGAAGCAGGCGGCTAACGGGAGTGTGGAGAAGTACAAGGCGAGATTTGTCGCCCGTGGCTTTTCACAGATCGAGGGGATTGACTATGAGGAGACCTTTGCACCTGTCGCAAGGTACTCTTCCATACGGACGATCCTTGCTCTCTCAGCGCAGATGGGGTGGCACATCCATCAGATGGATGTGAAGACTGCGTTCCTCAATGGAGTCATTGAGGAGGAGGTGTACACAGAGTAGCCTGAAGGTTTCGAGATCTTCAACAGTGAGTCGCATGTGTGCCGACTCAAGAGAGCACTGTACGGGCTGAAGCAAGCACCTCGTGCTTGGTACACTCAGATAGACAGCTACTTCACCGGGCTTGGATTCTCCAAGAGTGAGGCGAATCCAAACCTGTACTATACCGCATTGTGGTGGAGGGTAATCGTTGATCATCGTACCAGGGATGATCCATTTTAATCAGATGGGATGGTTGAGCACTTCTGCAAGGAGGACTGTGACGAGAGTTTGAGACAAGACCTAGGCATCCTTCATTATTTCCCCGGGATTTCGAGATTTGGCAGCCATAGCTGGAGGACTCGTTTGTTTCTCGCAGGCATGCTCTGGAGACTTCGAGAGGTTCAACATGCAAGGCTGCAAGCTCGTTGACACTCCTCTTCCCGGGTGGGTTGGAGGAAGGAGGATGCTACTTCAAATGGAGGTAGTGATGCCACTATCTACTGGTCAGCTGATGGGTCATGCATGTATCTCGGTCATTACTCCAGATATCCAAGGCCATAACGTATTTCGCAAGCTATGGTTAAGCCTACCAAGCTCTTTTGGAAGGCGGGCAAGCATGTATTGCGCTATATCAGAGGCACATCGTGATATGGTCTATGGTACAGACAGGAGGATGGAGTGAAGCTTTCTGGTTTCACTGATGCAGATTGGGCAGGGAGCCCAACGGACCGGAAGAGCACTTCTGGAGGAGTTTTCAGCATTGGGTCGACAGCAGTTTCCTGGTACAGCAGGAAGCAGAGATCCGTGGCACTCAGTTCAGCAGAGGCCAAGTACATGGCAGCAAGTTTGGCTGCATGCGAGGCTATTTGGATGAGGAAGATCCTCGCAGGTTTGTTCAGGTTGCATTTGGAGCCTACAGTGATCTACTGTGATAACTAGAGCTGCATCAAGCTCTCGGCTAATCCAGTATTTCATGATAGGTCCAAACACATCGACATCAGGTACCATCATATCAGAGATTGTGTTCAGCGGAGAATCATGATGCTTTCATATATTCCCATGGAGGATCAGGATGCCGACATCCTGACGAAGGCGCTCACCAGGAGCAAGTTCGAATTCCACAGAGGCAGGATAGGGGTTGCAGATAATCCATATCTTGCTGAGAGGAGTGTTGAAAATGCAACAAGATGATGGAGCTTAGTGAAATGAAGTCGCCTTCACTAAGTGGGCCCGCCCAGAAGCTATTTTTGGCGCAGTCTATTTGGGACATGTCTTATTTTAGACATATGGATCATGGACCGAGCTATGTGAGATGCTGTAAATAGATGATTGGTCGTAGTTGTTAAAAATAGATGGACCTCTATTTTTAGTATTTAGGCCGAAGTCTATTTGATTATATGTAGCAAAATAGAACAGCTTCGAATATTATTTACTCCTTACAATATTTGGACTCTAAACTTCCGCCTTACTCTCTCGGGAGCACAGTGCCTTGACTCCCTGGGAGGTCCGAGTAATTTCCCCCAGAAGGATTTACGCTTTTCCTATGGGTTAGTTGAGCTAATGCAAGGCTGAGTTCAGTTAGAGCTCAAGTGGCGGATTTCGGTGGAGTTGATGCGACAGTTAATGGAGGTGGTGTTCTGGTTAACTAGTTGAACTAGTTGTATTTAGTTTAGCTGGCTAATACACTAGAGATGAGTTGTGTGAATTAAATATTATTTAATTCACAAATTATTAACTCATTATTCAACTAAAGAACACATCAGTTTAACTCAGTGAATGGATAGTTCAGTGGCGACAAGTGAAAGAGGTAGATGAAAGGGTTGAGTTAGCTATCAGTTGTGACATTAGTTGTGCATGAGATTTGCACCACACTTGGAGGAAATTACCAATGACAATTGCGCAGTTGGAGCCAGTGAGATTCGAACTTGGATCTCTTATTAGACCAGCCTTGATTGCGCAATAGAGGCAGGAAAATAGTGGTTGAGTTTTGAACCTGTGACTTGTTCAAAACAAAGATAGTTTGTGTGTAGCTTTGTGAGATAGTACTGAGTACTTGTGAGGAGTATTGTGCTATGTATTTTCTGCATGTTCTCTCCATCTAATATACAGAATAGCTGATGGCTTTTCAGCTATAAGCTTTCCCCATACATGCTGTGTTAATGTGTGTGATGATTTGATGTTCTATCGCTTCTATTCTTTCCGCATGTGACAATTAACTGTAGAAGAGATTATGTGTTATGCATAAAATTCGAAATTGATGTCTGATCAGGTTAATCTTCATTGAATAAGTTATTTATTCAGCAAATTTCTACAGAACTGGAGGGTAAAAGGAAGCTAAGATACTATATGAGGTGACCATCCCCACCATTTATAACCACTGTTATTTCTCTATGTCGATTTCCAGCACTAATAAAACTAGGAACATCACTAGATAAGGAATAATTCTAATGAGCTTCAGTAGTGAGACCACCTCTACTCCCCTCGAACGATAAAATATGCTAGATTTAGATACTAAGAAAGTGAAGATGATATAAATTATCATTTTTTATATTTCCAACCTCATTCACATCTACTCTTAATTCCCTACCATGTGTGACACTTCCAGTGACACTTCCAAATTTTATTAACTTATTAAGCAAGCCCATCTATAGCGATCTTGGTGCAATTATTTCTCTTCTCTTTGATCATAAAAAAAATATTTTGAACAATCACAGTTAGATTATTTTCTTTCTTTTTGGTTAAAATATAATAGGCCGTATCAATATTAGTGGACATTTGTAACAACTAGATTTAATCAATTAACTATTTATTTTTCCTTTAAAAATGGATTATACATTTAATTTTAAATGAGATTAACTAGTAACGTTAATCTAGTAATGAACCTGATTTATTTATTTTCTTTGAATAAAGAATTAATTATGGAATCTTTTCCATAAAAAATGATGATACATTTTTCCAAGATTCCAAATTAGTTAGGAAAAAGTAGTTAAAGATAGTTATCTTTTCCTCTGAGCATAAAAGGGAAATCTTAGTGAGGAAAAGGGGTTTTTTGAAATTGGAGGAAAACCAAGAGGCTTGATGGTGAGAATAAATCCAAAGCTGGTTGGAACCACTGGAAACTCTGCAACCTAAATCTGGAAAGGAAGACTAGCTTGAGGGTCTTGAGGTCTATTCCAAAAATACTGCTATCTAAGTCCTACTCTGGTGTGAAGCATGGGGGGAGTTGAGGATGTAATTTCCTCTCTCAAGGTTGGGAGGCAATCATCAACAAATTAAAGTGAGATAAGTAACTTAAGAAGGTGTTAAGAAAGATTGTGAATCTTACTGTGTTTTTCTAGGTGATAAGAAATAATGTGAATCTTACTGTGATTTCTAGTTATATAAATGATTATTACTGTAGCTAATGAAATTGAAATTAGTAGGAATTGTATCAATATTCTTCTTTCTTTAAAAATATTTACATAAAGGTATTTAGCAAGGAAATGGGAATATATATATATTAATGCAGTCCTTTAATACAAATTTATTTTCGTACTTCCCTTTAAATGTATTAATAGGGTAAATAATAACTGTGTTGGTGTAGAAAGTCTAAGAAAGTAAATAGAACAAATATATGTGAAATTCAGAATAGAATTTCAGAGGAGATCATTAGTCTATCTAGAGTTGGGACCCCAGATTGAACAATTTGTCTCCTCTCTGGTTCAATCTCTATACTTGGACTAGGGATACTGAGAGAAAACTCACTAAGATGGCTTCTATATCAATCTTACACAGAATTCAAATAATATATTACAAGGAAAAAGAGAAGGAATACAACATGTACCTAAACAAAGATATCCTCATGATAATCAAGACAACTTATAAATGCATTTACATGAAAGAGGATTTCTATGGAAATAAAGATAACTACAATACATTTAGATTTTCAAATTAAAAGAATACACGAGTAGTTCTTACACTAAAAAAAACAGAAGAACTGTATGTATGAAATATAGTCTATGAACACGTATAAACAAGTAAAGATACTTAGTCGGTGCACTGTGTGTTATGAAACCAGCTCCAAAAATAGAAGAAAGAGAGATAAATGCCTTATAAATAATCCACTTCAAGGGGGAAACCTCCTTTATATTACACAAATGAACAATTCTTGGATGATACAAATGACAGGAGTCCATGGGATCACAATATAATCCTAGCCGACCTAACAATAATAATGTAAGGGCATAATAATAAAAATATGGGGGTCATAGGGGTACCATAATAACACTAACCATAATAAGGGACTACACTAGTAATATAGGGACCTAACATTCCCCTCTACTACAAAAAAGTGTTGTCCTCAACGCTTGAGTAGCTCTGGATGCTTCTGTATAAAATTCTCATCCTCCCATGTAGAATATTCATTGGGTAAGTTCTTCCACTTGATGATATATGCTGAGATTGATTGATTTCGTAGTTGTTGAGTTCTTGTTTCCATGATTTCTTTAGGTTCCAATATGATTTTTCCTTCCTCATCAAGTTATAGAAATATTTTTTGAACTGGAAGTTTTCACCTATAACCTTCTTTAAGCATGAAACATGGAAAAATAGTTGCAGTTGCAAAGAACCATGGAGATACAATTTGTATGCCATAGTACTAATCTTTTGCAACACCTTGTAAGGACCATAATGCTTTGATGATAATTTATTATCCTTATTAGCTTTCTTTAGGGACATTTGTTTGTATGGTTTGTTAACACCGGAAAATCGTACAGCAGAAGATGACATCAATTAATTTTGAGCTCAAGGATTTAGAGGGAAAGAATACATTATGGAATCAATAAGTATTTAAAATCTCTAAGGTTTTGAGAAAATCAAATTTGAACTAGTCATAAATGCTCAAATGTGCACTTTTTCCTTCGAAAAGGAGCTCATACGTTTCTTGCCCCGTAAAAGTTATGTACTTGAAATGGAAAGTCACGACTACTACAAGTGGTATATATCTTTTCCCAACAATCGCCTAAGGACAGCCACCAGCGCCTCCTTAGACATTATTTGAGCACACAAAAGAATATTTGAGCACACAATGGAATCACACCTCTCCCTTGGGTCACCATCCATCATGTACCAAGGGAGGGAAGGAGGATTTGAAGCTCACATATATAAACCCACCAAGATAGGAAAAAATGGTGATCACAAGGTTATGCTGGCCAAATTTTCCCAAACAACATCAACATTGTGTGTGACCCAAGGAGCTGGAGGTAAAGAGGACTCGATGGTTGGCCACCCTACATCTTAGTCCACCACAACAGAGAGAGTTAGACTACGCTCGAAGTTGCGTAAATTTAAAGACAAACATCCTCGTATCAAGACCTTGCATTATCACAAGGCCCTTTCGGGCAAGTGGGTAAGATTTTTTCTTTTATTCCAAGCATTTAATAAGAAGAGGCTACCGAGCCATAAGGTTGGGATTACAGCTGTTTAACTCTCTATATAGCTTCTTTGTGTTTTTAGTTTTAGTATGTGTGGGGAATAGGATTAGGATTTACAACATTAGGATTCTAGGATTTAGAATGAAGGCATAGATGAGGGAGAAAGGATGGTGCCGAATAGATCGGATTCGCACCGTGAGGGCGAATGTTGTTTTGCAAGAGCTTATGGTGAATGCTAAGGGCGAATGCTATTCTGCAAGATCTGAGGGTGAATGCGCATGTGATATCATCCATTAATGTATTTTTTAATAAAATCATTTTTATGTAGCGTACATATAAGTGTCGTATTTTTATGTAGCGCGCATATAAGTGTCATTTTTTTATGTAGCACGCATATAAGTGTCGTATTTTTATGTAGCGCACATATAAGTGTCGTTATACCGACGAGGGACAAAGCGTTGCTATTGCGATGGATGCCTCAAAACGTCGCAATTGCGACACTTAGACATTGTGTCGCACTTGCGACGTTTGGAGGTAGTCGACGCAATAGCGACGCTTTGGGGCATAGTGTCACAATTGTAACGTCTTCCTCCAAATGTCACAATTGCGACACTTTGTCTAAGTGTCGGTATTGTGACACTTTTCTCTAAACGTCGGTATAGCGACGGTTTCGGGCGGGATTGAAAAAAGTTGGGGAAATTTCTGACATTTGGTCAAAAGCGTCGGAACCAAGTGTCAGAATTTCCCCCAAATGTACTAGTGTAAACAGGAATCCCTCATGCTAAACAGCACTGCAACTCTGCTAAACAGCTGGAGACTACAAATAGCCTAAGCAGAATGCAGGGCAAATGTGGTTCTGCAAGAGCTAAGCGCAAATGATGAGAGAGAAAATGTCAAGCCTGGGCAAAGAGCTGAGGGGGCAAGAGATGAGGTGGGAATGGGTTGTCTCCGCAAGAGATGAGGGCGAATGTTGAGGACAAATGTTGTCCTGGAAGAGCAGAGGGTAAATGCGCACGTGATATCAGACGTTAATGTATCTTTTAATAAAATAATTTTTATGTAGCGCGCATTTGATTTTTGCATTTCAAATCATTTTTATATACATTTGATTTTTTCATTTCTAATACAAGTGACAAACAAATTTCTACAAGAGGTTGAAATTTTTACTAGAATAGCCATGAAAGACTAATTAAAATGGCTTAAAATGCAAGTGGATCTTCGAAATAAATGTAATTGAAGGTTCTCCCCACTAAATTTTTGCAAAAGCGCTTACATTATTTAAGTTATCTAGGATATTTTTTTGTATTACACAATCTAAATTAAATAATGAAATAGTTGGGTAGTCTTATTGTTTCAAATTAGGACACAATTTTCAATTGGTGATGAAGTTTCATGTGATGATTAACTGACAATATTCTCCTTTCATATCCTTGAAAAACTATACAAGGTTCCCTGCTGCCACATGAAACCCTAACTCATGTAGCAGCATAGGACCAGTCCTCCATTTTGCCCGTCATAAGGCATTTTGCACGTATTTGACGACTAGAATTTGTGGATTCCCGTTTTCCGTGACGTGCTAGGAAGGATAGAAGACTTAATTTTGACATTTGAAATTTTTTCAAAAACGTTCTTACGCCCTTTAATTTCCACTTACCAATAATTTTGCAACACTAGTCCTCTTCGCAATTGCAAGGCTATACTCAAAAAGTAAGGAAAGTTACTTTTTTGGCTCACTCAAAATTAAAAATTTAATAAAGGAATTACCACTTATCATTGTTGATATTTTAAAATTAGAATCAATTTAGTTTTCCCCTTCCTATTACAAAAAGTTCACAAATCCTTTCTTTTACATAAAAAACCAAAGAAAGAATAAAGGTCGTTGCCCTGCAAACTTCCAAGGTTGTGATTAGTGAAGCAGTGAAAAAGTACGACTATAGCACTAAAAAATTAGAATTCCAATCTGCCCCAACATGAAGTAGTGTTAATATAGCTGGTGGCTTGGCTTGATGGTCAAACAGTGAATTACACAAGCACAAAATAAAAGCTTTAGGCATCTAGTTCCTTACACTCGCACTCTCAAGGCATTCAGACTTAGGTTGAGCTCAAGATTGGCTCCGAGGAAACTATATTGGCTCATTAACCTGCCATATTTTAATTTCATAAGGTATGTTCGAAGTTTGAACTGCTAGGGTAATTTATTATTGTGAAATCATAGTTCTAAATTATCTCTTATTCTGTGAGCAATGTAATCTATTAATTGTAAGTAGATTCATTAAAAAAATTGAAACTGATTTTAGCATGAATGATTAAAATTTATATATTAATTGGTTTTTAAGAGTATTTGTATTATGTAGGAACACTGGAAAGAAAAATCAAGACTTCATTTTCTGTTTTCCTTATTTTATTGGGCTGAACTGGAGAAAATTGAATATGAATAGTGAGTTAATTGTAAGATCAATGGGCCAAGGCCATACATCAACATTGACCACAGTGGGGAAGTATAAAAGCATGGATATTTATGCAAGTATAGTTATTAATGTAAGATCAAAGTTAACTCTTAGCTTCACTAAAGAAATAGAAGGAAAAGATCTAGCATCAACTGAAACTCACGTGAAAAAGTAGATGAAAAATGTACAATCATCCAACGGAGAGGTAATCTATAATTATCCAGTAAGACTCTTGGCTATGCCTTGAGACTAAACTAATTCTCAATATTTTTGAATAATCATCCATTGGAATTTAGTAGGAAAACCATAGTAAATCATTGTCTAATGGCCATGCAAAAATATATAAAAAAATAATATTTGTTGGTTGTTTTTCAATAGGTGGACCATGATGGGACCACTGAGAAGGTGGGGGTGTTTTTTAATCATGGAAGTGAGGTTTAGTAGATTGATAGTCAAGTTACCTTTCCCTATAAATTTTCTCGATCAATTTATTCATTCATTGAACTTTGATTCATTCCTACTGTTTTGATACACAATCCAATCCAGTTGAGTCTTGAGTCTTCATTGAGAATGGCATTCATAGGTTGTCAAGAAAGAGGTTATCATGCACATGCACTCTTCTTTTCTTGGTATCCTTGTAACTATGTTCAGCCTGAGTTCTATATTTTTAAATTATCAGAATATTTTGTGATTATTAGGCTTTTATTTTGTCTTTTAAGAATTTTAATTTAATTATTATTAATCATTAACAACTTTCATACATGAGAAAATAGATACTAACAAATGGTACATCATGGCCTGATTAATTTCGCTCAGCAATTTCAAATGCTATAGCATTTAGTCAACAATAATCATTAATTTCTGCACACAGAGACTAATTTCTCTGGAAGCCTGAGATTTCTTTGGCTCGTTATTCTTATAAGTACATAGACATAATTAATAGAGAGATTGAAGACAAAAAAAAATCTAGCACTTAGTCTCCACTACTCAACATGATTTTGTGAGAAATAATACATAGATTGATTTCTCTGAGTGCCCTAGCGTTCTTTGGCTTAGTATTTTAATCACAACAACAATAAAAAATGCACTGAGGATCTGCTCTTAGTCCGATTATGCAATTTTTAAAATACAGATTATGCAATATTAATAATAAACATAAATTTATTGCAATTTAGGGAAAGCTCGTTCATGTTTTTTTCTTTATATTGGAAGGTTACTTTCTTTTTGAAGTAATTTTTAGTAGATCATAGCATATATTGAGGAAATATTAGTTTCACAAGAATCATTTATTTCTCTTGAAACATTAGGTATTAAAATTCCATGACACAGATATATCACACTCCAAAATCCAAAGAAAATGGAAGAGCGTTCAATTTTTTTAATCAAACTTTTATTGGTGAACGGTTAATTTATTACAAGAATGTCATTAATGAAGTGAAAAATTTTAAACGTAACATTTATTGACTAGAAAAATAATGACCAAAACGTCAAAAAAAAATTTGTGACGGGTAAAGAGAAATCCAAATTCCAACCCTGCCTGCCACCTGTTGGTGAGTGGAGGTTATTCACTTTTCATTTACAGCTTACCAGGTTACTCATGTTACCAATATTTTCACATGGCTCACTTTTAGGTGACTAATTATTGTACTTCTTCTTTATAAATAACAATTGGTAGATAATTGTATTATTTGAAATCTATAACAAATCCAGGCAACAAAATTACAACAAATAGAAAATTATGCAAAAAAATCACCAGGGCACTAATGTGTGGATACCCTATCTTTCTTAGATCCACATAACTTACCAACACCTACTATATTGGTATACACATAATATGGCATTTACCTGAAGTATTTCATATGTATCTAGAAATAAATAAGTTGTATGACAATTGTTATGGCAAATATAAGATGTGTATTATAGTTTATATTTCAATTTTCTTAAGTAGCATGCATGTGCGGTTCATATAGTGACTACAATTACCAAATATATTTCAGTGAAGATGTGAAGATGATCTCTCATTAGGTCCTAATTACTTAAAGCATCATTAATTAGCTTTCCAAATGAATAAAATATGTTAACAAAATAGTAAAAACTAGGAAAACAAATCATGCTTTAAAAAAATATGGCACAATGAGTCACACTCTGAGATTTATTTAATTACTCATCAAGTGTCGCTACAACATATATATGATCACCATTACCATAGAAATGGGAAATGTGACCATCATTTTGGTTTCGCCAATGACATTCCACATCATGAGCATTGTTTAGGGTTGATTGTGTTGATTTTTTTTAAACAAATCATTTATACATTTTATGGAAATTATAGACACAAATTATAATCACATTACAAGATCATGATGTATGGATATTCCTTATCATTTCTTAGATACTCACAACTTACCAACACCTAATAGATTGATATACACATCATATAGAATTTACCCCTAGAATGCCACATGTATCCTAAAACAAATTAGTTGTATGGCAATTGTTATGGTGTATATATGATGTGTATTACAGTTTATCTTATAATTTTGTTGAAGTAGCATACAACAATTTACATAGTGATATGAGAACCACTCTCTAGAGTATACATCGATTTTGTACACATGGCTTTTCAGTTGCTTTTTAAGATATATCATTGGTGATGATCACACGATTATATAATGAACCATTAAGTTGAACTATGAAATTATTCCTCACAACACACACACACACACATATTGATGAATTAATAATTTTTCTCATATAATTTTTTTAATCTATTTTGAAAAATAAAATAAAATTATATATAATTATTTCTAAGAAGAACAAGAGAGAATTCCTTATCATATCTTCGTAAAACATATAATAGCAAGAAAATTAATCTATTGAAATTTCATTTCCAAACATATTCATGGAGTAAAATGAAGATTAAAAGGAGATATTCATGGATTTACCTATAACATCACCTCATAATTAAGAATGTAAATGTACAATATTGATGATACATAGGTTAAGAGAAAATTAATCTATTGAAATTTCATTTCCAAACATATTCATGGAGTAAAATGAGGATTAAAAAGAGATATTTATGAATTTACTTATAACATCACCTCATAAAAGTGTAAATGTACAATATTGATAAAATTTATTTATATATGATAAATTATAAACCTTTATCTCACATGTATCATATAATCTTATAAACAAACACATTCTATAATATGCAATAAAAGTGAAATTACACAATCCACATGGAAATAAGACTTAGTTCAAGCAAAAGAAAATAAAAAATAAACCATAAGTGACACGGATTTTGTAAAGGCATATAAGTGTCGTTATACAGACGGCGGCCAAAGTGTCAATATTGTGACGGATGCCTCCAAACGTCGCAATTGTGACACTTAGACATTGTGCTGCACTTGCAACGTTTGGAGGCAGTCGTCACAACAGCGACGCTTTGGGGCATAGTGTCGCAATTGCGACGTCTTCCTCCAAACGTCGCAATTGTGACACTTTGTCTAAGTGTTGGTATTGTGACACTTTTCTCTAAACATCAATATAGCGACGGTTTCGGGTGGGATTGAAAAAATTTGGGGAAATTTCCGACATTTGGTCAAAAGTGTCGGAATTTCCCCAAAATGTACTAGTGATTTTATTTCCGAATTCAATTCATATTTTCCATTGTGTTTAACATGAATTTTTTATTGCAGGTTCATGTATTAAATCCAAGGACAAATTCACCACTACCTTTAGCTTCATCTCTCACCCTTTGTCATCCCTCTCTTCACCAAAATCTCCATCAGCCCTGTTTTCAAAAATTTCATCCCTACACCATGAGCACAACCTAGGGGTGCAATAAAAGCCTCCCAAGAGGTTTTGAACTTGGAAAATGGGTGGGCCACCTTCCAATCATCTAAATCCACCTTCGTTACACCTTATGTACCCTTTTCACACCCATTTTTGGCCTCAAATTTCCCTCAGACTGTTTCGTGTAGAACTTTAGGAATTTCCTATAGCACTACAAGAAACATGTAGTAGTACTTGAAGCAACACCAATGATCCCCTCCTTAAGCCCAGAAACTACCAACCACATCCTTTATACCTACCAAAACCACCGACACACATTCAGCCTTGCACCCATGTGTTCAAGCCTTCCATAAGCACCTTAGCACTTTATTCTCCTAGTTGCAAAACAACGCATTTACATGCATAGTTAGGTCATGATTATTTGCATGATTAAAAGCATGATAGACAGAGC
This sequence comes from Pinus albicaulis, assembly GCA_034641835.2. Lineage (NCBI taxonomy): Eukaryota > Viridiplantae > Streptophyta > Pinopsida > Pinales > Pinaceae > Pinus > Pinus albicaulis. The sequence continues at coordinate 447,929 of JAXQQM020063212.1, forward strand.
ATAGAGTGTGTTTAGCCATTTGGCCCAACAAACTGTGATTAGGTTATTTTACTTTGTGCAATTTCAATTCAACAATTTACTTCATGCAAGATGACTAGTTTGCTTTCATTTCTTATCATAGCTTAATGTGTGGATTTATTTCATTGTAGATTAGTTAGATGTATTTTCTTCTTGTAGTGTATTTCAGTACTTGCTGATAGTGCCATTGCTTTGAATCATTTGTTGACTAAGGCCTAAACTTATAAGTGTGATGGACTTCATCCAGAAACCCTAGAAGTAGCATCCTTTCATAAAGCTCAAAAAAGGATGACATGAGTAGAATGCATGTGTTGTGTATATAGCACTATGACCTCCAAGTTTGTATGAACCCTGTGTTGATAAATTAAATTAGGGCATCCTCTGGGAGTTGCAGCATTCTTGGTGCAATACCAGGCTCACCACAGTGTATCATCTTGGATCTGTCCACAGTAGCAGTGTGGGATGTTTTTTGGTGAACTAAATTTTGGGGTGCTCTATCCACAATAGTGAATGGTGTGGCCCTATGTTGAATGCTTGTAGGCCAGTTGTTCTTCATGGATATAGAATTACTGTCATGGTTATCACTTTTTCTTATATCCTCATTTGGTATTGTTTTTGTTTGGTATGGGTAAAGGTGAATAAGTCTCGGAAATTTGTATATATATTGAGATTTACGACGTCAGTTTGAAGTCATTTTTTAAGAATTCACAACTCTAACTGATGACATGTAAACCATGGAGAAAAATACTATCATGCCAAAGTAAAAAATGAAGATGCCAAATACTAAGATGTACAAAGCCAAAGTAGTGGTGTGTTCCATCATATGAATGGTGTGGTCAAAGTTTTTTTATGTTTTTATAATAGACTCGTGACTATGGTAAATTATGAGTCAACATTGTAATAAGAGCAAATCTACATTTCATTTATTGTTTGTAATGGTTATTTGTGGTCCTTGAAATGTTTTTATTTACATGTTGTAAGAATTAGAGAGGCATACATACCCCTTTGTTATGTGTTCCCTCTGTTAGAGAGTATTAACAGCCTAGAAGATTCTTCCATGCAGATTGATACACTTGGGTGGGGCGTATTGGTTATAGACTCTATGAGGTGAAATTTTATATCTAGGGGGAGTTCATCGAGAGGTTGGATGAACCATGTATTTGAACGAATTCCTAGAAGACTGGCAGTTGCATCAGTTGAGGGCCCATGCATTTCGGTACACGGTTGTTCCTTTATATTGACATCGACAATTGCATGAACAAGGTACAAGGAATAAATAAGAGAATGTTCCAAATGTAGAATTTGCAGATGGATATCGAGACAACTAGTCATTAAGGGGGTGTGTTGGAAAATGTAATTCCTACTTGTCTCAGTTGTGATTCTTGTTATGTAAAGGAGTCTGTTCCTATTATTTAAAGAGTTTCTTCCTAGTTTGGTGTGTGATTGAGATATTCTCTCAACCAACAGATTGTGTGTCCAATATAGTTTTCTATATTGAGACAAGACTTCTTGTATATGTGTAATATCATAATTGATGAATAATGAAGTTAGATTTCCTTGTGTAAATTTGACACTTTAAACTTAATGTTTGTGACAACCCCTTAGATTGCAGCATTTCTTGCATTTTTCTTTTCCAAGTATGATAATTGTTCAAATTACGGAACTCTATTATCCTCAACTCTACCATAATTTCAAAACCCGAATTTTACTAGAAGATAATGCCTAAAAAATACTTAACCAACTTGCTTTTTACTAAGTGAAAAAATTTCCAGGAATTTTTACTACAAAAATGCCAATACTATTTTCCAACATTCTCCTTTTTACCCTAGGTGATAATTTTTTCCCAATTTTGGTTTTAACCCAAAAAAAAGTTCTCACTTCTTGTTTTAATATGGGAAAAAAACTTCAGTCTTAAATAATTTTTTAACTATAATTTTTCTTATTGAAAGAAGGAAAATTAAAGTTTGAAACAAAAAGAAAACATTGCCAATTTTCCTTTTTGTTGAAGGTGTTTTTCTCTACCTTTCTTCAAATACACATTCCTTTTTATTATATATTCTCCTTTTTTATGTGGACCAAAAAAAATGCATTTCTGTATTTTAAAAAAAATGTTAACAAATTATAGACATACTTTATCCCTTTCGAAAATTTTATATAGGAAACATAAGAAAAAAGAATCATTTATGGCTCACTCTTGAACGAATATGCATGCACTCTAAATTCACTGCTCCAATCTCCAATATATCTTTGTCGTTTTAGCTTTGGAAAATTACAACACTTCCACCACCAACTCCAAACACCACAATCACGAATAATCTTTGTCGTACATTCGTTTTTTATTATGCCTTCTCAAAAAAGTTCATTTTTTATCATGCCTTCTCAAAAAAATTTCTTTTTCCATTAAAAACATACAATGTGGGAAAATTATAAACATACTTTCTCCCTTTTTGAAAATTTATGTGGGAAACATTCAAAAAAAAAATTTGAAAATAATTTATAGCTCACTCTTGAACAAATCTGCATGAACTCTAAATGCATTGCTCCAATCTCCAATATATCTTTGTCGTTTTAGCTTTGGAAAATTACAACACTTCCATCACCAAATCCAAACACCACAATCACGAATAAAAATGAAATTTCACTTTAATCGAGTTTTAGCTCTCGACAATTACAATACTTGCACCACCAACTTGAAACACCACAATTACTAACAAAAATGGAATATCACTTTAATCTAGTGGCTAGAAAAGGTTTGTGAAAATGTGATATTAGAAAATGAACTAGCCTCACTTACACACTACCTTGGAAATTAACAAAACCCCAAATAGATCTAGATCCAAAAAAAGTTATTAAAATATTTAAAATAGAACTAGAAAAACCAGAAGGTAGATCCAAAAAATATATTAAAATATTTAAAAAGCTTTGAATTAAGCTTTGATACCATGAAAGAGTGTCAAAATACCCAAGGATAAGACTACAAAGCTAAAAAATCATTCTACCAAGAGATCACAAGGTGAAGAAAGAAGGGAAAACAAACTTCATTGCTTCCTAAAATGAGCTATACATGAACCTAATTTATAGGAACAATATAGCCTTTTACTGATATTTAGAAGATAATAGTGATGACTCAATAGATAAGGATAAAAATTACAATGCAACTCATAATATCGCTAAGTAAGATTATAATTTTCAATATTGATTAGAACTCTTATATTATTTCCTTGAAAAATTCTATAACAAGGATATGGAAGTGGCTATATTTGTGACCTGAATTGAGAAAGACACTCCTCAATAGAGGCATTCTCCTAGATCAATCATGGAGGTGGTAGTTGGAACCATACGTGAGGGAGCTCTGACATATAGTGCAACATGATGGTAACAATATAGGTGGAGAACAAAAAAACCCTCGATCGGAGTGGCTAGCTACAAGGAGTGGGCCGAGAGGAGACAGTGGCAAAATGGGAACACCACATGGAGAGGTCGCACAACAACGTGGCCATCGCATGCAAAGAGTGGCAGATAATGGCCGACGGGGTTATGGAGAGGACACTTCCGAAGCAAGAACATAATTATGGTAATTAATTCGTATGTCAAGCAGCTGGAAACGTTAGCAACGATGTCAGAATTTCATTGGGATAAGGGCTGAAGGAATGTCTAGAGACAATTTAAGAACAACAACATTGTAACCTTTCTCATAATTTTGTTTTCCTGTGGAGAAGTCGGCTCCTCCTGTGTGCCCTCCAGAAGCCATCCTTGATGAAGCTGGTGGAATGCATGGATGGCTCGATATGCATTTGAAATCCTCCTTGCTGTGCAAATGAAGTTGGTATTGGAATTTCGCAGCATGTAGCCAAAATTTTTATTGTTTTTAGATTTTTTGTATAATGGTTATGCCAAGATTTGTGAATTCTGTAGGGTTGGCAGGGTTAGTAAAGCCAGTGTAGAAGTCGTCATAGTTTTGTAAGTTTAGCAAATTTAACAACTGCTTCTCTTCATCCTTTTGAAATTAGAAGGTAAGACAAAAATTTATGTGGGTGTGCCTGGGAAATTGTCTACATATAGGTCAATGATGTGAATGTTTGGTAGGATAGCGTTTGGGAGGGTAGATTTTTGCTCTGAGGTGAGGGCTGTGAGTATTTTTTCATCTGTTGTTGAATAGGTCAGTCAGCGGTTTTGACTTATGGGGTTTAACAATATGGTGGGTTTGCAGAATTTCGGTTCTGGGTAGGGTTGGAATTTTTTTGTTTTGCTATGGGAATTGGTTACTTTGTTTCGATTTTATGCCTTTTCTATGGGTTGGGGTAGTTGGTGTCGTAGGTAGGAAGGCTAAGGGGCAAGGCCAGATTTTTTTTACATTGTTGAAGGGGCAAGGCGCCTACAACTCCTGTGCAAGTGTTGATTCACCCAACTACTGTAATTTCAATTACCTAAAAATTAACTGTCTTGTAATTTTCTATCGTATTGCTGCTCTAGGAGTGTTCATTTTCTTTCTAGTAAATATGGTCAAGAAAACAAGAGGAAGAAAGCCCAAAGTGGAAAAAGGCAAAGAATCTATTTCATCCGAGCCAACCAAGAGAGGTCGGAAATCTAGAAAAGAGTTCATGGAGCCCTTAATTCAGACCTTTGCAAAAGACACACCATGTTCTTTAAAATCTTGGGAAAGTGAAGCCACAAATAAAATGGAAGAAGAGCACGAATTGACAACAGAAGAATAGCAACATATGATTGATGATCCGCGGCATACTCGTGGGAGAATCTCATTGCTTTGGTAAAATGCATGTTGGTAAAATCCATAATGTCAATTCACGAAACATGGGAGCCAAATTTAGTGTCCACCTTGACAGAGATTAATAGAAACATTCAGGAAATCAACCTACGTCAATTGCATCAGTATGCTCGTCTTGGAAAAATGGAGAAATATATAAAATCCATCCAACAAGTTGAAATACTTCAGTGTCAAAGATCGGGCCCTAGTGGAGTCACATGATGACTAGAGCTGATAGTTATAGTTTTTTAGCGGATAGCTTTACCTATGTTTTTTGTAAATGTTAATATTAGCAAACTTTGATATCAATTATCTTAAGACTCAATTTATAATATTAACGAAATTCATGTTTTGGATGGCGTACAATGCACTTAGATGGCCAAGAGACCTGGTTTCCTTCTCGCAGGTTGATAATTTTTGTATCTATTATGCCCGCTTTTTATATTAATAGAAAATGGTAAGGAACTACTAAGCTTACAAAAAAAGGTGCTCACTTCTTGTTTTAATCCACGAAAATAACTTGAGTGGTAAATAATTTTTTAACTATAATTCTTATTATCAAAAGAGGGAAAATTTAAATGCTAAACAAAAGAAAAACATTGTCAGTTTTCCTTTTTTTCTAAGAGGCTTTTCATATTTTTTTTTAATACACTTTTTGTTCTGTTATGCCTTCTCCTATTTTATGTGGACCGGAAAAATTCTTTGGAAAATTATAAACAAACTTTCTCCCTTTCCTGAAAATCTTATATAGGCAAACATAAGAAAAAAGAAAATAATGAAAAATTTAAATTGAAAAACATAAAATAAATAAATAAATTATGGCTGATTCATGAATGAATCTCATGCATTGCAAATTAAGTGCTTCAATGTTCAATATAAACTTTTAGTTTCAGGTCTCGACAATTACAACACTTCCACCACCAGCTCAAAACACCACAATTACGAACAGGTGAAAAAATACACCACAATTACCAATACGTGACAATTTTGGAATTTCACTGTAATTGAGTGACTAGCAAGGGTGTGGTAAAATGTGATATTATAAAATGAACTATCCTCATTTACCGTACTTCATTAGAAATTAACAAACCCCAAACATATCTAGATCTAGAAATGGATCTTAAGATATTTAATATACATCCAAAAAAGGGGGAGCTCACAAGTGAAGCTCTCATACCGAGTATCAAAATACTCAAGGATAAGATTCCAAAGCTAAAAAAATATTTCTACTAAGAGATCATAAGATGAAGAACGAAGGAAAAAAAACTTCATTGCTTGAGAAAATGAGGTATACATTAATCTAATTTATAAGAGCAATATAGGTGTTTAGTGATAGCTAAAAAATAATACTAATGACTCAATAAATAATGATAAGAATGACAACGCAACTAATAAGATGGCTAATTAATATTACAAGTTTCAATATTTATTAGAACTTTAACATTATTTCCTTGACGAGGCTATAACAAAGATATGGAAATGATTATATTTATAATATAAAGGAGGAAAAATGAATACTATAGGGTTGAAAAAAAACATTTCCTTATAAAGAAATGTAAAATCAATGACTTTGAACAATGCATCACCACAACATTTGCATTTTTCCTTTAGAGAAAAAGGAATGAATATGCCCTTAGAAACTATGGTCAATGAAATTAGTGTTTGAAACATGGGAGAATTAAGAGACATAGTCACCATGGTATTATTTCTTGTACTTAAAGGTATTATTTTCTCAATATTTAAGTATTATCACATCTTTTCAAAACAACTCTCTACCACTAATACAAGATATACCCTCACTAAAAAATATTAAATAAGAGAATAATAATTTGTAATATAGTAGTTCTTATTAATGCTAAGAACCAACATAAATATTCATTACACTAATAGACTATTAATTGAAAAGATTATATTAAAAATATAATTTTAAAACAAGAATATAAAATATTAAAATAACAAAATGGGAAAATTAATTGAAAGTAGAATAATTCCAAAGGAGAATAACAAATGAAACATATAATGGTGGGAATGTAATTAAATTATCATAAGAATAAAACATTCAACATGATATCCATAAGCATGGCTCCTTTGAGTGGGTTATGGCTTAATAGGCATAGATAAATCCATAGATAAATCCATAGATAATACATTAACATAAATGTTTTATTGAATAGTGAATGACATTTTTAAACTATAGTTTAAATTATTTTTAATAAAATAAAAAAGTAATTAATTTACATACTGGAATGTAATTTATCTATGTGTAAAGGATTTTTGTAGATCTTCTCACAAAAAACAAATGAACTTTAACCTCTATATAAGTACATTTTGTAAATAAATAGTATATCTCTCTCAATTTAGAACTACTCTATTTGAAGTTGACTTGTGGAGTTCTGAACTCAAAGTTGATGATAATAACAATTTTCATGGGCCACTTCATATTGTGGTAGATACCTAATTAGTTATTCTAGTAGAAAGTAACATAGTCATGGATGGTTTTTAGGTTGTAAGGAATGAAAGATTTATAAATATAATCTTGGTAAGCTAATCATTGCTAACAACAATTTTCATGGGCCACTTCATATTGTGGTAGATTCTAAACTATCTAGTACAAAGCTACACACTCATGGATGATTTTTAGGTTGTAAGGAATGAAAGATTTAGAAATATAATCATGGTAAGCTAATCACTGGTTAAAATGTATTTTAATAAATTCTTTAGTTATTCTATATTAATTTAATCATTCAATGTTAAAGAAAATGATTTTCCAATGATTAAACCATCATTTTTATTAAAAACTCTTATTAAAAAGAACAATTTTAATATAATTATCACAACTATAACTATTTCAAAAAGACTATTAAATATCTATAAAATTATTAATTTGACAATGTTTTAAGAATGAAATGAGATAATTTTCCTAAATTATATGAATAAAAATATCACTAAGCTTATCAGAATAACTAGATGGAGCCTTCTCATGATTTTAGAAGAAATAAAGTTAAAAATATATTTTTTTCTTTCATATTATTTATATAAATTAAATACTTGAAATTTAGGAAGTTCAGAAAAACAATATATAAATTCGAGATATCACAGAGTGAGATGAACATTTAGAGTAAAATAAATCCTTGGTATAGATGCATATGCTTTATTTGTATAGTGATAAAATATTGGTATATAGTGATAAATCTCAGGTTAATCACTTGTGCATCGCCAATCTAGTCAGATTTTCTGTAACATTTGGGGTATCGACATGGAAAGGCAAGGGGCAGGAGGAGGCTCAGACGAGCATGATGCTTTTGATAATTACAGGGAAGAATTTCGTGACGAGAGAGTAGAGGAAGAAGAAGAATTTATTAGAGATTGAAAATGGTGATCAGATTACAGAATTTCAAGCTACTCATTCTCCATGATCAGAATCTGTGGAAAATGGTGATCAGATTGCAGAATTTCAAGCTACTCGTTCTCCAGGATCAGAATCTGTGGAAAATGGTGATCAGATTGCAGAATTTCAAGCTACTCATTCTCCATGATCAGAATCTGTGGAAAATAGTGATCAGATTGCAGAATTTCGAGCTACTCATTCTCCAGGAGAATCAGGAGAAGAAATATTACGTCGTCACGTGGCGTTACGGGAACGGCTGTTCTTCGAGAAACGATACGGAGGCTAACAGACGGAGAATGGGACGAATGGCATCGTCGTTTTGAATGGACGCCCCCCAGTAACCATTTGGGAACCAATGAATTTCAACTCTTCCTGTCCAATTTGCCACGACGATTTTAAGTTGGGAGAGGAGGCATTTCAACATGGTTGGGTTATTTGTGCGATGATGGTTATTAGGAGTATAAGTGATGCCCCTTTAGGTATAAATCTCGACTTTAGGTTATATTCATATAATTTATTTTAACTTTGTATCAGTTTAGTCTAATCTAGCTATTGGACCATTTTAATTCCAATTTTAATTCCTTTAAATATATTTTGAAATAGATTTTATTTAAAATTTGAGAAAAAAATATTTGAATTAATAAATTTGAATGATGTAATTTAATTAAAAAAATATTAATTGTATTTATATGTCAAAATTATATTTAAATAAAACTAATATTATAATTTAAATTAATTTAATTTATAAAAAAAATAAAAATAATAAATAAAATAAAAAATCTCTAAATCAAAAATTCATTTTATCAAACTAAACCTTTGATATCGAATTATGTGAGAGATGGGATTTTTTTAAAGATACCTAGATCCATCTTAACTTTGGATCTATCAATCACCGAGAGGGATTAAATCTCTCGATGTGCAAACTTCTTTTTTGAGTGAGGAAAGGTTTGCAGTGCAATAGATATGATCCCTCTAGGCACTTGATAAATCCAGAGTTAAGATGGATCTAGACTGGTTTCAGTCATGTGCGGGTAAGGAAAATCTATCAAATATATGGTTAATTTTATCAATAATATGTAAATACATCTAATATAAATATAACCATTTTATATATATGCTAAATATGTCTCATATTTATCTAGTCATTTTAATTTTAAAATTTGCTTAGTTACCTCAGTTTGTTGAGATGATAAATATTGTCAATAACTTTAATGATGAAAAATAATGAAATAAAATTTTTGAATGCAAAGTGACAATGTAATAGTGTTGAATGATAGAAAATGTAAATAATAAGAATGCAATCAATTACAAATAGTATTCATTGTGATCAATCTCAAATTATTTCCTTCTACTATTCTTATTGTCACCCTTGTTATTTTTGTCATCTTTCATATTGATTATATGAAAAGGATAGTTGAAATCATAAACCATTTAAATATTTAGCTCGACCTATTGCACTAAACATCATACATTGTTTCTCTTGCTCTCCAATATTAATGAAATCAATGCACAATGTTAATCCAATAGCTTTAAAATGTACCATCATACATCCAATTACATCAAATCAAAAATCAACATCTACACTAAAATAAATGCATTTAATGCAAACAATCAAATAAGATTAGAAAACAACATCTACACTAAAATAAATGCATCTAATGCAGGTAATCAAATAACATTAGAAATCAACATCTACACTGAAATCAATGCATCTAGTGCAAGTAAGAAAATAAGATTAGAAACCAACATCTACACTCATTTCAATGCATCTAGTGCAAGCAATCAAATAGGTTTAGAAATCAACATCTACACTAAAATCAATGCATTTAGTGCAAGCAATCAAATAGGACTAGAAATCATCTACAATGAAATCAATGCATCTAGTGCAAGCAATCAAATATAATTAGAAATCAACATCTACACTGAAATCAATGCATCTAGTGAAAGAAATCAAATAGGATAAGAAATCACGGTCTACACTGAAATCAATGCATGTAGTGCAGGAAATCGTATAGGATTAGAAATCATCTACATTGAAATCAACGCATCAAGTCCTGATTGTTTTTAAATTGCTGAAGGGGCAAGGTGCCTATGACTCCTATCCATCTGTTGATTTACCCAACTATTGTAATTTCAATTACCTGAAAATTAACTGTCATGGAATTGTCTATCGTATTGCAGTGGAAGAATTGCAACATATGATTGATGATCCGAGCCATACTCGTGGGATAATCTTATTGTTTTAGCACTCAATCAGAACATATTGGTTAGTATAATGCTTGTTGGTAAAAGCCATAATGTCAATTTAGGAAATAGGGGAGCCAAAGTTAGTCTCTACCTTGATAGGGATTAATAGAAACATTCAGAAAATCAGCCTGTGTCAATTGCATCAATATGCTCATCTTGGCAGAATGGATAAAGATATAAAATCCATGCAATAGGTTGAAATACCAGGTTCTAGTGTCTAAGATCCGGCCCAAGCGGTGTCAGATGATGACTAGAGCTCATAGTTCTAGTTTTTTAGTGGATAGCTTTACTTATGTTTACAGTAAATTTTACTTATCTTTTCTGTAAATGTTGATATTATCAAAATTTGATATGAGTTATCTTAAGACTTAGTTTAGGATATTAATGAATTTCATGTTTTGGATGGCGTCCAATGCACTTAGATGGTCAAAAGACCTAGTTTCCTTCGGGCAGGTTGAGATCTAATTTTTGTATCTATTATGCCCACTTTTTATATTAATAGAAAATGGTAAGGAACTACTAAGCTTACAAAAACAAAATGAAAAATTGCTCACTTCTTGTTTTAATCCACAAAAATAACTTGAGTGGTAAATAATTTTTTAACTATAATTCTTATTATCAAAAGAGGGAAAATTTAAATGCTAAACAAAAGAAAAACATTGTCAATTTTCCTTTTTTTCCAAGACGCTTTTCACATTTTTTTTAATACACTTTATGCCTTCTATTTTATGTGGACCAGAGAAATTCTTTGGAAAATTATAAACAAACTTTCTCCCTTTCTTGAAAATCTTATATAGGAAAACATAAGAAAAAAGAAAATAATGAAAATTTTAAATTGAAAAACATAAAAAAAGGAAAAATAAATTATGGTTGATTCATGAATGAATCACATGCACTCCAAATGCACTGCTTCAATCTTCAATATAAACTTTTTGTTTCGGATCTGGACAATTGCAACACTTCCACCACCAGCTTGAAACACCACAATTACGAACAAGTGAAAATTTTGGAATTTCACTGTAATCGAGTGGCTAGCAAAGGCGTGGTAAAATATGAAATTAGAAAATGAAATATCCTTATTTACCATACTTCATTGGCAATTAACAAACCCCAGACATATCTAGATCCAAAAATGGATCTTAAAATATTTAATATACATCTAGAAAAATGGGAGCTCACAGTGAAGCTCTCATACCGAGTATCAAAATACCCAAGGATAAGATGCCAAAGCTAAAAAATATTTCTACTAAGAGAACATAAGATGAAGAACGAAGGAAAAAAAAACTTCATTGCTTGAGAAAATGAGTTATACATGAATCTAATTTATAGGAGCAATATAGGTTTTTAGTGATAGCTAAAAAATAATACTAATGACTCAATAAATAATGATAATAATGACACTGCAACTAATAATATGGCTAATGAATATTACAAGTTTCAATATTTATTAGAACTTTAACATTATTTCCTTGATGAGGTTATAAAAAAGATATGGAAATGATTATATTTATAATATAAAGGAGGAAAAACGAATACTATAGGGCTGAAAAAAAAAACATTTCCTTAGAAAGAAATGTAAAATCAATGACTCTGAACAATGCATCACCACAACATTTGCATTTTTAAAGGAATGAATATGCCCTTGGAAACCATGGTCAATGAAATTAGTGTTTGAAACATGAGATAATTAAGAGACCCTCATCCCATAGTAGCCACAATAGAAATGAGTGATCTAGTGGTATTACCGTTGGAGCAGAAGTTTCTTCATAATTGATTCCTTCTTGTTGAGAGAATCCTTTTGCCACAAATCTTGCCTTATACTTGTCAGTTCTTCCATAAACAACAAGCTTGATCTTGTACACCCATTTGGAAGTCACAACTGTTTTGTCTTTACGTATAGGAAAAGTTTCCCAACCATCTTTATTCATTATAGACTCATATTCTTCTTTCATTACATTCTTCCATTCTTCATGTTTGACTTCCTTTTCATAACTGGTAAGTTCTACTTCAATAGGTTTAGTCATGTAAGCTACATAACCTGAATATCTCTTAGGCTTATTGCTTTCTTTGAATCTTCCTTTTGTTGTTTCATGATCGTTGACTTCTTGTAGAGTTGACCTTAACCAAGTTGGGCTCTTTCGAGTTTTTGGAATGAAGATTTGTTGCACAAGTTCACTTGGTCCTTCAGTATCTTCATAATTAGTTGTAGGTTCTATAGCTTTTTCTTTCCTTTAAACTTCTTCATTTGTAAATATATGTTCTTCTTCTTCATTGCAATCAATGGGAATATCCTTGGACTTCTTGTATGCAATGCTTTCAGAAAAAATGACATCTCTGCTTACTTCAATACAAATTTCTTCCTGGATGTAGACTTTGTATGATTTATATGAGGTGTTATATCCAAAAAAGATGCATTTTATACCTGTTTGGTCCAAATTTTTCCTTTTGTCTTTGGGAATGTGAATGTATACGAGACATCCAAAAATTTATCTGATGTTAGGCTCAGAGAGTCAGTTTTGAAGGAACAGCTTCGGAAGGCACATGTAGAGAATATAGCACTACAAGAGCAGCTTTAGCAAAAGGATAAACAAGTGGACACCATGGAATATTTTTGCATGGAGGCCATTCAACACAGATATCCTTCAGATTCATATGCAGTTTACCTCAAGGAGAAGTGGCTCCTCTTTAAAATCAAAACTTTAGCCTCCCATGGATCCTTACCTTTCCTAAACTGTAGAAAATTCATTGATTTCTTCTACTAAGCAGGTATGGAAGACAGGGAAAAAATAGAATAGTTTTACATGCATAACCTTGTGTTGAAAGACTTGATCATTTAGGACCCAAATCCTAGGATGGGAGATATGCAATTTATGGAATTGGCATCATGTATGGTTAATGAAGATACCAGAGCACAAGAAATGAAAAGGGTTATGAAAAGAGAAAGCAGAGAACCCTTACACATTAAGGCAGAACTATTTAGCCCTAGTGGATTCATCAATAACCATATAAATATTGAAAATGATCCTGCACTTGCAGAAAAATACCTCCATACACAAGCTCAAGCAATGGCTCACTTTGTCGATGTTTCTAGGTTAATGAGTGCATAATGGCTAGCCAAACAACATGGAACAGCCTCCCTCACAACCTTAGAAACATGGAGTACCACACACCAAAAAGATTCAAGGGTGCCTTGGAGAGAGCACCATTCTATAATAGGGCCATGCAGGTGAAAAAGATTAAGTGGCTTGTCTTGAAGCTCAATCCACCCTTGTTGCTTAGTTTGAGTGATGGAAAGAACCAGGATGAGTAGAACAAAGAATGCAAGGAAGCAGAAAAGAATCATGGTTTTTACCCTACTAAAGGGACTCCCACACTTCTTCCCTCGGAAGTCAGAGGGTCCATCAAAGACATAATAGAGATGCAAAAAGAGGACTAGTTGCTCAGAAGATGAGCAACCATTTAGTAGGAGGGTGATGATGAGCTCTATGATTAGGTACATTTTGAGGGGTTAATGGTTACCTTTTTTCCTTATTAAGTCTCTTTTTCTTGAATTTTAATTATATTATGGACTTATAATGCTAGTTTATATGGTGATTGAGGCTTATCATACTTTTTGTACCTAACATGATTTAAATGTAGGAAAATCATGAAGATATTTCATTTTTGGTGAATATTTTGCCATTAAGACTCGAAGTAGACAAGAAGGAGAGATTCTAGGGGAATTTTCCACCTCCTTAAACTCGAAGAGGTAGCCAAGGGATCCTCGATATTCCCTCCAACATCTCGAAATCAAAGGCAGCCAAGTGAACTCGAGATCAAATGTGCCAAAGGTACACTTCACTTGCAGTAAAGTGGACTCATCACCTACTTTTTAGGAAGCTGTTGGTAACTACCCTTTAGGTGAAATAAGGTTGAGAAAGAGCTCATTAGGATTCATTGCAGTATGACCGAAGTAAAAAAAATTTCCCAGTGGGAATAAAATTACAGTATGACCGAAGTCAAAAACATTGCCCAGACTTATGGAAAATTTGTCAAAAAATAAAAAAAGAAGACTTCCCTCATACGGGGAATCTAGTCTTGAACGTTTTTCAGGTCACTGCATTGCCCACGTAGGGGAACCATCATTTGATATCTTTGATGATTATAGTGTTTACAGAATTAAAAAATAAAACAGAGGTCCAACATAGTAATATAAGCAAAAACATGCCCAATTAAGTGGGCCGCGAAGCAAGAAAACCAAACAAAAGAGAAGCAGCTACTCATCCAATGGTTCTTCGACAATTCGGCACCATCCTTCGGCAAACATAAAAATGAAACTTTAAAACAGGACAGTAAATCTCCAATATTTGTTATGAGTTGTGGGCGTTCCAATTGTTATGAACATAATTCGACCATGAAATATTAATATAATAAACCACCCCGCAGTGCTTCAACTATAAACAATCATATAAACATGGCTCTGTATTTCAAAAAACAAGTTTAAAATAGAAATAGGGCAACTTTTTTTTTCTAAGGTTAATATATTGACAGTGGGAATAAAATTACAGCATGACCGAAGTCAAAAACATTTCCCAGACTTATGGAAAATTTGTCAAAAAATCAAAAAAGAAGACTGCCCTCATATGGGGAAACCAGTCTTGAACGTTTTTCAGGTCGTTGCGTTGCCCACGTAGGGGAACCATCATTTGATATCTTTGACGATTATAGTGTTTACAGAATTCAAAAATAAAACAGAGGTCCAGCACAGTAATATAAGAAAAAGCATGCCCAATTAAGTGGGCCGTGAAGCAAGAAAACCAAAACAAAGAGAAGCAGCGACTCATCCAGTGGTTCTTCGACAATTCGGCACCATCCTTCAGCAAACATGTCACTCTCCATGGCGGGAGCAGATTCAGACACAGAAGGTCCAGGATCTCCAGGCGTTATCTCCACATCACGAGCCCTACGAACCTAAGCATCTGGTTCCTACACATTCACGCCACCACTCCCCTCCTGAAGGCCCAAAAGCTGGGCTTTTTCTGAGCTCAGACCCTCCGGACGGGTGCATTGTTCCTCCACTTGGGCCTCTTCACGAAAAACCACGGTGATTGAAGTTGTGATTCGTGGGTGGTTCAGAGAGAAATTAAAGGAAAAAAGCGCAGTGCGCGTCGTGGGACAAGGTGAAGCGGTGGGGAAATGAGGAGCAGGGGAGCCCATACGATGGCCAGATCCTAGAACACGACCCCGCCCCCTTCTAGGGTTTGGATAGCGGCCTGCGTAATAATCACTGGAGTGGGAAGAAGAATCGGTTGAGGGGCTGGAGGGAGCACGCAGGGGTTGGCCTCTGGTGCTACCCCTGCGGAAACGCATTCTTTGATGCAGGCGAGGCATGGGTACAGTCTCAGCAGTGGGCACAAGACGAGACGGAGAAGCAGGATTCCAAGAAACCGAGGAAGACAGACACAGACTAGACCAAGAGAAATGCAGATTTTCAGCAAGGTCTAAGCAATAGTTCAGCTGGCTTCTCCTTCTCGTCACAGTGAGCAGGCAATGTAACCCAGCAACTGGAGAGCATCTGCAATTCAAAGGTTGTGGCTCGTCTGAGAAACCATAGCGAAACACCATTTTATCGACTCGACTGCAATGGCATCGAAGAATGCCCATCATAAATCTCTCATTTATGAGATCTGAAGGCCAGACAATATTGGAGCATGCGGAATCACTAACAGGAGTGGAGGTCCAACCTTGAACAGCGTTAAAACTTAATGTGATTGATTAAACAACGTTAAAACTTAATGCGATTAATATGACAAGCAAGAGGAGGACATGTGGCAGAAAATGATTGGAGCAGATCTTTGTTTGGTCCGCTTGCGCAGTGGAAATCTGGACCCGAAAAAGATTAGGGTGAATTTGATAAGAAATTCGCGTCACAACTCTCTCTCCATACGCCAGCCCAAATTCGAACCCGAAAAATATTAGGGAGGAATTCATTTGGTTTTCGCGTCACAAAATTGGCCGACGTCAGCATGCTATTTTGGAACACGAATTTGGTTTGAATTATGGTTTATCGCCGTTTGAAGTCTGGCGAGCTCCACGGCTAAAGGGTTCATTTGATGTTTTGACAAAGGTTTTGTTATATGTTTTATATAATGCACAGCGTAATAGTTTTATTGTTTGTTAAGGTCCCACACTGGTTTTGGTAATATTCTGTTTTAAATGCGACGTATATATGTTTTATATATATATTTCATATATATATATTAAAACATTTATAAATTGTTGACCCCGGGAGCATTTTAATAGATTTTTTATTTGCATAGTTTTGTTATGTTTTTAATATATGCGTTGCATATAAAATAAAATGGCTGTGATCCTGTTTCGGAATTTATTTGTAAAGTTTATTATTACACACAATAGCAATGTAAGTTTTTTGAAGAGCACAATAGTGTGTAGTTTTAGAGACAGAGAAGAATTTTGAGTGCACTGTGTTTTGCAGTAGTCACATTTTGTAATCCCTTTCAGTGAGGAAGAATTTCTAATATTTTTTTTTTGAAGGAATAGAAAATTTTCAAAATGTTGAACTCTATTTCCAGTGAAGAAATTTCAATATTTTCTTTGTGTTAGAAGAGGAGAGTATTACTCTCTCCATTGTTATTCTGGAATTTTCAAATATTCCAACACATGGCTATAAATGAAGGAAATTTCTACGCATCAACATCAAAATGTTTTCAAGTAGGAGCTACCTAATTTTGTAACAAAATTCTCTCTAGATGCCAAAATTTGCAGAACACCGAAGATTACTCGGGTGATGCCTAAAATTTCCAGCTGAATTCCTATAAGAGTCTTATATTTAATGTTTTAAGGAGTATAATGAAAAACTAGATTATGTGTGAAGCATAAAATAATCATTGATGCTAGACTTGGAAGTTAAGTATAATAAGAAGTAGATACACTTCTCTAAAGCATAATACCATTTTTCTCGAAGCATAAGACAATCATTGATGCTAGACTTGGAAGTTTGAATAAGACGAGATAAAACAAAAAAAAAGCCATTCCATTACTTGCATGAAATATGAGTACCGCCTTTTACCCGAAGGGTCGGGAGCAAGGTCTAGATTTTGACTGGCATCGATTCTTGTGAACTCAAATCTCACTAAAAACATAGTTTTTTGTATGTTTTTCAGCACATGGTTAAAAAATGATAGTGCATCAAAATCTATATTGTTGGGCCGAATACATAAGTAATCAAAAAATTCTCTTTACCAAGTTATTCGCTTCATAAAAAATCTTTATCTTTACATGTGACACTTTTTTCTTGGGATAAATATCAAGTGGGTTATGACATTTTAAAACTTGGTTCACGGTGAAGTGCCCAAAAGGCAAGTCTATCAAAGCATCTCGCGACTGTGTCATTTCATAGTAGCGAATGATTTGATATCATAATGGAGGTGCTCCAATTCAAGCAAGTAGTAGAAGAGGCAGGAGCCTACAAGGCGGATCCAAACTTTGGAGAATAGCAAGGCGGATCTCGGGAAGAACGAAGAATTTGGGAATCCCGGGATCTCTTCCGGAGGCCATGATACCAAAGGTTTTTCCTATTTGTAAATCTTTCTCATCTACATCCAATATAGCCTTAAATGCCCACATAGATCACTCTCTATCAAGTGAGTCAAATGCTAAAAAATCGGAACAAAATTTTTCCAAGCCTAAAGTGAAGGTGAGAAAAAAATGATCAATCCTATATATAATTGTTGTGGCACCCTGTTTTCATGCTAGAGTATTTGTATTACAAAGATACTAGAAAAGAGAAATCGACCACTAATGCACATCCATTTCCTTTGGATCAGCTCAATCTCGTAGACACCACCAAGCGGAGGCAACATCAATGCAAAGATCTCAACATTTCAAAATTAATGCAAAGATCTCGCGTAGTGGTAGTGCATGTATTTCAAAAGAAACAAATAACAATGCACATTCTAACCCATTTGAATAACCAATGTAGCAAGGGTTTACATCTAATTAGATCCAATCCGTATATCGATGGAAAACAATTAATATAATTAAATTTTCCGTAGTAGAGGAAACTTTGCGAAAACAGAAAAGGAATATAAAACGAGGATGTCAAGATGTTTAGATGACTCGAGTACAACAAATATTTGTGCTTAGTAGACACAACACTATATTCTTAATGCACTTTCTCAGAATACTAAACAGATTTGTCCAAAATTTTGAGATGCAACCGTAGTCTCTACTATGTTTGGAAAATTGGAGGTTCATAAAAGATAAACTCGTGAATAGAATTATACCACTATGATAAGAAGTCATCTGAAGCATTCCTTATGATTCACAAATGTGGAACTACCTTAAGAATGCTTATGGTTGATATAAATATTAGAGCATGGCATTTAAATGTAGTAGTTATGCTAGAATATCGAATAACATCTTGAGAGTGCTCTTCGGATACTCGTACTGAATGCACCAAATTAAATTTGTACCATTACTAAAGATAAATGGCCAAAAATAGTCAATTTTGATATCGTGAAGTTATGTCTTTCTCGGTAGAAAATCGGGGATAGGATGGAAAATATGAGAGAACTAAGTTCCAAGGACTAAAAAAACAAGGCCAACATAGTTCTCGCCTTGAATCGAGACAAAACAAAGCTCGCCCAAAAAAGTGTTTGCCACTTTCATCACCCCCGAGGAGCGCAAAGTCGGTTGATGGTGCCAACCATTTGACGAAGCGAGAGAGAAGATTCATGGTGCCAATGGTTGTAGCACGTTTGTTGACGTGAGCCATCATTGTAACAAAGCATATTGATGGTTCCAATTGTTGTAGAAGTCCATTGATATTGCAACTACTATAGTAGAGTAGTTTGAGAGCACCCATTGAAGCTCTTGTATATAGTAGAGCCAATATTTTCGTATTGAACAAGTTTGTATATTCAAAGCCACAAGAAGATCGGATAGCCACGATCCTAAATGAGAACCGAGCCAAAGCTAAGACAGATTCATGTTTAGCAGAACAAGACATCCATAGCAAAGGATCGGACCATAGAACCGGATCATGAGAGATAGCAAGATTCTTACTTCCACTCGTGGAAATGTAGAAATCGATACAAGGGCTTTGCTTCCGACAAATTTCATTGTGAGAGTAATTTCTATGGTGTTGTAAGCGCTCATTAGTAGAATCTTAAATCCATCCTAGAATTCTTTTAACTTGGAGAGGGTTTTCTCCGGGTTATAAATCCTCATGTTCAAATTCCATTATGGAGTGGTTGTGTTTGATATTATGTTTTTACTCGTCCGCTAGCTTGAATTTTCGTACGTGAAAATTATCGGTCTAAATCGAGCAATTTTTCGATGTTTATTTTTCTTCCTATTGTGAAGTATTTCGCTCAGAACTCTACTCATTGTAATAGAACAGTGGGACTTGGGTTTTTTTGGAATCAAAATTCATGTTAAGATGCTCATCCGAAGAATGGCATAGTGAGCCTTAGCATGGAGTTGGGAGTACCAATTTGAAGTGCGAGTAGGGCATTGTACAATAGACCGAGTTAGATTTTTTGGACCCTAATACAAAAGTTTCTTCTTCTTTCAAAACGTGTTTGTCGTTTTACGTAACCAATGTGGGTCATGTTCTTGTTTCAATTGGGGGTGGACTAGCATTTGTTATTTCTCCGTATGATCACACTCTGGGTAGCCCCCGGAGGCTATTTGGGGGTGATGATTCCAATAGGTCTCAATGAACTGGGTGCCCCTCACCGGCGAATACTATTGCAGTGGAATTTGATACTATTTTGGATGTTGAATTCCACAATCCTAATGGAAACCAAGTACTTTCAGCTCTAGTACACTGCTCGAAAAAGAGGGTGCCATAGTCATTCATGCATGCAGAGAGGGTGAATTGCAGTGCATTGCAATAGGAGGTGTTGTTGTTGTTGCATTGGCCACTAGATTGTTTTTCTAGTTCTGTTAAAAGAACAGAGTATTGAAAAGGACAGACAAATTTAGTTCGGATATTGTAAAATTGCCTCGGAAATTCACCTACAAAGAGCTCAAAGAATGCTACGAAAGAATTTTTTTTGAATGTGACTGATAATCGATAATTGCAAGCAAGGGTAATCCCCTTATGAAACTCAAATTTCTGAGCATTTTCTAAAACCCGATGACGGAGTCATTGTAATGAACAAGCGCCTAGGTCCATAGTACGTCCAAATCTACCAAGCACCAAGATCTATAAAAAAAATCCACAAGATTCTGCGAACTAAGAAGAAGAGGCGGAAAAATGTATTCCCGCTTTACTCGTCCGAATAGTGGTTGGGGTTTACCATGACAAAAATTTGATAGAGCCCATGTAGCATTTCTTATCATTGAAATTCAAAGCAGTATCATTCAACTCGGGCAAGCACCTGCCTCGAGCTCCATGACTCGAGGGAAAGATCCATAAATGTTGTAGAGTCTCCGGCAATATTTCCCAAAGCCCAAATAGCCTTACACGAACACCAACTCGAACTCGAAGTTGGGTACTACTTTTTTTAAATCAAATTCCAAAATTACAGACATATAAAGATAGTTGGGAAGAATAATTTTATGCCCATAAAATAAACGTGCTACCTGTTCTCGAATATTATCATTCCCGGAGGTAAGAAGTTCCACAAATATAGGTAATGCCCCATAATCAATCACAACCTTTGTATTCTCGGAGGTTCCCCGAGACTATATTAGTCAAAGCTAAAGTCGCTTTAAATCGCATTATCAATCACAAGGTATCACCATCAAAGCTATGATTTTAAGATAACAATTTATCTATCATTGAAACTATAATTTTAAAATAGATACACCTAGTGATATAGACACCTAGTGAGAGTAGAGGTTAGGAAATTATAATAATAATTATTACAAGATATCACTCACGGTGCGGTTCATTGTTCATTGTTTGATGTAACTATAATTTTAAAGAAGACACACTTAGTGATATAGACACCACTAAGTGAGAGCGAGAGGTTATGAAATTATAATGAGAATTATTTCAAGATATCATATTACTCATAGTACAGCTTAATTTTTTATTGTTTGGTGTAATAATTGTTTATTATTTATAAACACAATCAAACATATTATGAGGGACTATGATGAAATTGACAACGGTCTCATAACAAACCATAACGGGCACATCCCCCGGCAATATATACTCTGAATAATAAAGAAAGAAAAACAAAGTGATTACTTACGGGATCATAGGCTTCCCCGAAGAACAAGATCTAGAGCGAGAATATGTAACCCCTAAAGCAACACCTCTCTCTACAAGATGAATAGCTACATCTTTCATATGTAGTCTAGCAAATTTTCCGAGCTCATCATGAGAAAGAGGATCAAATACAAATATCTCATCAAGTCTATTCAATAGCTCGGCCCGAAATGTCTTCTAACTCCGAAAAAAATATTCAAAGGCATGTCAAAGCACCGTAGCCAACTTCGTGATAAAATTATATGAAAAATATGCATACACGAGTCTAGGAGAATGAAACGGCAAGTGTATTGGCGATCGTCAAAATGCAACGAACTAAAACGACAAGTGTTTTGCAGGGCAAAAATGCGACTACTAAAACGGCAGTCCGTCGACGGGCTGCGAGTGTGTGGATTGGTGTTGGTATTTTCAGACTGATTCCATGGAAATATACCGAAACTAGTGGTATGTCAAACCTAGAAGGTAACCCAAGAGATCGTGACCATCGGATTAAACAAGTAACGAGTGTCGTGCCTAGAAAAGAAGTGTTGATGAAAAAAAATTGATCTCTTTCATAACAGAAGGCCTATCGGCCTAAATATCTAGGACATGTGGCACTCCATGATAAAGACACATGGTGTGTGGATTTGAGTTTTTCGAGTGGTCAAGTGGGACGAAAATAGGTAAAATGTGGCACCACTTAGACATTGACATGTGCCAATTGGTACAAGTGGTATAAAATTGGCATGCTCAAACAACGAGGTGATGCGGGAGAATGACATGAGGGAGAAAATATTAGAAAAGCCCCAAATCTAGAGAACTAAATCTCATCACCAACTCGAGATTGACAACTTTACATGATGTAACCTATGAAATCGTAAATGGAGAAATCATAGTAACAATAAAGTCGGATTCATCCTAGGAGTGGTAATGGGAGAAATCATAGTGAACAACAGAAAACATGCAACGTTGCTTACAATCAAATAGATGAAAAAAACACATACAAAAAAACCCGGATAATAATCATGAATAAGCTTAATATTGAATTATGAACTACAAAGGAACTTACAAAATGTGACATTAAGAACTCGGTCAAGCGCACAAGCAAAAAATATCCTGGACATGACCCCTGGTTGACAAGTTGTATTGCTCATGATGCAAGAGAATTTGTACATGCACTCGCCAAGTCAATCAAAATCCATCATTATATATACAATAAATACAATTAATTGATGTTGTATTTTTTACTCTAAGATGCATTCTTATGATAATGTTAGAACATATGTTGAAAATGTCAAAACATACCCGAATAAGCTCCTCTTTGTTTCAATAAAAAATTATTGGAGTCACATGAACTTGGAACAAGCCTCCAATGATCCGAAATAGTAGCAACTAAGTCGATAGTGACTTTTCTTTTGCTACGTTGGATTGAGGGAGGTTTTCTCCAAGATTAAATCACTCCAATAAATTATTCTCTTCAAAATAGGACCAACCACGTGAAGGTGGAAGCTCTTATGGCCCCTCACATCACTCTCAATTCCCCAATACCCAATCTATATTTCATTTTTTTACTTTCATGAGCATAAAAAAAGAAATATTGAATAGCTAATAAAAAAAAATCAACAAAAAAGTACGCAAGGAAACATTGAAATTAATGCTTGACATAAAAAATAGTATGATAAATGAGTTTTTTTATAACGCAAAAAACGTTCCAAGTATGGTAACGTTTGTATTATAATAATACAATATTTTACATTATCAAAAATTTTTTTTCTTCTTCCTATTTCTAAAGCTCCTAATTACGTCATCAATATCATCGTGCTCTGCTCTTGTTTCGTGCCTTTCGACCCGCACTACTGACCTAGTTGCGTAGTCATGATGTATGGTCTCATCCAGTGACGAGGCATTTTCTACAAAAACAGATAATATTAAATTTTAATTGTTAGTTTTTAAATATCATTGAACTAGTTCAGTAATATTAATAAAAAAATTGCAATGAGATTATTTACCCGGTGCACCAGATATGTCATTTCGTTGGGACGGTTTCCTTGTCTTCCTCTCGGTGGTAAGATCCTCAAGGGAAAAAATTTCTCTATCATTTAAACAAAAAACTTTATAAGGACAACCATCAAGGTATAATCAGAAAAAATTATAAGTGGAAATTAATTACTGTCACGGCCCTCACTAATAATAGCATTGTCGGCCTAGTCCCCACAACAATGATCAGGTTGCACGTGAGGAAGATCTACATATGGCTCAGAAACTAGGTTATTTGCCTTGCTCGTAGTGCCGCTCCCTTCATTTAAACAAATTTTTTAGACATTAAATTTATGGATGAAAACAAACATATTGAAAGGTTAATTTTTTACCTTATCAGGCATTCTGGATCTTGGGACCCGCCCTCAAGCTTCTGCGACGTTCAACTATGGCTTGATAGCCGAAATGGAAAGCGATATTTTTATCTTCCTCTCGTATTTTATGTTTCGATGTCATCACCCTACATTACATATGATTGTGTATTTTTAATCATATTTGATAGGATTACAAAAACGTTGGAAGGCGATACAATTAATTATAAGATGTTTAGTTACTTAATTACAATTCTTACGTGCTAATTTCAACTAGCTGCCCTGGCCTAGCTTGTGATGGCCCTTTTTTTCAATCCTAGCTTTGGTTGCCTTCGAGGTGTGAAGAAACCTATCATTAAAATATTGAAGTCAGATATGATGTAGCACACTTTTATTTTAGACATAGAGAAAATTAAAGCTATTGAATTAAATTTGTAATTTACCTTGTGGGTCCAGTTGGCATTTTTCCTTATTTCTTTTCCCTTTTCTCTTTTCCATCATGGATGACCGCTCTCCACTCACTCTCCGGAACTGTGAGAGGACGCTTGTATCTAGGTTTAAATTGCAATTGCATCCTATAGGTGTCCCCTGGTATATTTCAAATATTTCCCGCTACCCGAGCCATCGCTGTTCATCAAATGTGCCGACTCCTAAAAAGGGCTTCTAGATAATCTAGAAGTTCTTTTTTTCAAGTTGAATTCGGGGAATTCCACCTTGTGTGTATGGTTGGGCCAAAAAATTACCAATGTGTGGCTCTCCAAAAACCTATAAAACTCATTGTTTACGTACATAGAATATATATATATATATATATATATATATATATATCATTAATTTAAAAAATAAAAAATCATGATAAATATGTTTTAGATGAGAGTACATGAAATAGTTAAAATATTAAAATTTACCCTGGGAGTTGTACATGATTTATAGGGACACCTTCATCGTTCACCAACAATGTGCCATTAATGGTCCCCGTGGATCCGACACATGTAGCTCCAGGAAACGCAATAATGTAGTTGGCCGTATCGGCCTCATCACTCGCGAACACGTTCAGCGGTTGGTCAGGGTGTCTTCTTGGGCAGGGGTGTGTTTCTTGGTCGGCACCTAAAGGAGTAGAAGGTATATGAGAGGGTTGCTTCGGAAATCTCTTGCCCTTGTGTCCCACTACTACCAACACCGGGTTCAACAAGCGTCGGAAAAACACTACATACAAAAGAACATTTTGTTAGTTTAGTCAATCTAAAAAATTAAAAATCAAACTATCAAAATTCATCTCATGTAGAGCAAAAAAAATTATTCTTTTGAATTTTTATTATTACCCGATATATTTCTAGTCGGGTCATAAGTTGTTTTATCCTCTCTTTTGTTTCGGGTGTTTGAGGCGCGTCTATCAAAGTATCAAATTTTGACCTTGCATTTCGTGCCTTTTTTTCGCAACAAGAGCACTCGGAGATAGGGATGAAGAAAGCTCTTCCTCATAGAGGGAATCATCGGGCGTACCATGGCTAGGTGTCCGTATATTTGACCAAAATTAATATTATTTCAATTATGTAAATAACTAAAATACCCGAAGATAGAGCAATGTTGGCACTTTACATGTTCTTCCGCTAGCCTCTTTCCGCGATCATCCCGTCTCGTGGGTTGTTCTTGTATCGCCCTGATTAGTCTACCACATTGCAATAAAATTATAAATGTAAAAACTGGAAAATAATATCTAACTTGAAAACACAAAATGAAAATTGAAATAATTTCTAATAAGACACCGGAAGACATAGTTAGAGTTTCAAATATGCCTTGCATTGAATTCGACTCCTGAAACATGTCATTGCACATTAAGGCACCCAAACAAGAGACGAGTTGACAACGAAGACCTTATTGAATATATTGTTGGATCAACTTCTAGTAAAATTCTTGTGAAGACCTTGAGGACATTGTTGGAGAAACATTGTTGAAGTTGATGGTATAACATTGTTAGAGACGATCTTGAAGGGCCTTGAAGTGAAGGTTTTGGAGAAACTATTGAAACATCCTTAGAGAATTTAAGTAAGGAACTTTCTATCTCCCATCACCTTTTTCCTTTCAATATCCTTTAAACAATTTTGTTGATATTTAATGTTTGAAATCACGTTATAATTCCTTGATTATATGTGTTTTGGGACTTTCCCTTTGAAATTACCCATAAATACCCTAGCAATTTTACCTTCAGGATGCATGTCTGACCCTATTGTTCAATATTTTGATTGATAGTAGTAAACATAGAGAGTTAGGGGGCTCTTGACTTGGTTTGGTTGGGCCATTAAATCCCTAACATCTACTAGGGAGAACCCCCCTTGAGTTTGAGGAGAGCTAGCCCGAAGTGAAAAGAGGTTGGTGAGGTGACAATGTGGCTATTGAATTACACATGGTATCACACTTTAGCTTTAGGAATTTATCTTGAGAAGTGCAAGATTTTTCTATATCAATTCTCAAATTGTTTACAACACTATTGATAAGAACTAATAAGAAGTGTTTTTGAGGGGTTTTTGGGTATAAGAAACAATACCATTTAAAAACTAGGGTTCTCAGTCCTTGGCATTCCTTCACCTGGGCCTAGGGGCACACAAGAATAATTTCACAGTAAACCATGAAAACTTAAAAGTAACTTTACAAATCCATAAAGTAATAATAATCATAATTCCTAATCTCCTATTGTACGATATAATGAAAATTATTCAAACATGAAGCAATGAAGACATGCAATGTCTGAATTTCAAGATTGATGAACCAATACAAGAAGTTAGAAACTACAACTTTGATTCAATACTTTGTGTCCTAACTCCGGGGAAGAAATCTAGTTTGTAGTACTGGAACATGCATCGTGTATTATCAATTCTTAATTGACAACAACTAAAAGTCATCTACCTCATCAATTCCTTCCCATTTTTGTGTTTTTTATGTTATATTCCTTATAAAAGTGTCAAATTTCTCTCAAAGTAAGCAACCACCTGAATAAAATAAAAAAATAGTTGAGATATGATTGAGAAATGGTCATTTATTTCTTGAAAGGATATTCACGATTTCTTTGGTTGTTTTTCATCTCCGAAACAAGAAATGACCTAAGAAACTATCATGATGTAATATAAGAAACAACATGGTGCAATGGCCATTTTCAATGCCAAATGATGTCCATTGAGGAAATGGCCTTTATTTGGTTCCTGTTTCATAGGAGTTTCTGGGTAGAAATGGAACTTTGTTGTACCATTTCTAGTAGTAAAAAGGGAAAACCTTCTTTTTCCATGGGAAATAATTTACCTTTCCTTTTTCAAGATAATCTAAATCACAAAAAATATGAACTATACTACACACTTTCTTGGATAATGTGAAAGTGGAAAAGGAATACCCTCCACAAGTGATGCAAACATGTACACTTGAACACTAAAAGATTTTTGTAGTTGAAATACAATGCTTTTTTTCATTTAAATGTAGGGTTTTTAAAGCAGGGAGAAATAATGGCTACCAATTTAATAAGCGTTTATTTGGGAAAAATTTAAATCTTGTATTGGGTGATGAAGATAATAGAGGGTATTGAATCTCGATTCTTGACATTGTGTTTAACTTTAATAACTCAAATGATTATAAATATTAGTGGATGAGTTATTTTTCAAGTATGTCACTCAAAACTCTTATGTCAAAGCATTGTATGATGGCTAGCATCTTCTTGTTTCCCTCTCTTCAATTCAATGTAAAAATTATATTAATATATTGGAGCATGAATGATAACTAAAATTGTTTGCTCTGCAATATATCCAGCCCCAATATTATGAAATTTTTTCTCAAGTGGAGCTATTGCTTATTGATGAAGCAAAATTTTCGCAATTCCATTTCTTTGTTGTAAAGGCTACGCTCGGGCCATATTTAATGTTTACTGTAGCTCTCATCGTAAATGGGTAATAATTATAAATGAGCCAACCACAATCAGAGATTTTGTAACCATTCGGTTTCCATGGATAGTGATGATGATATTAACCCTATATATCAGTGACCTATATCTATATGAGAATGATCTCAACTTTGACCTTGATATGGTTGTATAGATGTGACCTTTGGTATGTCATCAAAAAATCCCCAGATCTGGAGAGATAAAGCTCATCACTTTCGATCTGGAGTACTACCCTTGTGATAAAGTTCATGACTTTCGATCTCCAATTATCTACCACTTTGCACTTCACCTTCAATATAGATCAGACCAAGGGAAATTTTTTACTGGGTGTTTAGATGGATGAGTTTGTCGAACTAAAATCCATAGCTTAAACTTCATGAAACTATTGGAGTCAAATTCATGCAAGCACAAACACATCTTACACATCCTCTTTCGAAACTCATCCAGAAAGAACATTGGAAGACATCTAGAGAGAACTCTTTAGCCTAACATAATCCACCGGAATTGACCAAAAAAACTAAATACGGTCAACCCTACTATAGGAGGAAGGGCTTGCAAAGTAAGAACTTACCATTTTGCAAGAGGCGAGGGTGAATGTCGTTCGAAAGAGCCGAGGGTGAATGTTGAGGGTGAATGCTGATTCCGCAAGAGCCGAGGGCGAATGCTGTCTACGAAGGCGGGGAGAATGTTGTCTGTGCAAGGGCCGAGGGAGAATGTCGAGGGTGAATTTTGTTCGCAAGAGTTGAGGGAGAATGCTAAGGGTGAATGTTTTTCTCCAAGAGTCGAGGTGAATGTTGTTCTACAAGAGGCGAGGGCGAATGCTGTGTCAAGAGGCGAGGATGAATGTTGTTGCGGAAGAGTCGAGGGATGAATCTTTGTTTTGCAAGAGCTGAGGGAAAATGTTGTTCTGCAAGAGCGAAGGGTGAATGCTGAGGGCGAATGTTATTTTGCAAGAGATGAGGGTGAATGTTGTTCTGCAAGAGCTGAGGGTGAATGCTAAGGGCGAGTGTTGTTCTGCAAGAGCTGAGGGTGAATGTTGTTCTACAAGAGCTGAGGGTGAATGCGCGTGTGATATCAGTCGTTAATGTATTTTTTAATAAAATCATTTTTATGTAGCATGCATATAAGTGTCTTATTTTTAGGTAGCGCGCATATAAGGGTCATATTTTTATCTAGCACACATATAAGTGTCGTATTTTTATGTATCGCGCTGTCACAACTCCAGTTCATGAAATTTTTTTTTATTTTTTTATTTTATTTTTTATTTTTTATTTTTTATAACTTTGCATTAGCACACCACCCATGCAATTATGGAATATTGTTTTACTTAGAATATCCTCGTATTTCATTGTTCGTAGCTACATTTCTTGGGTTCTCCGTATTTCTTATCACTTCAAGCTTTCTTCTCCACTATCCTACTGTCTATACGCATTAATTACTCCCCTTGTATACGCATTATTGTCTACACCTCTAACTTTCATACGCCTTGGTGTTAACAAGCGATATTATTGTTAGACATAATATAAGCATAGGTTTCCTAGCATGCCTACATAATGCATGTATATATATATTCAATACATCTATATCTATAGATGACCTATCCCCTGTGACCATATTTTTGAAATTCACATAACTATATGTCACATATATTTACACCATATAAATATAATATATATATATATATATATATATAAGGTACGCCCTTTTGATACATTATACAACCCATATATTTATATAACACTATGATATACATTATACAACCTATGCATTCATACTATAACGTGAAGGCGCGCACGTATATGTGTGAGCACCTATCTATATATATATATTTAAAACCCCCCTTTTTTATACATTAGCACGCAAGTCTTAGTAGCATATGCACCGATATATATAATCGTGATCTGGTATTATTGAACCCGCCTCGTCTTTTCATTTAACACGTCGATTAATTGATTTTTCATATGATGGCATTGGCACGCATCTCGCGCCTAGTACACGCCTGGCGCAGACTGCGCCGTCGGGGAGCGATACGACGACCGTCCATTGGCACATACACCACAGGAGCGTTGGAAAGTGCATCATCGCTACGCATGGTCAAACGCATGGTCAGTGGGTATGACCGAGATCCGATTTCATCGAGCTTGCGTGGCGTCCAGACCTTGTCCCAGTCAATCCTGCTCATCAATCTTCAGAGGAGTGGTTTTGCACATTACCGATATCCCTCTACGCGGCGCCAGAGCGCGGTCTTCTCCGCCTTTGCACCGGTGAATGGTACCGGCCGCAGGGATCGCGCCACCGATACAGCAGTAGCTGATGCTACGTACCGCACGAGTCGAATTTACGTTATTTTGGCGATGGACCTACACGCACAAAATCTCGAATTGCTGTATGCAGATGCTTATGCGTATCGGTTGACGAGCAGAAACGGTTAGCCGTAGGGGTTGTGATCGCAACAGGGCGATGAGTTTAGCAGCTGCGTCATGGCCGATGCGTTTTTATAGCTTTTAGCCGACGAGTGGCCGGCTCATGTTCCTGAGAGCTAAAAATTGGATGTCATGGCGAGTATGTCGCTTCCAGAGCTCGCATGTACATGACGTGGCACGCGCATTTTCGCTATTTCCGCCGGCGCGCAGACGGAGTAAGTGCCAGTCCCAGCATTTGAACCATTTGAATACTAAAAGGTTATCCGCGCAGACTGCGAATTCTGAGGCGTAAAGTACTCCACCGGATGGTGCGCAGGCCGCATCCTTGCAAAACTTGCGCACTACATCGCGCTAGTAGATCGACATACTCGATCCACGTTTCAGCATCGAGCATGGGGATTTTCTTCGACTTCCTCAGGGCAAGCACTAGGTGTTTTTTCCCTACCCGCATGTTAGCCTTTTTCGTGGAAAAATCTCCCATGTCCTTCCTATTGCTCTCCGCCTAAGAGTAATCTATAGCCGGTTCGCCCAAGATAAGCGATCTATTTCTACCGTCGCGGTACGTCATTGTTTCCGAGTTTTTTCCTCACCGCAGATTCGCTCCGTGCGAGTGCGTAGAGTGAGAAGCTCCGCCACCAGGTACATCGCTTTTCCTGTAACGCTAACTCTATCAACGTTTTATACTGGCATTTCTTTGAATAATCGCAGGTGTTACCTCAAATTCATTTTCAGAGTTATTCATGCAGAGCTCGAAGCCGAGGTTTCATCGCTCTCTTTAGGTTTCCAACCTCTCCTCGTCCCTATTTGTCGTAAATAAGGGCAAGATGTTGATGATTCCACAGCGTTGTCGGCATTTCCTGCAGGTTTTCGGCTGGTTTGAGGTGTCACGTATTTCCGTTCTCGCGAACTCATCACCATGGACGATAATGATCGTTATCTTTCCGCACGTCGACCCGACATGCCAGGCTTTCGTGTCAGTTTCTAAGCGCGCTACACGCTTCAGACCGTGTCCAGCCACCACGTTGGGTGACCTCACTGCGATCACGAATATTGCTCTTTCTCTCTACCTAACCCATCGTATGAATTTGCCGATGTGCTCTTATTAGCCAGGCTCGCATTCTTTCGCCCATCAAATGCGCCATTGCGCATGCTTTCTGCCAGTGTCGTATGCTCATACATTCCTCACGAAAAATTTCGCATAGCTGCATCGCATTTTCGAATTGATTTATCGTGTACCTCGCTACCAGTATACACTCCACCGCCAGCAATATATGGCCGCGCGCGCGGCGAGGGATTATGAGTAAAGTTTGGTCGGCGGCCTTTGCTACCTGCGCGTTATTGCTGCATCTTTAACCGGCGACGTTGACCATGCGTAAGCTTTCAAACAGACATGCAGTATTCGCTCACACATAAACCGAATTTCAGGAAACGTTTACGAGCATGGTAGAAGCATTCGGCTTTAATTTTAGAACCATGTAGCATAGGAGCCGACCCATTTCAATAGGGTTTGACCGCGCGTTTCACCGGTATCTACCTTGGAATTCTGCATGTGTAAAATGCCGCAGCGTCTAACTCATATATCTTTTCACCTTTCGAGTCATATGGATAGATATAATACCGGTCACACCATGAGTTATTACACATCGGCTCATACGTACAGTTTAATCTTGCGCATTATTTATTGATACCTTTTTAGTTGCACACGTACATATATAATACGTATGCGCTCCTTTTAACATATAAGGTATTTTATATATTTTCGTATTCCTATCCGTCTTTTCTACCATACATGTTTGCATTTATTTGTACATAGCTCATTATAGTCAAGGTTAGAAAAGACAAAGACTCAATCGCTTTAGATCTCTGATACTCTGTTGACATATATATGTATGAAAGAATGCCTATACATGTATAGCAAATAGTTCATTTGATGATGTTCATTAATCATAGATTTAATATAGCAAAGCCATACCATTTATGTCAAGGGTTGAGGTGAATTTTAAAATTTCAATAGACTTCATAAATGTTATAAATGTTAGAATACTCCCATAAAATTGTTATGAATGCTATAGTATTACCGTGGGAGTAGAATTTCTTTTTATCTAGAAGAATTTTGAATATCATTCAAATGTCTTTACTTCCTTTACCTCGCTCTACTATAATATTTTCTACTATACTTATGATATAGAATATCACCTTGTATCTACATAAGAGAAGAAAACATTTAATTATTAGTGGAGACAAAGTAACTTCAGATTTAAACCGACTTCGCTTAGAAATTGGAGTTTCTACTCTATGGATTTAGGTTCTACAACTAACCGTAACCCTGAAGGTGAAAGCCTTAGGATGGATTCCCGGTAAATGTAGTACTAAAAAATCACTCATATCGATTCGATTTTATATGTACAATTCATACTATCATAAACAAATTAACAAGAATTTCGTAACATACCACAATTGCAAATGACCAACCTCCCAACCTTGAGTCCTCTTTGCCTCAGACTCACCCCCGAGTCGAGATCACCTCCCACGACGACTATCCAACTCACCGATCCGCTAGGAGCAGCTTATTTAAGCTCATAATTCCCTCAAAGCATGTTTCTAATTCTCGCGCTCCGTAATAGCAGGATGTTTTCTTTCCCGTTTAGCCCTAGCTTCCCATTTTGGGACCTTTAAAGTCGTTTTATGCTTCTTCCTACATTTTCCAGCCTTTTTCACCTCTTCCCAACTACTCCTCTCATTGGGGAAATTTATCCTCCTCAAATCTAAATTAATTTCTTTCATGATTTTTGTGAAAGATTTTTTGGGATTTGTTGCCTTTATCCATCCTCATGGATTTGGAAAAGTGATCTCTAATTCTCATCTTGGTCAACGCGCACAAATCATTTTATTTATTTCTCAAATAAAATATGCAAATACATTCACACCATACTTATCCCTTGGGGTCCACCTCCTTAGGATTTAAGTTTAAATGTCTAAATTTAAAAATTCAACACACAAATTGGAGGTGTTACATATCTCTTCCAAAATAAACGACTCGTCCTCGTGGTTGTTATTCAACTACTAGATTTCATTTAAACAAAAATGCATATTTCTCCATCATTTCGAAAGCTCTCTTTCCCCGTGGCTTCTTCACAAGAAAGTGCTTCCCACCGCACTTTTACTCCGACCACCGTTCATCTCAATTATCTCTTCCCGCCCAATATTTGAAAGCGCTTCCGGCAGAATCCCCTTTGGTTCCACCTACAACATTCCAATCATCTATATAGAGAAGCATCATGCACGTATCTTTTTTAATAATGAAACATGAAACACATTATGCACTCTAACATGGGGTGGTAAGGCCACGTTTGTAAGCCACCGGTCCCACCCTTTCTAAAACTGCAAAAGGACCACAATATCTAGAGCGCTTTTCACACAACTTCCCGCATAAAGTGTGCTCTTTTTTGGTTTCGATGCACAAATACACATGATCCCCCACTTTGAATTCTCATGCATTATTTTCTTATCGCATAGTTCTTCCGTCGATCTTGTGCCGTCTTGATATTTCTCCGTATTTGCGTTAACATCCTCTCCATCTCTTGTAGCATCCCCGGTCCCAACACCGCTTTATCCTCCGGTTGACTCTAGCTCAATGAGTACCGCATTTTCATCCATAGAGTGCCTCAAACTGAATCTACCTCTTTAATAGTGATTGGTAGCTATTATTATAGCAAATCAGCTAAATGCATATACTCCCCCCATTTTGGATGGCCTACCCATCACATTCATTCTCGACATATCCTCAAAATTCTGATTTGTCCTTTCGTTTCGCCCATCGCTGAGGGTGATAGGCGTACTAAAATCACTTAGTACCCATTCCCCGCAAACAATCCTTTCTAATGTCCAGCAAACTTAGCATCTCGATATGAAACAATTACTTTGGGAAATCCATGAAGTTTTTGTACCATCTCCTTCGTGAAAACATTTCGTTACTTGAGCCGTTCCGAAAGTAGATTTCACTCGACAAAGTGAGAAGTTTTGTGAGAGTGTTCACTACTACCATTGCGTAATCATGTTGATATTTAGTCTTGTAATCCCTCGTTATGAAATCCATGGAAAATAGTCCCATTTCATTCTGAATTGGCAAAGGGTTTAAAAGACTCACGTGATGTTGGTGCTCAACTTTGACTAGTTGACATTCCATACATCTAGCTTGGATACTTTCGCCACATCTTTCTTCATTCCCGGCCGTAAAAACTTCTTCTTCAAGGTCGTTAACATCTTTGTATCCTGATGTCCCTGCGACAGGGGTCTGTTTGTGATATTCATCTAGAATTTCTCTTTTGTGACTCTATATCCGGAATATACAACCCTGTTTTTGAAATAGAGTAGTCCCTCTTTGGTTTTTAGTGAAATCTAGCTTATCCTTTTTCTCGTAGTTTCACCAAGAGTGCTTCATAGTTGGGATCTTGATTTGTCAAGCTGCCCACCACTAATTCTCCATCTCATCGGCACTACTCCTAATGTTGTTTAATGTTGACAAGCATTTCCCACATATCACAAACGAACTTTATTTTCTTTCTCTTGATATGTTTTATGTCCATATCAAATTCACTTTAAAAAGGACAAACCTATCCGGCTCGCCTTGCATTCATATCAGCTTGAGAAAAGAAATATTTAAGTATCAATATGATCGGCCATCAATGTGAACTTTTCCCTAGAAGATAATGCCTACATTTTTAAAGCATGGATAACAAATGCAAATTCCAAATCATACGCATAATTTGTTCATGCATTTTCGTTTCCTAGATTCATATGCAATAATTGAATTTTCCCCGCAACAGACTCTCCCACGCTCTTCTCTGCAAGCATCCGTACATACCACAAACTCTTTTATCAGATCAGCATTTTTTAATATAGCTGAAATAAGTTTTTGTTTTTAACTCATTTCTCGAAAACTATTTTGACATTTTTCGATTCTACACAAACCTGACACTCTTTCTTTGCAATGAAGTGATGGGATATGCTATGGCAGAGTAATCTTTCCACAAATCCGCGATAGTAGCTCTGCCATCCCCATGAATGACCTTGCTACAAATGAAATATCGACTGGGACTCGCCATTCCTTAATTGCTTTTATCTTTTCAAAGGTCAATCGCAAGCCCTTTTTCGAACAATATGACCCAAATATTGAATCCTATCCTTGTAAAAATTCACATTTACCGAACTTGGCATATAGCTGATTTTTCTTTCAGAGTTTGCAACACTATCCGCAGATGTTCCTTGTGTTCCTCTTCGTTTTTGGAGTAAACTAAAATATCATCTATGAACACCAAAACAAATTTATCCAAATATTTGTTCAATACACTATTCATCGTGCACATAAAGGTGGCAGGGCATTTTATCAAACCAAAAGGTAGGACTACGAAATTCGTAATGCCCATACCTGGTTCGAAATGCTATTTTCGCTTGATGTCTTCCTCTTTAATTCTAAGTTGGTGATAACCAGTCCTTAGATCTATCTTGGAAAAGACCGAAGCTCCTCTCACTCTGATCAAAAAGATCATCAATTCTAAGAAGTGGATATCTATTCTTAATGGTCAATTTTTTCGATTGACGATAGTCAATGCACATCCTAAAAGTTCCATCCTTCTTTTTCACAAATAAAACGGGGGCTCCCCAAGGGAGACACACTTGATCCGATATACCCTTTTTTCTAACAATCTCGTAATTGCATTTTCGGTCCATTAACTCGTAGAGGGCTCATTCGATAAGGTGTTCGTGAAACAGTGTATTGCTTTGGTACCGCATCGACTTGAAAAATCAATCTCTTTGGGGGAAGATGAGGGATTTCCTTGGGAAAGACATCCTTAAATTCTCCGATGACGGTATAGCATCCAAGAACTCTTCTCTCGCTTGTTGTTCTATTTCTTCTACATGCATCGACATAGACTTGGTATCCTTTTCTAGTCGTTCTTTTTAATTGTAAGGTCGATATTTGTCTTATTGAAATGGATTTTGGTTTCCCTTTTTATGTGTAAAAGGTTTCCTTCTCCCTCATTCACACAATGCAAGGTTTTATCCGCAGCTTCATCGAGCTTTCTTCTTTTCCAGTCAATCCATTCCTATTAGCGAGATCACAGGATCCTAATGGCAATATATCTAAATTTACTTCGTTGTAAAGCCATTTACTTGTATATCTGCTTTGGGCAATTTATGTGTGACTTTTCTCTTAGTTCCAGGTGGCAGTACGTACCAACCATGACTGCTTGAAAATTTTTCGTGTTTAATTTTACATTTTTCACAATTCTGTGACTAATGTAACCCAAAAGAAGCACTCGGATCAATCAAAACAATAATAGGTATGTCGTAAATCTTACCCTCCATTTCCACCATGGTTGCTTGATGTTCTGCTTTACCGATTTTCCAAGGCCGCACCGATAGTTGGTATGTTTCTCACAGTAGTCATCGACCGTTGTTGCCTCTCGCTCTCTCGTCGATCATATGAATATTTCGATGGGGGCAAAGTCCCTCATCATATGGGACTCTCCACGACTCCAACATTTCAAAGGTTCCTTCATTCTGACCGTCCCTTCCTTTTTATTGTCTCCCTTCTATTGGTTTTGAAGCCACTCTGGGACCGAGCAGCTTGACTTTCTTTTGGTTTATTGAATTTTTTCCGCCGATGGTCTCTACAACAAAATTTCTTAAATATGCTGGTTTTGGTCTTTTACTTTTTGAACTCACCTCTGGTAGCCAACTCTTCCCTTGTTCACCTTACCTTTAAAGTGCCGATAACATAGTCTTGCTTTTCTACAATGTTCTCATCCATTGTTCTTGGGTTGTCAAACTCGATTTCTCCTTGTACGCAGATAGGCAAACAATTTAAAAACCTTTGCACTTTTGCCTTTTCTTCCCTAATGTAAGGAACATACCTCAGTAAATTAGTAAACTTAGTGACAAACTCATCAATAGTGAGTCGTCCCTAGCCTAAGTTCATGGAATTCTTTTGCTTTATCATCATAATAATGTTCATTCAAATAACGACTTTTGTAACTTAGTCTCGAAAATCTTCCCAGTAATCTGTCTTTTCATCAATGGCATGCACCATTTTTGTCTCTTCCCACTACGATGTAGCCTTTCCTTGTAGCCGATACATAGCTTTAATCCGCTTCTCGCATTGCTCTCTATATTCATATACTGAAATACTCGATCATGTTCAAGCAACCAAGCTTCAGGATCCTCTTCCTTCTCCCCATCATAGGAGGAAGGTTTGATCTTTCTAAATTCTCCTCGCAATTCTCTTTCTACTTATGTTGATTTCTAGCCGCATCCTCATCCTCGGACTCATCCATCTTTCTTTTTCGAAACCTTCGCCTTCCCCTGTCGTTCGGGAAGTTAGCTCTTCGATGAGCTTTTCTCGCTCTCTTCACCGGGCCGATGACAATATGTCATTTTGGCTTCTTAATTCAGCCAATTCTCGTTGCAGCCTGTGCAACATAGCCAGCATCGGGGGCATTGGGATATCGGAGTAGCAAACTCATCACGCAGCATCACATAAATCCCTTCACCTTCGACCCATTTCAACCGTACACACTCCTACAACACAAATTAGCAAAAAATTTTAAAATAAATTTTCAACAAACAACCACATATGTTATAACGAAAGGAGCACAAAATGACAACCCAATTTGTTGTAAGTAGTGCTCCGATACTCATTTGTCACACCTCCAAGTCCATGATTTTTATAACTTTGCATTAGCACACCACCTCATGCAATTATGGAATATTGTTTTACTTAGAATATCCTCGTATTTCATTGTTCGTAGCTACATTTCTTGGGTTCTCCGTATTTCTTATCACTTCGTGCTTTCTTCCCCACTATCCCCGTCTATACGCATTAACTACTCCTCTCGTAGTACGCATTATTGTCTACACCTCTAACTTTCATACGCCTTGGTGTTAACAAGCGATATTATTGTTAGACATAATATAAGCATAGGTTTCCTGGCATACCTACATAATGCATGTATATATATATTCAATACATCTATATCTATAGATGACCTATCCCTGTGACCATATTTTTGGAATTCACATAACTATATGTCACATATATTTACACCATATAAATATAATCTATATATATATATATATAAGGTATGCCCTTTGATACATTATACAACCCATATATTTATATAGCACTATGATATACATTATACAACCTATGCATTCATACTATAACGTGAAGGCGCGCACGTATATGTGTGACACCTATCTATATATATATATATTTAAAACCCTCTTTTTATACATTAGCACGCAAGTCTTGTAATTATAACACTGATATATATATCATGACTTGTATTATTGAACCCGCCTCATCTTTTCATTTAACACGTCGATTATTGATTTTTCATATAATACATTGGCACGCATTTCGGGCTTAACACGTCGGCGAGACTATGTCGTCGTGGAGCTTACGACGACCGGTCCATTGACACATACACCACAGATTGGAAATGCATCATTGCTACGCGAGATATGCATGGTCAATGGGTATGACCGAGATCCCGATTTTCCGACTTTGTGGCGTCCAGCACCTACCCATTCATCCTACTCATCAATTTTAGTGGAGTGGTTTTCAATATTACCACCATCCCTCTAATGCGGCGGCCGTAGAGCCCCAGCTTCGCTCGTTTTGACTGCAAAGTGTGAATGGTACACTTTCGTGACGCGGTCACCCGATATTCGCGTGTTGATGTTACTTACCGCCTAAGTCGAATTTACGTTATTCTGCTTTGAACCAGCTTCTATAAAATCTGAATTGTTTATACGCAAAATATGCTTATGCGTACTCGGTTGTTGAGAGGAACAGACAGCGTAGGGTTGTGATCGTATGCTATGATTGTAACATGTGTCTACTTGTGATGGGCGATGTTTTTTTTTCTTTTTAGTTGCAGCTGGTTCCTTGTTCGGGAGAGTTAAACATTGGATGCCGGCAGGTATGTACCCGTGCTCGTATGTACATTACGTGGCACGTTTATTTTCGCTATTCTCTCGCTGGCCCTCGGCGACGCAGTGCGTCAATCCCGACATTTGAACCGTTTGAATTCTAGGGTTATCCCGCCACCCGTATGAATTCTAGGCGTAGCACCAGTCCCGGATGGTACAAAAGGCCCGATCCTTGCAGCTATGCAGACTATATCGTACTAGTAGATCGACGCAGCCGATTTTTTTTCCGCATCGACATGGGGATTTTTTACTTCCCTGAGGGGCGGTGGGATTAGGGGTTTTTTCCCCTACCCATCCGTTAGTTTTTCGTGGCAAAAAATTTCGATGTCCTTCCTATTGTTCTCCGCCTAAGAGTATCTATATAGCCGGTTCGGGTATAAGTTGGATCTATTTCTAGTCGTTGCGGTTGTCATTGTTCTCAGTCTTTTTCCTACGCGGATTCGTTCGTGTGTGGTGCGAGAGAGGAGAAGCTCGCCACCAGGGTTTATCGTTTTTCCTTTAACCCTAACTCTATCAATGTTTTATATTTGCATTTCTTTGAATAACTCGGACAGGTGTTACCTCAAATTCGTTTTCGAGGTTATTCATGCGGAGGTTTCGAGTCGAGGTTTCCCCCGGGTCGCTCTCTTTAGGTTTCCAACCTCTCCTTGTCCTTATTTGTGTAAATAAGGGCGATCGTGTTGATGATTCAACGAGTTGTTTTGACTCGTAGGGTTTCTTTCTATTTGCGAGTGTCACGTATTCAGTTCTCGAGAACTCATCACCATAGATGTAATTCATTATCTGTCACGCACGTCGACCCCTAACATCAGTGTCTTTCTATGCTCGGCGGCCCGGCTTCGGATCGTGTTTGACCCCCGTTGGGTAACCTCACTACGATTACTTGATATTCTCTTTCTCTCTGACGAGAACCCATCTTATGAATTTGTTTATATTCTCTTATTAGCTTGGCTCGGTCCTTTTCTCCCATCGGGCGCTATTGTTTTTTGTGTTTCGGTTAGTGTTGATACTCATACATTCCTCATGAAAATCCGCATAGTCGCATCGCATTTCGAATTGATTTATTTTATACACTGTTACCATATATAAACATCTACCGCTCGCAATATATGGCCGCGGCCTCCCCGCCCGGGGATTATTTTGTTTTGGTCTCGGCATTTTCTACCTACGCGTTATTGCTTAGATTTTAACTACACGAAATGGGTTGACTATACAAGATGTTTCAAACTATATTGTAGTATTCGCTCTATGGAAACCCTAATTTCGGTGAAATGTTTACGAGGGTATGGTGGAAGGATTCGTTTTTAATTTTATATCCATGTATAGGGAGTCGACCCATTTCAATAGGGTTTGACTCGTGCGTTTCACCTATCTACCTTGGAATTATTATATATGTAAAATGCGTGCGTCTAACTCATAATTTTTCAATCTTGAGTCATATGGATAGATATATAATGGTTGCCACCATGAGTTATTACACATCGGGCTCATACCATATGTTTAACTTGCGGATTATTTATTGTTTCCTTTTGGTTGCACATTTACATATATAATACGTATTTATGGTTCCTTTTAACATATAAGGTTTTTATATATTTTCGTATTCCTATCACGTCTTTTACCATACATGTTTCATTTTTGTACATAGCTCATTATAGTCAAGGTTAAAAAAGACCTAATTGCAGCTAGATCTTGATACTTGTTAACATATATATGTTTTTGTTAAATGCATGTACATGTATGCAATAGTTCATTTGATGATGTTCATTAATCATAGATTTAATCTATAGCCATGCCATTTATTTCAAGGGTTAGTGGTGAATTTAAATTTCAATAGACTTCATAAATGTTATAAATGTTAGAATACTCCCATAAGATTGTTATGAATGCTATAGTATTATCGTAGAGTAGAATTTCTTTTTTATCTAGAAGAATTTTGAATTTCATATTCAAATGTCTTTACTTCCTTTACCTCGATCTCTACTACAATATTTTCTACTATACTTATGAGCATAGAATATCACCTTGTATCTACATAAGAGAAGAAAACATTTAATTATCTCAGTGGAGACAAAGTAACTTCGCATTTAAACCGACTTCGGTTTTGAGATACTGGAGTTTCTACTCTATGGATTTAGGTTCTACAACTAACCAGAATCCGGAAGGTGAAAGCCTTACGATGGATTCGCGTAAATGTAGTACTAAAAATCACTCATATCGAGAAAAAATCGATTTTATATGTAGCCAATTCATACTATCATAAACAAAGTAACAAGAATTTCAGAACATACCACAATTGCAAATGACCAACCTCCCAACCTTAGAGTCCTCTTTGTCTCCCGAGACTCACCCCCGAGTCGAGATCACCTCCCACGACGGACCAACCACCGATGCCTTAGGGAGCGGCTTATTTAAGCTCATAATTCCCCAAAGCATGTTTCTAATTGTCGTCTGGAATAGCAGGGATGCTTTCTTTCCCGTTTAGCCTAGGCTTCCCATTTTGGGACTCTTTACTCTGTTTTATGCTTTTCCTCACCTTTTCCGCCTTTTTCTCACCTCTTCCCAACTACTCCTCTTCATTGGGGAAATTTAGATTCCTCCTCAAATCTAAATTAATTTCTTTCAAGGATTTTTGAAAGATTTTTTGGGGATTTGTTGCCTTATCCATCCTCATGGATTTGGCAAGTGATCTCTAATTCTCATTTTGGTAAAATGCACAATCATTTTATTTATTTCCTCAAATAAAATATGCAAATACATTCACACCATACTTATCCCTTGGGGTCCACCCCCTTAGGATTTAAGTTCAAATGTCTAACTTTAAAAAATTCAACACACAAATCGGGTGTTACATGCGCATATAAGTTTCATTATACATCGACGGGGGACAAAGTGTCGCTATATGTGATCGGATGTCCTCAACGTCGCAATTGCGACACTTAGACATTGTGTCACACTTGCGACGTTTCGGAGGCGCTTGTCGCCATAGCGACGCTTTGGGGCATAAAGTGTCACAACTGCGACGTCTTCCTCCAAACGTCGCAATGCAACACTTTGCTCTAAGTGCTCGCATTGCGACACTTTTCTCTAAACGTTCGGATAGCGACAGCTGAGCAGGATTGAAAAAAGTTGGGGAAATTTCGACATTTGGTCAAAAGTGTTGGAACCAAGTGTCATAATTTTCCCCAAATGTACTAGTGTAAACAGAATCCCTCATGCTAAACAAGATCGTAAACTCAGCCTAATACAATGGTAGATCTGCAAATAGCCTAAGAATAATGCGAGTGGCGAATGTTGTTACAGAGCTAAGTGCAAATGATGAGAGCGAATGTTGTTCTGCAAGAGCCGAGGGAAAATGATGAGGGAGAATGTTGTTCTGCAAGAGCTCGTGGGTGAATGCGAGGGCGAATGCATTTCCGCAAGAGCTAAAGGCGAATGCCGAGGGTGAATGCCCATCGCAAGAGCCGAGGGTGAATGTTGTTCTACGAGAGCTACAGGGCGAATGCCGAGGGCGAATGTTGTTCTCGCAAGAGCTAAGGGCGAATGTCGAGGATCGAATGTTGTTCTGGAAGAGCAGAGGGTGAATGTGCACGTGATATCATACGTTAATGTATTTTTTAATAAAATATTTTTTATGTAGCACGCATTTGTTTTTTGCATTTCAAATCATTTTTATATACATTTGATTTTTTGCATTTCTAATACAAGTGACAAACAAATTTCTACAAGAGGTTGAAATTTTTACTAGAATAGCCATGAAAGACTAATTAAAATGGCTTAAAATGCAAGTGGATCTTCAAAATAAATGTAATTGAAGGTTCTCCCCACTAAATTTTTGCAAAAGTGCTTACATTATTTAAGTTATCTAGGATATTTTTTTGTATTACACAATCTAAATTAAATAATGAAATAGTTGGGTAGTCTTATTGTTTCAAATTAGGACACAATTTTCAAATGGTGATGAAGTTTCATGTGATGATTAACTGACAATATTCTCCTTTCCTATCCTTGAAAAACTATACAAGGTTCCCTCGTCGCCACATGAAACCCTAACTCATGTAGCAAACGATAGGACCCGATCCTCCATTTTTTCCCGTCATAAGGCATTTTTGCACGTATTTGACGACTACAATTTGTGGATTCCTATTTTCCGTGACGTGTTAGGAAGGATAGAAGACTTAATTTTGACGTTTGAAATTTTTTCAAAAACGTTCTTACGCCCTTTAATTTCCACTTACCAATAATTTTGCAACACTAGTCCTCTTCGCAATTGCAAAGGATGTACTCAAAAAAGTAAGGAAAATTTACTTTTTTTTGGCTCACTCAAAATTAAAAAATTTAATAAAGGAATTACCACTTATCATTATTGATATTTTTAAAAATTAGAATCAATTTAGTTTTCCCCTTCCTATTACAAAAAGTTCACAAATCCTTTCTTTTACATAAAACACCAAAGAAAGAATAAAGGTCGTTGCCCCTGCAAACTTCCAAGGTTGTGATTAGTGAAGCAAAGTGAAAAAGTACGACTATAGCACTAAAAAATTAGAATGCCAATCTGCCCCAACATGAAGTAGTGTTAATATAGTCGGTGGCTTGGCTTGATGGTCAAACAATGAATTACACAAGCACAAAATAAAAAAGCTTTAGGCATCTAGTTCCTTACACTCGCACTCTCAAGGCATTCAGTACTTAGGCCAAGCTCAAGATTGGCTCCGAGGGAAACTAATATTGGCTCATTAACCTGCCATATTTTAATTTCATAAGGTATGTTCGAAGTTTG
Organism: Pinus albicaulis; assembly: GCA_034641835.2. Taxonomy (NCBI): domain Eukaryota; kingdom Viridiplantae; phylum Streptophyta; class Pinopsida; order Pinales; family Pinaceae; genus Pinus; species Pinus albicaulis. The sequence goes on from JAXQQM020063212.1 coordinate 492,023, forward strand.
AACTGCTAGGGTAATTTATTATTGTGAAATCATAGTTCTAAATTATCTCTTATTCTGTGAGAAATGTAATCTATTAATTGTAAGCAGATTCATTAAAAAAATTGAAACTGATTTTAGCATGAATGATGAAAATTTATATATTAATTGGTTTTTAAGAGTATTTGTATTATGTAGGAGCACTCGAAAGAAAAATCAAGACTTCATTTTCTGTTTTCCTTATTTTATTGGGCTGAACTGGAGAAAATTGAATATGAATAGTGATTTAATTGTAAGATCAATGGGCCAAGGCCATACATCAACATTGACCACAGTGGGGAAGTATAAAAGCATGGATATTCATGCAAGTATAGTTATTAATGTAAGATCAAAGTTAACTCTTAGATTCACTAAAGAAATAGGAGGCAAAAATCTAGCATCAACTAAAGCTCACGTGAAAAAGTAGATGAAAAATGTACAATCATCCAATGGAGAGGTAATCTATAATTATCTAGTAAGGCTCTTGACTATGCCTTGAGACTAAACTTATTCTCAATATTTTTGAATAATCATCCATTGGAATTTAGTAGGAAAACCATAGTAAATCATTGTCCAATGGCCATGCAAAAATATATAAAAAATAATATTTTTTGGTTGTTTTTCAATAGGTGGACCATGATGGGACCAGTGAGAAGGTGGGGGTGTTTTTTTAATCATAGAAGTGAGGTTTAGTAGATTGATAGTCAAGTTACCTTTCCCTATAAATTTTCTCGATCAAGTTATTCATTCATTGAACTTTGATTCATTCCTATTATTTTGATACACAATCCAATCCAGTTGAGTGTTGAGTCTTCATTGAGAATGGCATTCATAGGTTGTCAAGAAAGAGGTTATCATGCACATGCACTCTTCTTTTCTTGGTATCCTTGTAACTATGTTCAGCCTCAGTTCTATATTTTTAAATGATCATAATAGTTTGTGATTATTAGGCTTTTATTTTGTCTTTTAAGAATTTTAATTTAATTATTATTAATCATTAACAACTTTCATACATGAGAAAATAGATACTAACAAATGGTACATCATTAATTTTTGCACACAGAGACTAATTTCTCTGGAATCCTGAGATTTCTTTGGATTTTTATTCTTATAACTACATAGACATAATTAATAGAGAGATTGAAGACAAAAAAAATCTAGCGCTTAGTCTCCACTACTCAACATGATTTTGTGAGAAATAATACATAGATTGATTTCTCTGAGTGCCTTAGCGTTCTTTGGCTCATTATTTTAATCACAAAAAAAAAAAAAAATGCACCGAGGATCTATTCTTAGTCCGATTATGCAATTTTTATAAGACAGATTATGCAATATTAATAATAAACATAAATTTATTGCAATTTAGGGAAAGCTCGTTCATGTTTTTTTCTTTATTTTGGAAGGTTACTTTCTTTTTCAAGTAATTTTTAGTAGATCATAGAATATATTGAGGAAATATTAGTTTGACAAGAATCAATTATTTCTCTTGAAACTTTAGGTACTAAAAGTCCATGAAACAAATATATCACACTCCAAAATCCAAAGAAAATGGAAGAGCGTTCAATTTTTTTAATCAAACTTTTATTGGTGAAGGGTTAGTTTATTACGAGAACGTCATTAATGAAGTGCAAAATTTTAAACATAACATTTATTGACTAGAAAAATAATGACCAAAACATCGAAAAAAATTGTGTGACGGGTAAAGAGAAATTCAAATTCCAACCCTGCCTGCCACCTATTGGTGATTGGAGGTTATTCACTTTTCATTTACAGCTTACCAGGTTACTCATGTTACCAATTTTTTCACATGGCTCACTTTTAGGTGACTACTTATTATAATTCTTATTTATAAATAAAAATTGGTAGATAATTGTATTATTTGAAATCTATAACGAATCCAGGCAACAAAATTACAACAAATAGAAAATTATGCAAAAAATTCACCAGGGCACTAATGTGTGGATACCCTATCATTTCTTAGATCCTCATAACTTACCAACACCTACTATATTGGTATACACATAATATGGCATCTACCTGAAGTATTTCATATGTATCTAGAAGTAAATAAGTTGTATGACAATTGTTATGGCAGATATAAGATGTGTATTATAGTTTATATTTCAATTTTTCTTAAGTAGCATGCATGTGCGGTTCATATAGTGACTACAATTACCAAATATATTTAAGTGAAGATGTGAAGATGATCTCTCATTAGGTCCTAATTACTTAAAGCATCATTAATTAGCTTTCCAAATGAATAAAATATGTTAACAAATTAGTAAAAACTAGGAAAACAAATCATGCCTTAAAAAAATATGGCACAATGAGTCACACTCTGAGATTTATTTAATTACTCATCAAGTGTCGCTACAACATATATATGATCACCATTACCATAGAAATGGGACATGTGACCATCATTTTAGTTTCGCCAATGACATTCCACATCATGAGCATTTTTTAGGGTTGATTGTGTTGATTTTTTTTAAACAAATCATTTATACATTTTATGGAAATTATAGACACAATTTATAATCACATTACAAGATCATGATGTATGGATATTCCTTATCATTTCTTAGATACTCACAACTTACCAACACTTAATATATTGATATACACATCATATGGAATTTACCCATAGAATGCCACATGTATCCTAAAACAAATTAGTTGTATGGCAATTTTTATGGTGCATATATGATGTGTATTACAGTTTATCTTATAATTTTGTTGAATTAGCATACAACAATTTACATAGTGATATGAGAACCACTCTCTAGAGTATACATCGATTTTGTAAACATAGCTTTTCAGTTTCTTTTTAAGATATATCATTGGTGATGGTCACATGATTATATAATGAACCATTAAGTTGAACTATGAAATTATTCATCACAACACACACACACACATATTGATGAATTAATAATTTTTCTTATATAATTTTTTTAATCTATTTTGAAAAAAAAAAAATTATATATAATTATTTCTATGAAGAACAAGAGAGAATTCCTTACCATATCTTCGTAAAATATATAATAGCAAGAAAATTAATCTATTGAAATTTCATTTCCAAACATAGTCATGGAGTAAAATGAAGATTAAAAGGAGATATTCATGGATTTACCTATAAAATCACCTCATAATTAAGAATGTAAATGTACAATATTGATGATACATAGGTTAGGAGAAAATTAATCTATTGAAATTTCATTTACAAACATATTCATGGAGTAAAATGAGGATTAAAAAGAGATATTTTGAATTTACTTATAACATCACCTCATAAAAGTGTAAATGTAAAATATTGATAAAATTTATTTACATATGATAAATAATAAACCTTTATCTCACATGTATCATATAATCTTATAAACAAACACATTCTATAATATGCAATAAAAGTGAAATTACACAATCCACATGGAAATAAGACTTAGTTCAAGCAAAAGAAAATAAAAAATAAACCATAAGTGACACAGATTTTGTAAAGGCATATAAGTGTCATTATACCGACGATGACCAAAGCGTCGCTATTGTGACGGATGCCTCCAAACGTCACAATTCCGACACTTAGACATTGTGTCGCACTTGCAACGTTTGGAGGCAGTCGTCGCAACAGTGACACTTTGGGGCATAGTGTCACAATTGCGACATCTTCCTCCAAACGTCGCAATTGCGACACTTTTTCTAAGTGTCGGTATTGCGATACTTTTCTCTAAACGTTGGTATAGCGACGGTTTCGAGCGGGATTGAAAACATTTGGGGAAATTTCCGACATTTGGTCAAAAGTGTCAGAATTTCCTCGAAATGTGCTAGTGATTTTATTTTCAAATTCAATTCATATTTTCCATTGTCTTTATCATGAATTTTTTATTGCAGGTTCATGTAATAAATCCAAGGAAAACTTCACCACCACCTTTAGCTTCATCTCTCACCATTTATCATCCCTCTCTTCACCAAAATCTCCATCAGCCCTATTTTCAAAAATTTCATCCCTACACCATGAGCACAACCCAGGGGTGCAATAAAATCCTCCCAAGAGGTTCTGAACTTGGCCAATGGGTGGGCCACTTTCCACTCATCTAAAGCCACCTTTGTTACACCTTACGTACCCTTTTGACACCCATTTTTGGCCTAAAAATTCCCTCAGACTGTTTCATGTAGAAATTCAGGACTTTCCTATAGCACTACAAGAAACATGTAGTAGTACTTGAAGTAGCACCAATGAGCCCCTCCTTAAGCCCAGAAACTACCATCCACATCCTTTATACCTACCAAAACCACCGACACACGTTCAGCCTTGCACCCATGTGTTCAAGCCTTCCATAAGCCACCTTAGCGCTTTATTCTCCTAGTTGCAAAATAACACATTTACATGCATAGTTAGGTCATGATTATTTGCATGATTAAAAGCATGACAGACAGAGCATAGATTGAGTAGAGTGTCTTTAGCCATTTTTCCCAGCAAAGTGTGATTAGGTTATTTTACTTTGTGCAATTTCAATTCAGTAATTTACTTCATGCAAGATGACTTGTTTGCTTTCATTTCTTATCATAGATTAATGTGTGGATTTATTTCATTGTAGAGTAGTTAGATGTACTTGCTTCTTGTAGTGTATTTCAGTACTTGCTGATACCACCATTGCTTTGAATCATTTGTAGACTGAGGCCTAAATTTATAAGTGGCATGGACTTCATCCAGAAACCCTAGAAGTAGCATCCTTTCATAAAGCTCAGAAGAGGATGACATGAGTAGAATGCATATGTTGTGTATATAGCACTGTGACCTCCAAGTTTGTATGAACCCTGTGTTGATAAATTAAATTAGGGCATCCTCTGGGAGTTGCAGCATTCTTGGTGCAATACTAGGCTCACCACAGTGTATCATCTTGGATCTGTCCACAGTAGCAGTGTAGGATGTTTTTTGGTGAACTAAATTTTGGGGTGCTATATCCACAATAGTGAATGGTGTGGCCCTATGTTGAACGCTTGTAGGCCAGTTTTTCTTCATGGATATTGCATTACTGTCATGGTTATCACTTTTTATTATATTCTCATTTGGTATTGTTTTTGTTTGGTATGGGTAAAGGTGAATAAGTCTCAGAAATTTGTATACATATTGAGATTTACGACCTCAGTTTGAAGTCATTTTTTTAGAATTCACAACTCTAACTCATGACATGTAAACCATGGAGAACAATACTATCATACCAAAGTAAAAAATGAAGATGCCAAATACTAAGATGTACAAAGCCAAAGTAGTGGTGTGTTCCATCATATGAATGGTGTGGTCAAAGTTTTTTTATGTTTTTATAATAGACTCGTGACTATGGTAAATTATGAGTCAATATTGTAATTAGAGCAAATCTATATGTCATTTATTGTTTGTAATTGTTATTTGTGGTCCTTGAAATTTTTTTATTTGCATGTTGTAAGACTTAGAGAGGCATACATACCCCTTTGTTATGTGTTCCCTCTGTTATAGAGTGTTAACACCCTAGAAGAGTCTTTCATGCAGGATTGATACACTTGGGTGGGGCGTATTGGTTATAGACTCTATGAGGCGAAATTTTATATCTAGGGGGAGTTCATAGAGAGGTTGGATGAGCCATGTATTTGAAGGAATTCCTAGAAGACTCGTGGTTGCAGTGGTTGGGGACCCATGCATTTCGGTACATGGTTGTTCCTTTGTATTGACATCGACAATTGCATGAACAAGGTACAAGGAATAAATACGAGAATGGTCCAGATGTAGAATTTGCAGATGGATATCGAGACAACTAGTCATTAAGGGGGTGTGTTGGAAAATTTAATTCCTACTTGTCTCAGTTATGATTCTTGTTATGAAAAGGAGTCTGTTCCTATTATTTAAAGAGTTTCTTCCTAGTTTGGTGTGTGGTTGAGATATTCTCTCAACCAACAGATTGTGTGTCCAATATAGTTTTCTATATTGAGACAAGACTTCTTGTATATGTGTAATATCATAATTGATGAATAATGAAGTTATATTTCCTTGTGGAAATTTGACAATTTAAACTTAATGTTTGTGACAACTCCTTATATTGCAGCAATTCTTGCATTTTTCATTTCCAAGTATGATAATTTTTCAAAGTACGTAACTCTATTATCCTTAAATCTACCATAATTTCAAAACCCCAATTTTACTAGAAGATAATGCCTAAAAAATACTTACCCAACTTGCTTTTTATTAAGTGAAAAAATTTCTAGGAATTTTTACTACAAAAATGCCAATACTATTTTCCCACATTTTCCCTTTTACCCTAGGTGATAATTTTTTCCCAATTTTGGTTTTAACCCAAAAAAAAAAGTTCTCACTTCTTGTTTTAATATGGGAAAAAAACTTCAGCCTTAAATAATTTTTTAACTATAATTTTTCTTATTGAAAGAGGGAAAATTAAAGTTTGAAACAAAAAGAAAACATTGCCAATTTTCCTTTTTGTTGAAGGTGTTTTTCTCTACATTTTTTCAAATACACATTCCTTTTTATTATATATTCTCCTTTTTTATGTGGACCAAAAAAAATGCATTTCTGTATTTTAAAAAAAATGTTAACAAATTATAGACATACTTTCTCTGTTTCGAAAATTTTATGTAGGAAACATAAGAAAAAAGAAAATCATTTATGGCTCACTCTTGAACGAATATGCATGCACTCTAAATGCACTGCTCCAATCTCCAATATATCTTTGTTGCTTTAGCTTTGGAAAATTACAACACTTCCACCACCAACTCCAAACACCACAATCACGAATAATATTTGTCGCACATTCGTTTTTTATTATGCCTTCTCAAAAAAAATCATTTTTTTATTATGCATTCTCAAAAAAATTTATTTTTCCATTAAAAAAATACAATGTGGGAAAATTATAAACATACTTTCTCCCTTTTTAAAAATTTATGTGCTAAACATTCAAAAAAAAAAAAATTGAAAATAATTTATAGCTCACTCTTGAAGAAATCTGCATGAACTCTAAATGCACTGCTCCAATCTCCAATATATCTTTGTCGTTTTAGCTTTGGAAAATTACAACACTTCCATCACCAAATCCAAACACCACAATCATGAATAAAAATGAAATTTCACTTTAATCGAGTTTTAGCTCTCAACAATTACAACACTTGCACCACCAACTTGAAACACCACAATTACGAACAAAAATGGAATATCACTTTAATCTAGTGGCTAGAAAATTTTTGTGAAAATGTGATATTAGAAAATGAACTAGCCTCACTTACACACTACCTTGGAAATTAACAAAACCCCAAATAGATCTAGATCCAAAAAAAGTTATTAAAATATTTAAAATAGAACTAGAAAAACCAGAAGGTAGATCCAAAAAATATATTAAAATATTTAAAAATATTTGAATTAAGATTTGATACCATGAAATAGTGTCAAAATACCCAAGAATAAGACTACAAAGCTAAAAAATCATTCTACCAAGAGATCACAAGATGAAGAAAGAAGGGAAAACAAACTTCATTGCTTCCTAAAATGAGCTATACATGAACCTGATTTATAGGAACAATATAGCCTTTTAGTGATATTTAGAAGATAATAGTGATGACTCAATAGATAAGGATAAAAATTACAATGCAACTCATAATATCGCTAAGTAAGATTATAAGTTTCAATACTGATTAGAACTCTTACATTATTTCCTTGAGAAAGTCTATAACAAGGATATGGAAGTGGCTATATTTGTGACCTGAATTGAGAAAGATGCTCCTCAATAGAGGCATTCTCCTAGTTCAATCATGGAGGTGGGGGTTGGAACCATACGTGAGGGAGATCTGGCATATAGTGCAACATGATGATAACAATATAGGTCGAGAACAAAAAAACCCTCTATCAGAGTGGCTAGAGGCAAGGAGTGGGCCGAGAGGACACAGTGGCGAAATGGGAACACCACATGGAGAGGTCGGACAACAACGTGGCCATCGCATGCAAAGAGTGGCAGATAATGGCCGATGGGGTTATGGAGAGGACACTTCCCAAGCAGGAACATAATTATGGTAATTAATTCGTATGTCAAGCAGCTAGAAAAGTTAGCGAGGATGTTAGAATTTCATTGGGATAAGGGCTAAAGGAATGTCTCGAGACAAGTTAAGAACAACAACATTGTAACCTTTCTCATAATTTTGTTCTGCTCTGGAGAATTCGGCTCCTCCTGTGTGCCATCCGGAAGCCATCATCGACGAAGCTGGTGGAATGTATGGATGGCTCGATATGCATTCGAAATCCTCCTTGCTGTGCAAATGAAGTTGGTATTGGAATTTCACAGCATGTAGGCAAATTTTTTATTGTTTTTAGACTTTTTGTATAATGGTTATGCCAAGATTTGTGAATTCTGTAGGGTTGGCAGGGTTAGTAAAGCCAGTGGTAGAAGTTTTCATAGTCTTGTAAGGTTAGCAAATTTAACAACTGCTTCTCTTCATCCTTGTGAAATTAGAAGGTAAGACAAAAATGTATGTGGGTCTGCGTGGGACATTGTCTGCATGAAGGTCAATGATGTGAATGTTTGGTAGGATAGCGTCTCGGAGGGTAGATTTGTGATCTCAGGTGAGGGTTCTGAGTATTTTCAGCTGTTGTTGAATAGGTCAGTTAGTGGTTTTGACTTATGGGGTTTAACAATATGGTGGGTTTGCAAAATTTTGGTTCTAGGTAGGGTTGGAATTTTTTTGTTTTGCTATGGGCATTGGTTACTTTGTTTTGATTTTATGCCTTTTCTATGGGTTGGGGTAGTTGGTGTCGTAGGTAGGAAGGCTAAGGGGCAAGGCCAGATTTTTTTACATTGTTGAAGGGGCAAGGCGCCTACAATTCCTATCCATCTATTGATTCACCCAACTACTGTAATTTCAATTACCTGAAAATTAACTGTTTTGTAATTTTCTATCATATTGTTGCTCTAGGAGTGTTCATTTTCTTTCTATTCAATATGGTTAAGAAAACAAGAGGAAGAAAGCCCAAAGTGGACAAAGGCAAAGAATCTATTTCATCCCGGCCAACCAAGAGAGGTCGGAAATCTAGAAAAGAGTTCATGGAGCCCTTAATTCATACCTTTGCAAAAGACACACCATGTTCTTTAAAATATCGTATTTTTGGATGGGAAACTGAAGCCACAAATAAAATGGAAGAAGAGGATGAATTGACAGAAGAAGAATTGCAGCATATGATTGATGATCCGGGGCATACTCGTGGGAGAATATCATTGTTTCAGCACTCAATCAAAACATATTGGTTGGTAAAATGCATGTTGGTAAAAGCAATAATGTCAATTCAGGAAACATGGGAGCCAAATTTAGTCTCCACCTTGACAGAGATTAATAGAAACATTCAGGAAATCAACCTACGTCAATTGCATCAGTATGCTCATCTTGGAAAAATGGAGAAATATATAAAATCCATCCAACATGTTGAAATACCAGGTTCCAGTGTCAAAGATCCGGCCGTCGTGGAGTCACATGATGACTAGGGCTCATAGTTCTAGTTTTTTAGCGGATAGCTTTAATTATGTTTACATTAAATTTTACTTATCTTTTTTGTAAATGTTAATATTAGAAAACTTTGATATCAGTTATCTTAAGACAAAATTTATAAGATTAAGGAAGTTCATGTTTTGGATGGCGTACAATGCACTTAGATGCCCAACAGACCTAGTTTTCCTCTCGTAGGTCGAGGTTTAATTTTTGTATCTATTATGCTCGCTTTTTATATTAATAGAAAATGGTAAGGAACTACTAAGGTTACAAAAAAAAAAAGGTGCTCACTTCTTGTTTTAATCCATGAAAATAACTTGAGTTGTAAATAATTTTTTAACTATAATTCTTATTATCAAAAGAGGGAAAATTTAAATGCTAAACAAAAGAAAAACATTGTCAATTTCCCTTTTTGTGTGAGACGCTTTTCATATTTTTTTTAATACACTTTTTGTTTTGTTATGCCTTCTCCTATTTTATGTGGACCGAAAAAATTCTTTGGAAAATTATAAACAAACTTTCTCCCTTTCCTAAAAATCTTATATAGGCAAACATAAGAAAGAAGAAAATAATGAAAATTTTAAATTGAAAAACATAAAAAAAGGAAAAATAAATTATGGTTGATTCATGAATGAATCGCATGCATTGCAAATGAACTGCTTCAATATTCAATATAAACTTTTAGTTTCAGGTCTGGACAATTACAACACTTCCACAACCAGCTCTGAACACCACAATTACGAATAGGTGACAATTTTGGAATTTCACTGTAATTGAGTGGCTAGAAAAGGTGTGGTAAAATGTGATATTAGAAAATGAACTATCCTCATTTACCGTACTTCATTAGAAATTAACAAACCCCAAACATATCTAGATCCAGAAATGGATCTTAAAATATTTAATATACATCTAAAAAAATGGGAACTCACAGTGGAGCTCTCATACCTAGTATCAAAATACTCGAGGATAAGATTCCAAAGCTAAAAAACTATTTCTACTAAGAGATCATAAGATGAAGAACGAAGGAAAAAAAACTTCATTGCTTGAGAAAATGAGGTATACATTAATCTAATTTATAGGAGCAATATAGGTGTTTAGTGATAGCTAAAAAATAATACTAATGACTCAATAAATAATGATAAGAATGACAATGCAACTAATAAGATGGCTAATTAATCTTACAAGTTTCAATATTTATTAGAACTTTAACATTATTTCCTTGATGAAGCTATAACAAAGATATGGAAATGATTATATTTATAATATAGAGGAAAAATGAATACTATAGGGTTGAAAAAAAACATTTCCTTATAAAGAAATGTAAAATCAATGACTTTGAACAATGCATCACCAAAAAATTTGCATTTTTCCTTTAGAGAAAAAGGAATGAATATGCCCTTAGAATTTATGGTCAATGAAATTAGTGCTTGAAACATGAGAGAATTAAGAGACACAGTCACCATGGTATTATTTCTTGTACTTAAAGGTATTATTTTCTCAATATTTAAGTATTATCACATCTTTTCAAAACAACTCTCTACCAATAATACAAGATATACCCTCACTAAAAAATATTAAATAAAAGAATAATAATTTGTAATATAGTAGTTCTTACTAATGCTAAGAACCAACATAAATATTCATTACACTAGCAGACTATTAAATGAAAAGATTATATTAAAAATATAATTTTAAAACAAGAAAATAAAATATTAAAATAACAAAATGGGAAAATTAATTGAAAGTAGAATAATTCCAAAGGAGAATAACAAATGAAACATATAATGGTGGCAATGTAATTAAATTATCATAACAATAAAACATTCAACATGATATCCATAAGCATGGCCCCTTTGAGTGGGTTATGGCTTAATAGGCATAGATAAATCCATAGATAATACATTAACACAAATGTTTTATTGAATATTGAATGACATTTTTTAACTATAGTCTAAATTATTTTTAATAAAATAAAGAATTAATTAATTTACATACTGGAATGTAATTCATCTAAGTGTGAAGGATTTTTTAGATCTTCTCACAAAAACCAAATGAACCTTAACCTCCATATAAATACATTTTGTAAATAAATAGTATATCCCTCTCAATTTAGAACTACCCTATTTGAAGTTGACTTGTGGAGTTCTAAACTCAAAGTTGATGATAATAACAATTTTCATGGCCCACTTCATATTGTGGTAGATACCTAATTAGTTATTCTAGTAGAAAGTAACATAGTCATGGATGGTTTTTAGGTTGTAAGGAATGAAAGATTTATAAATATAATCCTGGTAAGCTAATCATTGCTAACAACAATTTTCAGGGCCACTTCATATTGTGGTAGATTCTAAATTATCTAGTACAAAGCTACACACTCATGGATGATTTTTAGGTTGTGAGGAATGAAAGATTTAGAAATATAATCATGGTAAGCTAATCACTGCTTAAAATGTATTTTAATAAATTCTTTAGGTATTCTATATTAATTTAATCATTCAATGTTAAAGAAAATGATTTTCCAATGATTAAACCACCATTTTTATTAAAAACTCTTATTAAAAAAAACAATTTTAAAATAATTATCACAACTATATCTATTTCAAAAAGACTATTAAATATCTATAAAATTATTAATTTGAAAATGTTTTAAGAATGAAATGGGATAATTTTCCTAAGCTATATGAATAAAAATATCACTAAGCTTATCAAAATAACTAGATAGAGCCTTCTCATGATTTTAGAAGAAATAAAGTTAAAAATATATTTTTTTCTTTCCTATTATTTATATAAATTAAATACTTGAAATCTAGGAAGTTCAGAAAAACAATATATAAATTCGAGATATCACAGAGTGAGATGAACATTTAGAGTAAAATAAATCCATGGTATAGATGCATATGATTTATTTGTATAGTGATAAAATATTGGTATATTTATCTTAACTACCATGAGCCCTTTTACCAATTATTTATAATTAAATTCAACACTTTCAAATTTTCTTGGTTATGGAAATAGACAAAATTTTGACCAACGTCGGCTGTTGGGAATAGAGATGACGATAATGACATCTTATTAATGTTATTATAAAGCTAAAGACATCTTATTAATGTTATTATAAAGCTAAATACATCTTTGTATTAATGTTATTATAAAGCTAAAGAAATCTGTGTTCAGGGTTTGCGTTTGTACTTACTGATCGTCGTTGAAAGATCTCAGGTTAATCACGTGTGCATCGCCAATCTAGTCAGATTTTCTGTAACATTTGGGGTATCGACATGGAAAGGCAAGGGGCAGGAGGCTCAGACGAGCATGATACTTTTGATTATCACATGGAAGAATTTCGTGACGAGAGAGTAGAGGATGGCCTGACTAATAATGTGGCTACAGAAGAAGAATTTATTGAGATTGAAAACAATTTGCCTCGACGATTTTAAGTTGGGAGAGGAGGCATCTCAACTCCAGTGCGGCCACGTCGCAATTCATGTCCAGTCTGCCAATTCGAATCGCCCACATAATTTATCTGAAGGGTGATTTGTGCGATGATGGTTATTAGGAGTATAATCGTTATTAATTATTTTAAACTGTTGTAGTTCAAGCTGATATGCATAAGTGATGCCGTAGCATGGCATGCACTTGCTGCCTTTAGGTATAAATATCGACTTTAGGTTATATTCATATAATTTATTTTAACTTATAGAACATTAGAGTCTAACACAATTTGAACTTTGTATCAGTTTAGTCTAATCTAGCTATGTATCAGTTTAGTCTAATCTAGCTATTGGACAATTTTAATTTCAATAGTGTTGAATGATAGAAAATGTAAATAATAAGAATGCAATCAATTACAAATAGTATTCATTGTGATCAATCTCAAATTATCTCCTTCTACTATTCTTATTGTCACCCTTGTTATTTTTGTCATCTTTTCATATTGATTATATGAAAAGATAGTTGAAATCATAAACCATTTAAATATTTAGCTCAAACTATTGCACTAAACATCATACATTGTCCCTCTTGCTCTCCAATATTAATATTTTGAGTTATTATAACACAAAAATCAATGTAAATTGTCAATAATTTTGTATGCTTACACTGAATTCAATGCACAATGTTAATCCAATAGCTTTAAAATGTACCATCATATATCCAATTACATCAAATCAAAAATCAACGTCTACACTAAAATAAATGCATTTAATGCAAACAATCAAATAAGATTAGAAAACAACATCTACACTAAAATCAATGCATCTAATGCAGGTAATCAAATAGCATTAGAAATCAACATCTACACTGAAATCAATGCATCTAGTGCAAGTAAGAAAATAAGACTAGAAACCAACATCTACACTGAAATCAATGCATTTAGTGCAAGGAGTCAAATATAATTAGAAATCAACATCTATACTGAAATCAATGCATCTAGTCAAAGAAATCAAATAGGATAAGAAATCACCATCTACACTGAAATCAATGCATTTAGTGCAAGAAATCATATAGGATTAGAAATCATTTACATTGAAATCAATGCATCTAGCGCAAGCAATTAAATATAATTAGAAATAAATATCTACACTAAAATCAATGCATCTAGTGCAAGAAATCAAATAGTGTTAGAAATCACCATCTACACAGAAATCAATGTCTCTAGTGCAAGAAAACTTCTTTCCTCTCTCCCCCCTCCAACCACATTCCTATTTCCCTCCGTCTCTCCACTCTCTCACATCCTCCCTCTTCCTTCCTCTCTCTCCATTTCTCTCCCACCTCTCTATCTCTCTCTCTCTTCACCCTCCAACTCTATTACTATATCCCTCCCTCTCTCCTTCTCTCCTCCCTTCTCTCCATATCTCCTTTATCTCTTTATCTCACCCCAAAACATACACACTCTGTCTTCATCTCTCCCTTGTCACTCCATCTCTTTCTCCACTTCTCACTCTCTATGTATTTCTTCTTCTGTCCCTCTCTCCTCCTCCAACTCCATCTCTCTATCCCTCCCTATCTCCTTCTATCTCCCTCACTCTCTCCTCTTCTCTCTCCCTCTCTCTCCATCTCTCTCTCTCTCTTTTCCCTCCAATTTTCTCTCTTCCCCCATCACTCTCTTCCTTTCTCTCAAGTCCTCTCTCTTGCCCTTCCTCTCTCTTCATTTCTCTCCTACCTTCCTCTAAATTTTCCTCTCTCTCTCTCTCTTTCTCAACATCTACAATCAAACCAATGCATATAGTGCAAAAAATCAAATAGGATTATATATCACCATCCACACTGAAACCAATGCATCTATTTCAAGATATCATATTCTCCGCCCCCCCCTTCCAACTCCATCTCTCTTTCCCTCCCTCTCTCTAGTCTCTCACATCCTCTCTCTCTTCCTTCCCCTCTATCTCTCTCTCTCCAACTCTATTACTATATCCCTCCATCTCTCCTTCTCCCCCCATTCCCTCCATACCTCTTTATTTTTCTCTTTATCTCACCCCTAAACATACACACACTCTCTATATTTCTCCCTTGTAACTCCCTCTCTCTCTCCACTTCTCACTCTCTATGTGTTTATTCTTCCATCCCTCATCTCTCCCTCCAACTCCATCGCTCTATGCCTCCCTCTCTTGTCATATATCCCTCCATCTCTCCTCCTCTCTCTCTTCCTTCCTCTCTCCCCCTTCCTCTCCTACCTCCCTCTCTCTTTCCCCCTCTCTCTCTATCTCCCTCTCTCTTTTCCTCAAAATCCTCTCTCTTCCCCCATCACTCTCTCTCTCTCTCTCTCTCTCTCTCTCTAGTCCTCTCTCTTCCCCCATCACTCTTTATCTCTCTCTCAAACTATGTTACTATATCCCTCCCTTTCTCCTTCTCTCTCCTTCTTTTCCCCATTCTCTCCATCTGTGCTTCTTTGTATCTTTATCTCACCCCCAAATATACAAACTCTCTCTCCATTTCTCCTTTTCACTCCCTCCATATCTCCTTATTTTTCTCTTTATCTCACCCCCAAACATACACACACTCTCTATATTTCTCCCTTGTCACTCCCTCTCTCTCCCCACTTCTCACTCTCTATGTATTTATTCTTCCATCCCTCATCTCCCCCTCCAACTCCATCGCTCTATCCCTCCCTCTATCTTCCTATATCCCTCTATCTCTCCTCTTCTCTCTCTTCCTTCCTCTCTCTCTCTTCCTCTCCTAACTCCCTCTCTCTTCCCCCGTCTCTCTCTCTCCCTCTCTCTTTTCCCTACAATCCTCTCTCTTCCCCCATCACTCTTTCTCTCTCTCTCTCAAACTATGCTACTATATCCCTCCCTTTCTCCTTCTCTCTCCTTATTTTCCCCATTCTCTCCATCTATGCTTCTTTGTCTCTTTATCTAACCCCCAAATATACAAACTCTCTCTCCATATCTCCCTTTTCACTCCCTCTCCCTCTCCACTTCTCACTCTCTATGTTTTTCTTATTCCCTACCTCTATCCCCCTCCAAATCCATCTATCTATCCCTCCCTCTCTCCTCCTCTCTCTCTCTCTCTCTCTCTCTCTCTCTCTCTCTACCCTCCAATCCTCTCACTATATCCCTCGATCTCTCCTCCTATCTTGCCCCGCCATATTTATGTCTCCTTCTCCCTCTCTTACCCTTCTCTACCTCTCTCACTCCTCTCCCTCTCTCTCTCTTCATTCCTCCTCTCCCCTCTCGTTGAGTTTATCCTCATCTCTCCCTTGTCAGACCCCATATCTCTTCACCTCTATCATTATATGTATTTGTTTTTCCCTCCCATATATATTTAGAGTGAACATATATCATGACATATTAATGTATATTACAATATAGCAAATTTACTATTGTATTAATCCAAAGTTATTAAATTTAATAATATTAATATGAATATTAGATTTAATAATAATAATTATTATAATAATAATAATCTTTTAATATTAATATTAAGGCTAATAATGTTTTTTTTTTTTTTTGTCATGGTATTAAGAATAATTTGACCCATAGGCTTCACCTAAATAAAACTTGTTTTTGGAGTGTTCCTAAATATAAAGAGGTGTATGGAGCAAATATCAAAAGATATTTTATTTATTTACCATACCTCTTTTATTTACCATGGTATTTGGCCCATAGGCTTGGGATATAATTATATGTTGATTTATAATGATATTCTATATGTTTTTATATATTTATCATGCATTTTTATACCTATTTTATATTTATTTATTTATTTACCATACCTATTTTATAAATATGGTATTTGGCCCATGGTATTAATAATAATTTGTCCTATGGTATTTGGCCAATAGGCTTCACCTAAATAAAACCTATTTTTTTAGTTTTTCTAAATATAAATAGGTTTATGGAGTAAATATAAAAAGAGGTTTTATTTATTTACCATACCTCTAGTTTATTTATATTTTTGTTTATTTACCATACGTAAACCTCATTACATTTTAAATTTATATTATATTTATACATAAAAATAATTAAGTTTATTTTTAAATATGACAAACATTGTATCAAAAATGTAAAATTTTAAACATTATCCTTACTTTAACATGTTTACCTTTTTAGGTGAGATCTAGACCACATACTAGGTTGTAGAGATAAAAGTTATATTTTAATAATTAATCTTACCCTATTAAAAAGTTTAAAAAGTTATATATAATATAAAGAATCAAGTTATATATGATTTAAGATTCAAGTTAATGTTTTGGCCAACATTAGTAAAAAAAAAATTATTAATATTTTAGGACGTGACAATCTTACACATTGGGGTCATATTGGGCTGTAGATTGCGCCTTGGTGCAATAATCCTGTCAAATTTGTTAAAAACAAAATATTGAATTATAAATTTTAAACAATTTAAATTTTCCATCCCATTAAACTATATAGAAAAGAAAAATAAAAAACAAATTAAAGGGAAAAAATTATCCAAGAAAAATTGTTTCACAAAGTTTGGTAAAATCTACAAAAACGTCATAGTAAGACATTTGGTGTTTCCAAGTTCAAACCAGTGGCTCAAACCAGCCCCCAAACCATCCATCGTGTGCTTTCGCCTCTTCTTACGATTTTCAAGTCTAATTGATTCAGGCGTCTCTAGATTGAACATGAAGATAAGTGATTTATAGTTTTTAATGCAATATCATATACCAACTCATAATATTTTTATTTTATTTAAAATTAAAATATAATAATAATTATAATCTAAATTAAATAATAATTACAACATATTAGATCTGAGAATTTTGTGATCCATAATGTAGATAAAAGAACTTTCGGATTAATCACATCATTATGATTAGGTCGACGTTTCAAACCAGCTAATGTGGTTCATCCTCAGGACAAGGTGGAGAGACTAATCGATCCCAATGAATAAAGAATAGAGATGCATCATTGCCCAGAAATAGCCGTTGAGAACTAGATGTTAATAACTAGTCATTAAGACTAGTTGTTAAGAACTAGCCATTAAGAAGTTAGTTAATAAGTTAAAAATAAATTAATTGTTTAAATAAAATCTTTTTTAATTAAAATAAAATATTAAAAAGGGGGTTTATAAATTATTATATAATAGGTAAAAAGGGGAGGGGTAAAATTTTTAAACCAAAATAATTAATTAATTAATTATTTAGATAAAATTAAATCATTAAAAAACATCAATTCGCAATTAGAGGAGGAACGAAACCATGATGATTCAATTAGGAGCATTAATTCGCATATAAAGGAGAAAGGAAAATGTGGCCCGTGTGGCTCTTTGAGTGATAGTGAGAAGCACTTAGATGATGAAATAAATATTAATAAAGAAATAAACCGTGATGATTCAATTATGAGCATTAATTCACAAATAAAGGAGAAAGGAAAGGGTGACGATTCAATTGGAAGCATTAATTCGCAAATAAAGCAGAAAGGAAAGCGTGGCCCGTGTGGCTTTTTGAGTAATAATGAGAAGCCCTTATATGATGAAATAAATACTAATATTTTGAGTAATAATGAGAAGCCCTTATATGATGAAATAAATACTAATAAAGAACCCATAGATGGTTTAGAGAGAAATATTAATAGGAGAACCTTACTTGATGATTCCATGAATAAAAAGGTTGTTAATATTTCCTTGGTGGAATTAGGTCATGATTCCCGTATGATTCTTAGCAAAGGTCTGGGATTTGTTGTTGCTCCTAAATGTATTCCAAATGAGAGCATTTTGTGTAGCATTGAGGAGGGTATTCTAGGTTTTCCAGTGGATGACAAAGAGGACCTTAGACAGGAATGCTCCATGATCCTAAGAAAATCTAAACCAAAAGTAACCTCAGCAAGGAGGAGATAGGTGCTATTAAATCCCTTCACAACAACAACGATATTGTGGTCCTTAAGACAGACAAACGAGGGGCAGCTGTCATTTTAGATAATGTGGATTATATTAGAAAAATGAATGAGCATCTTGATTACAGCAGCTATAACAAGTTGAAGTCCAACCCCTTCCCAAAGGTCTTAATAGAAGTTAGAAGGCAATCTTGAACTCCCATCTCGATGATAAATTGAAGAAGAAATTGAATCCCTACTGTGAAGTCATTCCGAGGATTTATGGGCTTCCTAAGATTCATCAAGAAGGGGTTCCCCTTAGACCAATTGTCAATACCATTGGATCCCCCACCTATGAACTGGCAAAATATGTCGCAAAAATTCTCAAACCTCTCGTTGGGAACACTGAGTCCTTCATTAAGGACTCAAGTGACTTTGTTAGGCTTATTAAAGAAGAGAGGGTGGAAGAAAGTGACCTTCTAGTAAGCTTTGATGTGGTTTCACTGTTTACCAAAATCCCTTTAGATGAGGTAGTGAAGGTATTCAATGAGTTCATGGATCCTGAAATAGCCAAACTTGCTGAGGTTTGTTTACGATCCACCTTCTTCAGCTTCCAAGGAGAGTTCTATGAGTAGGTATCTAGTGTTGCAATGGGATCGCCTCTCTCACCTATTGTGGCCAACTTATTTATGGAAAACTTCGAGAAGAAAACCCTTGCCTCCTTCCCCTTAAGGCCAACTTGGTGGAAAATATTTCTAGACAACACTAACATAAAGTGGTCGCATGGTAGGGATAATCTCGAGAAATTCTTCAACCACCTCAACTCAATTTCCTCGGAAATTAAGTTCACCATGGAAATTGAAGAAAACATGAGCACTCCTTTCTTGGATGTCCTGGTTACCATAAAAGAGGATGGAACATTAGGGCATCAGGTTTTTAGGAAGAAGACTCATACAAACAGCTACTTCCATGTTGAGTCCTACCATCATCCTGCTCAAAAATTTGATGTCCTTAACACTCTTGTTGTAAGAGCCGTGAGAATTTCCGATGAGGAACATCTGGAGGATGAAATCTCACACCTGACATCTATCTTCTTGGGTATAGGGTATAAGGAAGGAGAAATCAGGAAAGCTATAAACAGAGAAAAAAGTACTGTCGTATCCAAGAAGCACCAAGATCCCCAAGAGAATATTGGTAGGGTTTTTCTGCCATACATTAAAGGTGTGACAGATAAGATTGCCAAGGTTTTGGGAAGGAATGACATTTTTGCATAATTCTCAGCAGCAGGAACCATTAGGCAAAATATGTGCTCAGTCAAAGATAGCATTATTCAGGGGCAGCTTAAAGGTGTTTACAAGATTGAATGCTCATGTGGCAAGAGTTATATTGGTGAAACCGGGCGCTCTCTTCAAAAGCGTCTGAAAGAACATGTTGCCAATATTAAACATGAGCGAGCTAGAACCTTTTCCCTTGCTGATCACTCCTCCAAAACAAAACATCACATACATCTTCAGGATGCTAAAATAATTGTGAGGGAGGAGCACTATCAAAGACAGAAGATTAGAGAAGCGTTGGAAATTATGAAACACCCGGATAACATAAATAGGGACAAAGGTTACAAGATTAGTGACAATTGGCGACCTCTAGTTAGACAAATTTTCTCCTTAGGTTCATCCTCATCTCAGGTATGATCTCCCAGGTTTGCTTCTTCTCCTGTTTAGTAAGCAATTTAAGGTCATGCCATTTCATAACACTTATTACTTCACTTACTCATTATAATTATCAGTATTAATTAATTTTTATTAATAAAAATTAATTAATTTATAATTATTATCAGTGATTGGAAGTAAGTAAGGATAACAATTCTAAATCAAATTTATTAATAAAAATCAAAATTAAAATTTATTAGGATTTTATTAAATTAATAAAATATATTTAATATTCTTAATATAGATTCATTATATTTATTAACATTGAGATTATATAGATTATAAAATTAATTTAGACATTAAAATTTTAAGTAACAATTAAAATAAAATAAAATATTGTAGTAATTTAGAGTTTGATAATTAATTAAATATTAAATATAAATATTTATTAAAAATGATAAAATTTCAAAATTCTTAAAAAATTTAAAAAATATTTATTATTAATTTTTTTTTAAAAAATATCTATTATTTAAAAAATATTTAGTATTAATTTAATAAAAATTGTAAATATTAATTATTAAAATTAGAATTAATTTATATAAAACCTTAGAAAAAATTTAAAAAAATTAAAATTAAAATTAAAATTAAAATTTTTTAAACAAATTATAGAGTCTGTCGGCACTTCTCATCTTCTCGTCATCTCAACCCTTCATTATTTATACCCTTTGCGACCTTCTTTCAGTCTTCATTCATTTCTCGTCCTGAAGATGGATCCCTGTTCGGATTCGAAACATCGACAATTGTTTTATAATATTGTGGATAATCCGGATTCTGCAATAGAAAATAAATCAATAAAATAATTAAATAAAAAAGATAAAAGTAAGTTAGGACAATATAATTTAATAAATAAAATAAATAAATAACTGAATAAATAAAGTAAAATAAAGTAAATTAAAATGAATTAAATTAAATAAATTAAATATTCAATAACAATATAATAGGTACTAGAGGTGACTTAATTTAATCAATAAAATAAAATTAAAGAATTAATTAATTAACTAGAAAAAATAAATCAATAAATTAATTAAATGATATATAACTAAATAAAGATACCTAAGAAAGAATTAATAAATAAAATAAATTAATAAAGTAAATTAAAAATATAAAATAATTAATTATTTAAATAGAAATATTAGAAAAATAAAAAAAAATCAATAAATTAATAAAATATAAAATATGGAATATAAGAAAAATAAACAGATATTACCTGGTGACAGCCGAGGTCCAACTCTTACTTAATTTCCAACCATCATCAAGGTAGAGATTCTTAGCAGGTCGCTCAATTTCGATCGCCTCTCTCAATTTCCTATGGTGGAAGTGATCTACCCTAGCAACCAATTCAGAGTCTTCAATACAAACATGGTGGTAGGATTTTTCCACATTTTCAGCAACTTCCTAATGGCTAGTTCTTAACATCTAGTCTTAACATCTAGTTCTTAACAGCTAGTTCTCAACGGCTATTTCCGGGCAATGATGCATCTCCACTATTTATTCATTGGGATCGATTAGTCTCTCCACCTTGTCCTGAGGATGAACCATATTAGCTGGTTCGAAACGTCGACCTAATCCTAATGATGTGATTAATCTGAAAGTTCTTTTATCTAAATTATAACATATTTTCTAATATTGTTTCATATTAATTTAAAATATTAAGAGATTTCTAGTATTATTATGTTACTATTATTATTAGTATTTTTGGATATCTTCGTGGATGTAACTAACTCTCCACTCTCTCGACATCCTAACTGCTGCAGGTAACATATGAATGGTGAATTTTCTTTGATTAGCTTATAGAATGTATAGTAATGGTCTCTCATTTATTCTACAAGCTTTTCTGTTAATTATGTAGGGTTTAAATTTTCACACATACCTTCGGCTACTACTTGATTGTATTGTTGTTTGTACGAGATTCAACTAATGGTTTTGCTCTGTGTGTTTGATGACCTTGTGATTCATCACAGTGGAGATACATCGGGAAGGTTTAAATCCTCCCATCACTGGAGGTTCAATCTTACTTCTCCGGCGTGGTCACATAGGTGAGTCCATATTCTTGTTGATATCCTTTTTCATTTATAGTATTGGCAATTACTTGGATAAGGGTTTTGACTAATCTCGGTTCTCCTTGTTGTTTCAGGTCTAAGGCACCGAGTTTCCCCGTTCCCATACCAAGGTTCACTAAAACATTCCACTATTTTCTTTACACATAATTTGTGACCTCGTGCCATTTTACTTGTGTGGCGTTGCTCTTCATGCCATTTTGTCCTTAGTCAGTGACTTCCCCACTTTGTTGGTGAACATGTACTGCAGGTCTCTGAATCATTTTAAATTAAAATGAAACACTTCTTGTTTATGGGAATTAAGCCCTAGGTTATTATAGACTTTTCGTTGAAGCCTTAAGTGTGTATTTTCATCTTTTTGTTCAAACTTGATGTAAAGAATATTATACAGTCTTAAAGATGTCTTAGTATATATGTGTTTTCGTTATTCATAAAATTTTGTATGCATGCAAATTATCTTCGGTTGTGTTCTGGAGATTCCTCCTAGTTCTGAGTTTGAAATGTTAGTTTTGGCTTGGAAATTCCCTTTATTTCGTCTTAATGGTTCAGCTAAGAAGTCCTTCGGCACAGAGATAATGTCAAGTCAGCTTATATGTTTTATTGTAAATTATGTTTACGTTTTACTCACAATTTTAGTAATTTGGAAATATTTGTTATTCTTGACTTCATAGTGCATCAACTAAGTATATTTATTTTTTTCTACATGTTCGACGACTACATTCATACTGGGGTTTATCTACTCTGAATTGTCCCAGTTTTGTTCCCTATATGCAGTCCTTCTGTTTTTTTTTAGGTTAATAACTACTCGTGTTTTCTTTTAATTTGGAAATCTGAATGTATTGTAGTTATCTTTATTTCCACAGAACTCCTCTTTCATTTAAATACATTTATAATTTGTTAACAAGACTATGAGGGGGTTAATATTTATTTAAAGTACATAGTTTTATTGAATATGTCACTTTCTTGGTAAAAATATTGTTTTAGTTTATTGTGTACGGTTGATGTTTGGAGCATCTTAATTCAGGCTTACTTTGAGTATCCCTAGTTCGAGTATAGAGATCGAACCAGAGAGGAAACAACATGTTCAGTCTGGGGTCCCAACTCTAGACAGACTAATGGTCTCCTCTACAATTCTATTCTAATTTTTACATATATTTGTTCTATTTACTTTTTTAGACCTTCTAAACCAACACAATTATGATTTACCTTATTAATCAGCAAAGGCTTAAATTAATTACCATAAAATTCATCTCTTTTGAAGATTTTGTACTCAATATTATTCTTACCTAAATTTTTTTCCAATGTATTACATGCCTCGTATCATGTACATATCATTTCAGTATTGATACATGAAACACATTGTACACTTGTATGTGACTGGGTAATGCTGATCGATAGGCCATTGGTCCTACTCTTTCCAAGATTTGGAAAGGTCCACAGAACTTGGGAGCCAATATGGCACACGAAGTCCACCTTAACGTGTTTTTCTTGGTCATGATTCTCACATACACATGATCACCCAATGAAAACTCTCGATAGGTTCTCTTTTTTTCTGCATAAACCTTCTGCCGAACTTGGGTAGCTCTTAGATTCTGTTGAATCTTCTTTACTTCTTGTTCCATCTCCACCAACATCTCCAGGCCAAGCATCAATTTTTTTTCTAGACTACTCCAGTTAATGGGAGTTCGACACTTTCTCTCTCATATAAGGCTTCAAAGGGACTCATTTTTAGAGACTCTTGATATCCATTATTGTATGCAAATTCCACTAGATGTAGATAATCTTCCCACTTTGTGGGTTGTTGCATTACATACATGCGCAACATGTATTATAGGATTTGATTCACTCGCTCTGTTTGTCCATCCGTCTGTGGATGATATGCAGTGCTAAAGTTGATCTATGTGTCCAATCTGGTAAACAGTGCCTTCCTAAAGGTTGAAGTGAACTTTACATCTCGATCTGAGATACTGTTTTAGGAATACCGTTCAACCTAAATATTTCCCTCATGAAAATATCTGCAATTTGCACCGTTTTGTAATTAGACTGTACTACATTAAAGTGAGTTGTCTTGTGCAGTCTCTACAAACTCCATTATAGAATCATTATGTCTCTTCGATCTCGGTAGACGAGTAATAAAATCCAATGATATAACCTCCCATTTCCATTCTGATATAGGTATGGGCTGCAACAATCTTGCTGGATGTTGATGTTCCACCTTAACCTGTTGGCATTCCAGACACTTGGTTATGTATTCAACAATATTTTTCTGCATAATAGGCCAAAAATAAACTTTCATGATTGTTTTCATCATTTTCTCGTAACGTGGGTGTCTAGAATAAGTATTGTGATGATATTCATCCAATATTAACTCTTTCAAACTCATCTGATTCAGGATGGATGTATTTCCTTTAAAAGTTAAAAGCAAATCTCTGTTAATCTCATATTCTGATATATTTTCCTGTTTTTCTACTTCATTTGCTTGCTACCATAAGAATTGATATTCAGGATCCTTCTCGGCTGCTTCTTTTATTTGATCCTGAAATTTGAATTCCACTTGATTAAAGTAGATTTCATACACGCAATGCAGTTTTCTGCTCAAAGCATTGGCAACACGATTTTCTTTGCCCTAAACATGTTGAATATCAAAATAAAATTCGCATAGGAATGTATTCCACCTTGCCTGGTGAGCATTCAAATCAAATTGTTTAATGTAGCTAGTCAGGTTGTTGTGATCTATTTTTAGCACAAACCTTTTTCCCAATAAGTAGTGTCTCCATACCTTGAGTGCGTGCACTACTGCGGTCTACTCTAGATCATAGCTGGAATAACATTGTTCATGATATTTTAGCTTTCTTGACTCATATGCAATTACCCTTCCATCTTGAGATGATATTGCTCCTACTCCTTCTTTGCACGCATCATTGCATACCTCAAATTCCTTGTTTGCGTCAGCTACTCTCAAAATAGGGGCAGTATTTAGCAACTACTTTAATAGTTCAAAACTAGTTTGCCATTCGATCGTCCATTTAAACATCCTCCCCTTTCGCTGCATATATGTAATAAGAAAGGAAAATTTTTATAATCCTTCGATGAAGCACCTATAATATCCAACCAATCCCATAAAATAACCTATATCTGCTACGTTTTTGGGCACCCTCCATTCCATGATAGTCATTATTTTCTTAGAATCTACTGATGTGCCTTCAGTGGAAATGACATGACCTAAATATTGTATTTTATCTTTGAATAAATAACATTTGTTGAAATTGGGATACAGCTGATGTTTCCTCAAAATTTATAGCACATGTTGTAAGTGTTCCTTATGCTTTTCCATGGTTCTTGAATAAATTAATATGTCATCAATAAATATCAGATCAAACTTGTCCAAAAAGGGATGACATGTGCCATGTATTAGGCTCATGAACGTTGTTGGTGCATTGGCTAATCCAAATGGAAAAACCACGAAATCATAGTGCTCGTATCGAGTTCAGAACATTGTTTTGTAGATGTCTTCATCTTTAATTCAAATATGGTGGTAACTAGACCTTAAATCTATCTTTGAAAATACAGTCACTTCCTTCACTTGATCAAAAATATCATTTATACATGGCAACGGGTATTTATTCTTAACTGTCAATTTATTGAGATGTTTATAATACATGCACATTCACATGGTTCCATCCTTTTTCTTCATGAACAACATTGGTGCTCCCCAAGGGGATACACTTGGTCGAATATATCCCTTATCGAGCAATTCTTGTAATCTCATTTTTAATTCTATTAACTCGGGTACACTCATCCGATATGGTTCTTGTGACACCAGTGCAATACTGGGCATTGATTTGATAGTGAAATCAATATCTCTCTTTGGAGGTAATCATGGTATTATTTTTGTAAATACATCCACAAAGTCATGTACCACTGGTATATTTTTCAGCATAGGAGTCTTATCCTTAGAATTAGTGAAGCCCACTTGGATGGCATAAATATGGCATCATTTTCTAATGAATTTACCCAACTGAGATGCTGTGATAAGACATAATTGCAATTCTTTTTTAATTCCTTACAACTCCTGGTGTGTCCCATCTTTAGCTCTTAAGTAAATGATCTTATCTTTACAGTCTATTAGAGACCAGTGTCCTTCTAGTGAGTCCATACCGAGTAGTATGTCATAGGAACCCAAGCGTAAAATATTTAATTCTACCTTTAACTGTTGATTTCCAATTTCCAAAGAACGGTTCAAAACTTTAACACTAACCCTTCTCTTTTCCCCAGTGGCTAGCTGTACCAACCAGGAGTTCTTAAATTTTTGGCTTTCCAAGATACACTTTTATACTATCTGGGGCTTTACATAGCTTAAACTAGAACTAGGGTCAACCAAAATAAAAACATTTTTTGAAAGCAACTTACCTTCAAGTTCTATCATGGTCAGTTGGTAGTCTTCTTATCAGTCTTTAAGAGCTTAATTAATTCTTGGTATATTTCGAGCCACATCCCCCACTATAGAAGCCTCTTGCAGGTTGGCTGTCATTTCACTTCTCCCACAATGAAGAAAATTCTTGTAATAATGTGCCTCACTGCATCCCCAACATTTTTGAGGGGGTTTATGAGTTTGTTGATGCTCTGGTTTGCTGGAGGCTTCTATGGGTCGCTCCTCTGTTGGCCATTTTGTTTTATGTTGATTTTTCCCATACTGCCTACTTTCTAAATTTCTTGCAGTATTTTTAAAATTACGAGACCTGCTATTCTTAAAATGTGAATTAATTTTCTGTCCTTTCTTTGGCGGCTTTTCAAATCACTTCGTCCATGGTCTTCGGGTTTATGAATTCAATTCTTTCCTTCATGTTGGCAGGTAGACTGCTCAAAAATCATTGAACTTTATCCTTGTCATCTCTTAGGTAAGGTATGTATCTTAAAAATGATGTGAACTTAGTTATTAATTCATCCATTGTCAATTTTCCCAATCTCAAATCATGGAATTCTCGAGATTTTTCATCATAGAAATGCTTTGTTGGATACTTATCCTTGAAGTATTGTTGGAACTCGTCCCAGGCCGCGTTCCGGTCTTCAATACTTCGAACATTTTTTACTGTAGAAATTTGAATAACCGATATATTATTCACCGAGATTCTCCTAATCACACACTATTTTAGCTCCATGCATAATACAGAATCTCTTCTACCATTGATCATTAATTGCAGAAATAAAATCAATTGCATGCACACATTAAAACCACAAACAATCACACATATGAACACAGTATTTAATGGGAAAGCTTAAAGATGAAAACCCCAACTATCTGTATATTATATGTCATGGAGATCATGTAACAATCATAGTACAAAAGCTCCTCACAAGCTCTCATGCACACCCTCAATTGCTACACACTATCAAGCTAGATCTAGCAAAACACGTGCTCCAATCTTTTGCCACTTGATAGCCAGCCTCTATTGCGTAATTAATGCTATGGGATGGCTTCATTAAATAGATAAACCACCTGGCTTGAACTGCGTAATCCTCATGGGCTACTCCACCTATCTGTGTGTTGCAAATAGCAACAGTATAGTCACAACTGATAGTTAACCTACTCTTTCACCTATTTCTGCACTGGTCTCCACTGAAACTGTCCATGCACTGAAGTTAACTGATGTATTCTTTAGTTGATTAATGAGTTTATAATTAGTGAATTAATTAATAATTAATTCACACTACTCTCACTAATTGTATCAATCAGTTAAACTAGATACAAATAGCTCAATTATGTTTAGATTAGTTAAACTGAACACAACTCCATTAACTTCCTCAATCAACTCCACCAAACTCTGTCACATGAGTTCTAACTGAAGTATCCATGCAATAGCTCCACATAACCCTCGGGAATAGCGTAATTCCTTCTGTCAGCTCCTGTGCCACATCTGTGCACTTAACTGAAGTGCTCCAAGAGAATAAGATAATGTTTAGATTCTAAATATTATTAAGAGCTAATAATATTCGACATATCTATTTTTAGACTGGCAATCTAAAAATAGATTCCGCCCAATATGTCTAAAAATAGAAGTCCATCTATTTTTTCCGACTTGACCAACTATCCACAAATAGAATCCTGCAACTCATAGAACATGATCCATATGTCTAAAAATAGACATAGTCTAAAAATAGACTTTGCGCCAAAAATAGCCTGCGGGCCCACTTAGTGAAGGCGACTTCTTTCCACTAAGCTCATCATCTTGTTGCAATCTCAACATTTACTTCCTCCCACCGTAAGGTAGCTTTCTCACTAAGTTGATAGATAGCCAAGTGAGCTTTGAGGTTGCTGCTATATTCATAAAATTGAAAATAATTATTCATGTTAATTTGCCATGCTTCATCCACCTCTTCGACCTCTCCATCGAAAGTAGGAGGTTTGATTTTCTAGAACTCACCCTGCAGTTCCCCTTTCTGTTTTTTCATCTCTTACTAATCTAACACATTTCCAGATTCTGCTTCATTATAATTTTTGTTTTTATTGCTCCATTGTGTATGACCTCCTTCCAGCTTGTCATTAGTCTACCATCGTTGTTCTCTTTCTTCCCGGGTATCTCTTTCATGGCTTGGTGGAACTATCCCTTGATTCTGCCTATCTGAGAAGCTTTTGAGAATCCTCTCCTACTCTTGCATCAATATTTCATTTTCGCTTCTCACCTGGACCATTACTTTGTGTAAATTTTTCACTGTACTCTGCAGTATACTCATCTGATACTGTTGTTCTTCAAGTAATATGTTGGTTTGTTGATGTTGATTTCACTGAGTTGTACCCACATTTCTGATCTCATTTAAGGATTGGATTGGGGATGAGGTTCCCCAGTATTTTTGGGTACTTGGTGCGTTGATCCCCTTCTCATTGTATCCTTTCTAGCTTTTATGAACAATTTAGACACAACATTTTTTATTCAGGTGACCCATTTGGGTCCCAACATATGAATGTTGCTCCGATACCACTTGTTACATTCATCAAAAATAAAAATAAAAAAGGATCCCTATTTACTATCTATTCTAACTAGCTTGGGTCAGAACTATTCATTGTTTCACATTCAATTAAAAAAAACCACTATGAAGTAAATTTCTTTTGTGGCAATGAGCTATATAAACAACATACATAACTAACTAATCTTATCACCACATGATAACCCTTAACCATACTCACCCAGATCTTAATAAATATTGGAGTTCACATATAAAATAATGGTTTCATTTATTATACTTACCATGTAATTATTTTCTATTATTCAATATAGATTCGAATCACATCTGATATGACAGTTATAATTTGTCAACCATAAAATAATAAATTCATTTTCGTTTTCCTTTGATGGAAAATCTGGGTTCATTCCTCTACCATTTTTATATGATTATACATGTGATTAAATCCTAAGGTACGAAGCTTATCTATAACCTGATCTTTCGTGCCACTATGCAATGAGTGGTTTGACATTGCAATGTCTAGCACTGTTAGATATATTGTACTGAGATCGACGATGGAGAGATGATTTGGTTTTTGGTTAATTTATTTGACCTCCCCTCAACCTAACCGTTTTCCTCATTTTCACTTTGTGAAATTATGTCTCGAGCTCCGTCGCTCTGTAGCTCTAAACGCTGCCATCGTTCTGTACCAAGATGCCTCGAATGTTCTTCGTGGATGTAACTAATTTTCCACTATCTCGGCATCCCAACCGATGAAGGTAACATTTGAACGGTGAATTTTCTTTGATTAGCTTATGTAATTTATAGTTATGGTCTCTCATTCATTCTGCAAGATTTTCTCTTAACTATCTCGGGTTTAAATGTGCACATAGACCTCTGGATACTACTTGCTTGTATTGATATTTGTATGAGCTTCAAATAATGATTTTGCTCTGTGTGGTTGATGAGCTTGTGGTTCATCATAGTGCATATACATGGAAAAGGTTTAAATCCTCCCATCGTTGAGGATTCAAGGTTACTTCTCCCACACGCTCACATAGGTGAGTCCATACTATTGTTGATGTTGTTTTTCATTTACAGTTTTGGCAATTACTTGAATAAGGGTTTTGACTATTCTCGATTCTCCTTATTGTTTCAAGTCTACGGCACTAAGTTTCCTGGCTCCCATACCAAGGTGAGTCTTCGAAATTTCTCTTGGGTCAATAGTTAAACTTCCTTGGTTATTACCGAGGGTTTGATATTGTAACCCTTATCACTAAAACATTCCACTGCTATCTTTACAGGTAATTTGCGACCTCACACCCTTTTACTTGCGTGATGTTCTTCATGCTATTCTATTTTTAGTGGGTTAATTCCTCACTTTGTTGGTGAACAAGTACTGCGGGTCTCTAAATCATTTTAAATTGAAATGAAATCCTTATGGTTTCTGGGAATTAATCCCTAAGATATTATACACTTTTCATTGAAGCCTTAAGGCTTTGTTCTCATATTTTTGTTCAAACTCGGTGTAAATAATATTATATAGTCTTAAATATGGCTTAATATATATGAATTTTCATTATTCATAAGTTTCTCTATGCATGAAAATGATCTTCGGTTGCGTTCTAGAGATTCCTCCTAGTTCCGAGTTTGAAATGTTAGTTTAGGCTTGGAAATTCCCTTTATTTCCTATTAATGGTTCAACTGATAAGTCCTTTGGCACAAATATAATTTCAAGTCAACTTATATGTTTTGTTGTAAATTATGTTTAATTCTTTACTCAGAATTTTAGTACTTTGGCAGTAATTGTTATTCCTGCCTTCACAGTGTTAGGTCTGTATATTACTAGTGTAGTCCCTTATTGTGGTTAGTATAGACCCTTTATTGTTATTTTTGTACCACTATAACCCCCATATTTTTATTATTGTGCCCTTACATTATTATTGTTAGGTCGCCTAGGATTATATTGTGACCCCATGGACACCTATATGTAGAAGGAGGTTTTTTCATTTGTATCATCCAAGAATTGTTCATTTATGTAATGTAAATGAGGTTTCCCCCTTGAATTAGCTTATTTCTAAGGCGTTGATCTCTTTTTATTCTATTTTTGGAGTTGGTTTCATAACAATTGCTATCAAAGCTTTGTATTCTAGGGTTTCTCTACTCCAAACCAATCATCGTGGAATTTTATCTATAACGTTTATTTTACGAAGGTTCAGAAGTGGAAATTTTATCACGCGTAGCCAAAATCCTGAGGAACGTTGTGTACAAAGTTTAGATCTTGGTTCAAAATATTTTCGAAGATGTGACCTGTGGATGTTAGGGCTGTTTCAGGCTCCCGAATTTCATCTCAAAGAGGTGACCGTGGGAAAATCGTCATAACTCTCTCTCTGAATATCAGATTGGGATTATGTAAAAAGTGGCCAAAATTGCACAGATTGTAGTTTCCTATGTATCAATTTCAGAGTTGAAGGAGGAAATAGTGACATGTTGCATGCCGTACAAGTTAGATCTACTGAACAAGTCAATAATTAGGTCATTGTGGGAGATTGGGCATAACTTGTTCTTGAAGCTTCCAAAGTAGGTCAAACTTGTGGCATTGGAAAGAAGATTCAGAGGGCTACTACAAGACCAAATTTTAGATATTGAAGATTGAAAATCACAGAGATGATTCAATTTCAATATCAAGCTCCTCAAAAGCAAGAAAAAGATGTGTTATTTGTTTTTCAAATTGCATAAACCTTGTTTGAAAAATCAGTTTGAAGTGATTCCAAGGGAATATTGAAGCATAGATATCAATATTGGGTTCTAAAATGCCCCCTAAAAATAATTCAACACCCATGAATCCCTCAAAATACTATTCTATGACTCATGAATATGAAGAAGTGCAACATGATATATCAAAATTACAAGAGCATGTGCACCAAAGTTTGCTCTCGCAAAGAGCAACAAAAAATGAAATGGAACTTTTGAAGAAAAGTGTGGAAGTTAAGATGGATGGTTTGAAGAAAGGTGTGTAATATAAGACGGATGGCATGGAAGCTAAGATTGATGGTATAGAGGAAAAAATGAAAGCCAACATAGAAGACATGAAGAACAATCTAAAAGTGGACATGGAAGGTTTCACAAAGTTGATACAAGAAATGATTCCTAGTGGTGAAAAGATAGTAGAGGAAACTCATGATGAAAGAAAAATAAATGTTAATCGTGATTTCATAAACTCAATAATGAAATCAAAACACACAAAAGGCATGTATTCTAACTTTATATTTAAACAAAATACATTTGTATGGTATCGATGGCTTTGTTTCCGTAAAAACAAATTCAGTTGGTCAATTTTTATGGACGAAATGATATCACATTATGAGGATACAAAGAGCAACACCTTCTTTAGCCAATTGATAAACCTCAAAAAAAAGGGTTATGTGGTGGAGCACATTGAGGAATTTCAAAAACTGAATATAAGGGTAAATGATATTCCAAAGGAACACACGATTGATGTCTTCATGGGGACTTTAAAGGATAACATCCAACATGAGGTTCACCTTTAGGAATATGATTCATTGGAGAAGGAATTGAGGTTAGAAAGAAAATTTAATGTAAAATTATGGTGACAAGGAAGCCTACCACTCACATCTATAAATATGGAAGTGTTGCTACTCCTGGACTTCCACAACCTACAAGGTTGACACCACAACAATTGGAAGAAAAAAGAGAAAAAGGGCTTTGCTATAGTTCTGATAGAAAACACACTAAAGGTCATAAGTGTGCTGAAAAGAAACTATTTTGTATAGATTGTGAAGAGGAGGAATAATATGAGCAAGAAACTTCAAAAGAATAGGATATACACAAGGAACCAGCCCTAGACAAAGAAGAAATGAGTCTGACCATATCGTGTAATGCATTGATAGGAATTACCACTCCTCAGACTCTCTAGATATAAGGACATATCAAGAAGGAAAAGTTAGTAGTGTTGATTGATTCAGATAGTACCCATAATTTTATTCATTGTAAGGTATCCAAGGAATTGAATTTCTTCCTATACCCAGCACTAGAATTTCAAGTAATTGTTGCAAATGGAGGAACTATAAATTGCTCTAAAAAATTCCATAATATCAATCTAACCATGGGGGAATATGTATTTAATAGCCTAATTCTTTTCATTCCAGTGGGAGGTGTTGATGTTGTACTAGGAGTACAATGGTTACAATCTTTGCGGATGATGGCTTTTAAATTTCAAGAAATTTTCTTGAATTTTTTTTCGGAAGGAAAGGAAGTTGAATTAACGGGTATCACAGGGAAGCCAGGACAAAAAATAAGCTCTAATGTCATGAAAAAGCTTATGAATAAATAACAACAATGCGTAATTGCACAATTATTCTCACTAGAAGTTCCAACATTAAAATCATCTATTTCTCCATATCTCCAAAAAGTCTTGGACAATCATTCTAAGGTGTTTGAAACTCCCAAAGGACGCCCACCTATTCATGATCATGATCATGATATTCATTTGATTCCATGAAGTGTTCCTCCAAACATCACGCCTTATAGATATCCTTATGTCCAAAAGAGCGAAATTGAACGTATGATTGCAAAAAGGTTAGAGCCTGGTATAATTAAAACTAGTCAAAGTTATTTCTCTACTCCAATAGTATTGGTGGACAAGAAGGATGGATCATGGTGCGTGTGTCTATATTATAGGGAGCTCAATAAGATCACTATTAAAGATAAATTTCCCATTCCTGTGATTGATGAATTATTGGATTAATTACATGGAGAAGATTATTTTACCAAGTTGGATCTTCATTCAGGGTATCATCAAACTAGAATGAAGACTGAAGATATTACAAAAAGAGAATTTTGAACTCATGAGGTTCATTACGAATTTTTGGTCATGCCTTTTGGCCTTACTAATGCACCTTCTGCATTTCAAGGGTTGATGAATTGCATTTTCAAACCCTTAGAAATTTTTTTTTAGTATTTTTTGATGATATACTAATCTACAGCGCATCTTGGAAGGATCATGTTCAACATATTGACAGGGTGCTAAAAATATTGAAGGAGAAACAATTATATGCAAAAACCTCCATATTTTTATTTTGAGTACAAGAGGTGGAATACGTGGGTCATATTATATCTCACAAGGGTGTTAAGGTAGACCCTAACAAAATTAAAGCAATTAAGGAATGGAAAGTCCCCACAACCATAAATCAGTTGTGAGGATTTCTCAGGTTAACAAGGTATTATCAAAATTTTGTTAAGAATTATCGAATAATAGTAGCACCTCTAACAAAATTATTGAAGAAGAATGCATTTTCATGGTCTCCTGAAGCAACTAAGTCCTTTGAACATCTTAAAGATACAATGTGCCTAGCACCGGTCTTAGCTATGCCAGACTTCACAAAAACCTTTATTATGGAATGTGATGCATCGAGAAATTGAATTGGTGTTGTTTTAATGCAAGAAGGAAGAACCATTGCTTTTGAAATTCATCCAATCAAATTAAAGTATTTACAAAAAGCTATTTATGAGAACGAAATGTTTGAAATACTACATGCACTAAAGAAATCGTGACCTTACCTAATGGGAGGACACTTCAAGGTAAAAATTGATCATGATAGTCTTAAACACTTTTTGGTACAAAGAATATCTTCAAAAGGGAAGAAAAAATGGGTCACAAAGATGTTTGGTTATGACTTTGAAATCATCTACAAAAAATGGAAGCTAATTATTGTTGCAAATGCACTCTCAAGAAAGGATGAAGAGGTGGAAGCAATTATTTGTGCCATTTCTATTATCCAACCAGATTGGATAACCGAAGCAAGGGATGAATGGAAGAAGGATGAAGAAGTGTGGACACTCATTCAAAAGTTGCAAAAAGATCCTAGTTCATGTGATACATTTATTTGGAAAAATGATTCCTTGTGGTACAAAGATCGCTTATATCTTTGTAAGAATTCTCAACTAAAACAAAATATTGTTTTGCAATTGCACACTTCTCCTTTAGGAGGACACTCGGGATTTTTATAAACTTACCAGAGGGTGAAGAAATAATTTTTTTGGGATAGCCTTAAATCTGATATTCAAAATTTTGTGGTAGATTGTTTGGTTTTCTGGAAAAATGAAGTTGAGACAATTAATACCACGGGACTTCTACATCCTTTATCCATTCTAAATCAACATTGGGATGAGATTTCAATGGATTTTATCATAGGTTTACCTAATTCTGAAGGAAAGAGTGTCATCATGGTGGTAGTTGATAAACTTACCAAGTATGCACACTTTTGTGCATTATCTCATTCATTTAAAGAAGGTACAGTTGCTACTGCATTTATAGAAAAATTCAAAAGCTACATGGAAACCCAAAGATTATTGTAAGTGACAAAGATCTCATTTTTAATGGAAATTTTTGGGTAGAATTATTTTCTTGTTTGGGTACTCAAGTAGCTCATAAATCATCTCATCATCCTCAAAATGATGGTCAAACTGAGATAGTGAACAAATGTTTGGAAGGATATCTTCATTGTTTTGTATCTGATAAAAAAACACAATGGGTCAAGTGGTTACCTCTGGCTGAATGGTGGTATAACACTTCCTTCCATACTGCAGCAAAAATGACCCTATTTATGGCACTTTATGGATATCATCCACCGTCTATCACATGACCTTTAAGAGAAAATTATAAGGTTCAAGCAGTGGAATATCAAATCGAGCATTGAAAATGGTGATTAGATTGCAGAATTTCAAGCTACTTATTCTTCAGGAGAATCCAAAGAAGAATTATTACATCGTCACGAGGCGTTACGGGAAAGGATATTAGCTAATTTTCAAGAAAGGATACAATTTCTTAATGAGTTTGATAATCGAAGGTCAGAGAGGCCATTAACAAACATAGAATGGGACGAAAGCCATCGTCGTTTTCAGGAGATAATTAGTAGGATACACTTTCTTGGTGAAGCTTTCGAAGAAACTACTCATTGACTTGAGATGGATAACAGATTCCCCCAAAAGCCATTGGCCTCAGTAACCATTTCAGACCCATTGGCTTCAATAATCATTTCGGAGGACCATATAAATAACAGTATCAACTCTTCTTGTCCAATTTGGCTCGACGATTTTAAGTTGGGAGAGGAGGCATCTCAACTCCAGTGTTGCCACGTCTACCATCACCAATGCATTTCAAGGTGGTTGGGTAATCGCAATTCCTTTCCAGTCTTCCAATTTGAAACGCCCACATAATTTTAGTGAAGGGTGATTTGTGCGATGATGGTTATTAGGAGTATAATTGTTAGTTATTTGTTATTAATTGTTTTAAATTTTAGTTCAACCTGATATGCATAAGTGATGTCGTCACATGCACTTGTAGCCTTTTCATTTTTAATTTCAATTGGCAAGGTTAATCACTCTGTCTTTAAATAACTTAGCCCTAGTTTAACGAGGTCACCTTTTCATTGGGAAAACAATGAAAATTCAACCCTTTATGCTTTAGGATTTTTTTTTTTGTGCACTAGTTTTGGTTGTGAATGGATTTCCAATTGTGGCTGGCTTAAATAACAATTTATTTAAATTAATATTGAATATGCATTACAGAAGTTTAAAACAATATTAGAATTTTGATATATTGGGTCATGAAATAATTGATAAATGTATTGTGTTAATTAAATGGATAGAGTTGGTCTATTTATATTGATAGCTATAGTTTATGTTGGAATTGTTGTTGAGGAATTTCAATTTTTTATAAATTAAAAATTGTTTGGATGGTTGATATTTCATATAGTGTGAATGAAGTCAAAATCACAAAATTAAATTAAAATTTTGGTACATGGAAAATCATTATTTTCAATTTCAAATCCAAAAATATGAAATTAAATTTTTTTGATGAGTAGTCTTTTTCAATCCTTTTTATTAGTGCTTCTCTTCTACTAGCTATTTCGATTTGCATTTGTTCACAATTTGAATTCCAACTTCAATTTTACATTTCTTTTCATCTCCATGGCAGGTTGTTATAGGGTGATTAGTTGGAATAAGACTAATACACAATGAAAAGTGTGAGAAAAAATATATGGTATTGAATATCTATTTGGACATGAAATGGTTGAATTTATATAAGTTTTGAAATGACAAAGTGTGAGGTAGTGGCAGACACTTATGAGTGTTGTATATATTACAGTGAATTGTTAATCATAATTTTTTTCCCTTAATTGTATAGACAAATGTTAGAGAAAAACAAACCTCAAGTAGGTTTAACAAGATTTGATTTGTGTAGAATGAATTTGATGGTATTAATTTTTTATTCACTTGATGGTATTGAAAGTTGTTTTATTACTATTATTATTGTCATTTGTTGTTAATATAACTCACATATATGAGGTTCTATAACCCAAACCCACCACTAGTTTTTTGAGGCACTATAACTCATGTATTGTATTCAGCTTGTTAAATATAACTAACACACAAAATAATATTGATTCTTTTGTATTTTTTTTGTTTGTGTGTGTGTTTAGTCAATATAATTCACGATATTGATGCTCAGTAATATTTATACCCATTGTGCATTTGTGTATTAATACAAACTAATTTCTCTGTGTGTTTGTGTTCACAATATAACCCCATGTGCTTGATATATATCACTTATATTAACCAATTTATTATTTTGGTTGTGCTAAGAAAACAAAAAACAAAACAAAAAATAAAAAAGTAAGACACCTTTATTGATTGGAAAATAAAGAAATTTCAATGTAAAGAAGAATTTAACTCATTCCATATAATTATTTTTAGTATTTACTTCTAGAGGAATGGAAACTAAGAGCTCATCTATTGTTGATGGGAAGTGATATTAATTTTGACATTTGTCACTTATAAATTCTATATGTATTACACACTCCTAAATATAAGCC